>CM022479.1:10314664-10347409 GCA_011952105.1 Coreoperca whiteheadi | reverse complement strand
AACATAAAGTGGAACTGCTCTTTAAGAAAAGGGGACACGTGTACTACAGCCTGCTAGAGTCTGACTTTATGCATCATGTTAACTGTGCTTGATATTAAAGAAAAGCCTTTTTGTGATTAATATTGAGTTTGTGTTGAATCATGCATGATGCCAACAAATAATTTTTTCCGCCCTTGAAAAATACCTAAAACACACTTAAAATCTAGTCAAGAAGGTATTTGCCATAAGCTACATGCACACATAATACGCAGAACACACACACACACACACACAAACATGTTTCTTTTGGCAAACAGTCAGATGCAGGCGGAGATGGTAAAGGCAGGCTTGGATGTGCAACCAGATAAAATGCATAAACTGTGCTGTTAGTGTATGTTAAAAATGAGATCTATCAAAGTGTGAGCGAAAATAAAGATGAATGGCTAACTGCACAGAGAACAGAAAGAAGCTCAAAACTTAAGTCGGGGATCAAGGTCGAATAGAAATACTTTCAAGTTTCAGCTGGTTACTTAGGTTTTTCTGTGTCCCTTGGTTCAAATAATAAATGCAACCCAAAGCCTAAGGGAGTGAAAACAAATAATAACACACTAAACATATTTCAATTCTGTAGCCAGAAAAAAAATACATAGTCTATAGTCCGAATAATTCCTGAAAGAAAATGTCCAGTAAGTAATGAAAAACAGTAGCAAGAGTGCAGAGTCTTTTTCAGTGGTTGGAGCTGTGGTGTTGTAATCATATGTGGGTCAACATCCTGATTACAGTCCAGCATCACATTCCACTTCGGTTACAGTTAGCTGTGATTAGCATGTGGGTGAGCCTGCAGGGCGCGCGTGTGTGAGTTATGTGTCTATGTGTGCACCTGCATATCAGCCTCTGTGTGTAAAGGTTGTCATTCTGCGACTTTGTGATTAAAATACACACCTAGCAACAAAACATAAAAACTGGGGCTGTGAAGAGTAGCAAAATCTGCCACTGAAAGAGCTATGCTCACCAATCCAACTCCAACTTCTGCAGACCCCTCACACCCTGGACACAACCTAACTTCTCCTCTGGTAGGTGTGTAAAGTGTAGTGATGCTGTGGTTACCCTGCTCTCAGATCCTCTCATCTCAACTCAGGACATCCTTCAGCACTCCTCTGCAACAAACACTCACCATTTACAACTGTCTTTATAAACACGTTTCAGAACAGGTTTGTCCATCATTTAGCCGGTAACCAATGTGTGGTTACACACAGCTGCAAAGTGGACCCATCCTTTGTCCTTTACAGTCTTAGGCAGACACAGCCTTTCAGCAGGTTTTTGGCCCAAACCCTCATGCCTTTTCTTTCATCCTGTTCTGAGCCTAGATCAAAAGATGCTTTTTTTATGTTAAGTTAATTTGAAAAACTTAATAGCATTCAGTTTACACAAATGTACAGTACATGACTGATAGTCTCAACTTTCTTGATGAGTGTTACTACCAAAGTAGGTCTTCAGAGTGTGGTTGCAGACCAAACCTGTTTCCTAAAACCATCTTAAGGCCGAGGCGATCTTAGTCCCCGTGTAGCTCCATGACTAAGATCATTTTAGAAGACGATTTGGGGAAATGAAGCCCAGTCTAGAAATGATTAAATGTAGTTGAATAGCAAGAAACAAAGGGCATGACTTGCTTATTATTTATTTCTCAATACCACTTGTTGCTCATCCAGACCACTGAGCTGAAATATTCAGCAGTGAACTGAAAAAATGGACAGTAAAAGATCAATTATGGACAGGGGGGTGAAAATGACAATTTTGAATTTCAAGGGTTGTACAGTTTTGTGTTTGGGCTAATTTTGTTGGGTCTCAACTCGGACTTCCAAAGGATGACGATTTGAGGAATCAGTGGTTAAATTTTACTTTTAATAGTGTTCCGCAGGACTATAACCCCTACCTTTTGCCGTTTTCACATAATTGTACCGAGAACTCCTAAATGAACAGTTCAGGTTTTGTAACACGCTTACTCTTAAAAGACTGTGCAGTTCCGACTCAGTTTGGCAAATCTGGACATTCAGAATCACAACCCGTAAGTATGCTTTACTAGTTGTGGATTCTATTTGAAATAAAAATGGTAGCATAACTTTACCGGGTGTTCAAGTAACAATTATGGAATTGTGGGTTGTAGCTAACCCAGCTAAAGCTGTTACATAAACGTTAAAGCTAGTTTGCTAACTTTCATATGGTTTAGCTAAATCACATGGAACCCCATTTTTACCTGAAATTGTGTTGAAATATGGCAATGGGCTGTGTATTTCAAGACATGGAACAATGCTGTTGTGTGGAATGGGTATTTATGAGTAATGCTAACTAATATCGACTGCTATGTTACGGTCGCAGTCAAATGTAGGCAGCTGCTAACTTCTATTTATAAATCAACTTTCTGGCTCTCTGGCACTAGCTCTCTGGCTTTCTGGCGTGGCTCTTCCTTGAAGCGGCAGAGCTCGTGCTCGGCATTCGCAATGAACAGCTGGGGGATCCAAGAGTGTTTCCGCGAAACATTGACAGCCTGTTAACTCGAACCAGCGAGTACGAATCTGTCCGTCCTAGAGAATTTTTAGTCACGTGAAGCGTCGTCTCGAGGTAACGTGGCGTTAACCGGAGAGAGACTGATGTCCTCCAGTCGCAACGATGTCGCAGTTGGACTGAACAAGGCGGGGCGGTTGTCGTGCCCTTTTATGAACTCACGTCATCTTGTACACTGGGCTTCCGGTTGTAGTCTTACGCCTCACAGCCAATCCCAGCCTGTAAAGTTGGATTCAACTGAGGGTTGCTTTGGTTCCGGGTCAGGTCTGAGTTTCTGTTCACACCTGAATGTGAACAAACAGGCTTGTCTTTTTACGTACAGGCCCAAATCTCTTTGTCTGAGCCCACATGGTAGTGATGCTCAGCTGGCGTTGGCTTAGCAAGGCCCAATACAGGCGGGGCAAGCCGGTGTGTGTGTGTGAGCGTGTTTGGGTGGAGAAAAGAGAACTGAAGGGAAGAGCAATGTGAGCAGATTACTGTAGTTTGTGAGTAAACATTAAAATAAGGTGGAGAATTAAGTTGAATTAAAATTGTAACATAAGAAATAACCTACTAGAAATAGGGTAATATATTATCTATATATCAATCTATATTTCAATAGACAAATGTATTTTGTTGCATTATAATGCCCTGCAGTACTTACTTTGTACTTGTTACATTTGTTTGTTTTTAAGAGAGGGTGATTGAATGAAATTGGACAATAAGGCAAGTTTTTGATATTGATTTTGGGCAAATTAATTCTTATATTAATAAAGCAATACAAAATAATCTTTAGAATAATCAATACATTTGTTTTTTGATTAATCGACTAATCGAAGAAATAATGGGTAGATTAATCGATAAACAAAATTTTCATTAGGTGCAGCTCTACTCCATAGTAAGGAATTGTTTACATTTACAAAATCAAATCGTTTCAACTTTTCTCTTGAATCACTGCCTTAGGATCATTCCCTTCAGAAATCGTTGGACTGGTTTACAACCTTGGATTACCGTTTCTTTATTCCCACCCATGTGTAATCTAAAACCCACCAAATGGTCCCCAGACGTACAAACCTAAAGCTCACCCTACAAACCAGTCTGAGTATGTGCACGTACCCACTTGTCTTCCTGTGTGTGTTTAAGTGAGAGCCCACCTGCCTGTATGTGTGTATCAAATTCAGCCTTGGCCAACGGTGCGGATGTTAAATTTTCTGTGAATGTGGGTTGGAGGATTACCTGCATTCCCTTGAACTGATTCCTATCACCTGTACCAGCTCACTGACACTGACAAGATGAAAGCTACACCGCCCGATGCGCTTTAGCACACTGTCTGCAACACCCAGGGGCACTGTAGGAGGGAAGGTCAAAACATTCAGGGGGACCCTTCTGAAATACTTCTGATACAAAATATTTCTTTAGAGGATATTTAAACCCGTTAGAAACTCAAATATTCACCAATAACATGATTTTTTTATGAAGTGTGTTGAAAACATAATTTAAAAAAATGCAGAGGAAATCTAAAAAGCCTAAAAAATGAAAGATGTTCAAGTGCGATATTAAGAAAGTTGTCACTGAGAAGAAAAGTGCCGCACGATTTCTTCTACACTCTTTCAAAGTGTGTAGAGCAAAGTGTAGAGCAACATCAGCTGAATTAAAATGAGAGGTAAAGGACATCATGAGAGCCCAAGATGAGGAGGGAGGTACATAGAAACAGTCGAATAAATCGGCAATCTTTAAGATAATCTGAGAGGCAAATGGAGAAAATGAAGTGTGAAGACCTTTCACTTAACCTTTCAGTTAATCTGTCCTCACATGGAAATAGCTGCCTCCTCCATCATTCCATCTCATCACAGCTTCAGGCCTTTCACTCCAACATCGTTCTCTTTTTTGTCCATCACTTCACCTTCTCTCGCTTTCTTTCCTCATCCATCTATCAAAGGGGCCTCCCCCCCCCCCCCCACTTCTGGTCACCGTCCACTCGGGCGTGCTGAGAGGCAGGTTCAGACAGGCCTTCTCTCCTCCAGGCCGCAGGCTAAATAGGATTCACTTACATACAGTAAGTAAGTCGTCTCACAGTACTTCAGTACTGTGAAAGCTGCTGACCAGCTTTTTGAAGAAGCTGATTTCCTTTTATAGCAGGATTTGGCAACTGCCCACACTGCCAAAAGCACCAAAAGTTGGTCAAATGACCATGGTGTTGGTGTGCTTGAAAGAAACTTGGGCTTCCATACCACCTCAGCAGTGCCACAAACTGATCACCTCCATGCCCCATTGAATTGAGGCAGTAATTAAAGCAAAGGGAGCCCCTACCAAGTACTGACTACATGTACAGTCACATGTACAGAACATTCTTTCCAGAAGGCCAACAATTCACTAAAAATATTTATTTTTTTTATTGGTCTTATTCAGTATTATAATTTGTTGAGATAGTGAATAGGTGGGTTTTTGTAAAACGTGAGCCAAAATCATCACAATTAAAAGAACCAAAGACTTAACTACTTCAGTCTGTGTGCATTGAGTTTATTTAATACACGAGTTCCACAATTTGAGCTGAATAAGTGAAATAAATGAACTATTCCATGACATTCTAATTTACTAGGATGCACTTGTAAAAACAACTCCGAGACAAAAGATTGTAGAAGCACCGGGTCCATCTTCAATTTAACGATGACTGGTTTATTTCACAAAATGACAAAACGGGGGAACATTCTTTGATGCTGGTACTTGCATTTGAAGAGAGAAGAAAGCAGCCGCACTTCAGAATGGCGAAATTGCTGCATATCCATGATTCTTAAGAGTTTACAGTTTCTAAAAGCGATCTTACCTAAAAGGGACCTAAAAGTCTTTACCCAAAATCTATGGTGGTATAGGTGTCTTGGTAGATGAGTATACTGCCATTGGAGTTGTCCTTGTGAGACAGTTTTATCTTTTTGACAAAGATGTGCTAATGATGAGCTTTGGTGTGTTGGTTTCATATTTGTAGTTGTGCAGAATTACAGTAGGTAACTAGTAAGGTTTTAACTGTACTCATCCATTTCATACCCCTATACAAAGCTTGTGGGTTATGGAATTACAGCAAGGGAGGGGACTTCTGTTCCTGTGTTTATCATGAAGACAGCACTTATCCCCAGGGTAATACCTTAAAGGTTAAACCCAGGGAACAAAAGTATCTAATGCACGGATAGATTACATGAAAGATTGGAACATGATAAGCCGCAGCCTTACTCTGCAAGACGGACAGTGAGTATATGGTTATTTTTATGGATATGATAAATCCCCTTGACCAAAGGTGGGTATACACCGTATACTTGTGTATACTCCAAGAACATTCTCCATAAAGTCTTGAATCTTGGTGCTCTCAGCCAACGGTGAATTCCAATTAATGGCCACCAGGCCGAACCTGCTCGTTGCTCCCCCCCCCCCCACACACACACACACACACACACACACACACACACACTAAGACACAGACAAACGGGCAGGTATACTGTATGAAGCACATGTCTTAGCTCACTCACAAAATGCAGGTTTGTATGCAGGGCACACACAGAGAAACACAGAAAAACACTCACACAGCTGTGTTATTCAGCTGTGTGCCCCATAGCGTCTCAGAAAGCACATCCTTTAGAAACTTTTTGTCTGGACCTCACAGAGCTGTAATGCACTTCTGCGTAATAACTGTCACTTCTGTTAGGGCTGTGAGTGGATTAAAAAACCTGGTACATGCAGTGCCATTAAATTATTTTTAAAGGAATTAACATACCGCTCTAGAGAGAGTGATGTGTTCTTATTTTTTTAACTTCCCCGGATGAAAGTATGGAACATCAGTGGAGACATGGATTGCATTTCCCAGCGATCTCCATGGGACTATGACGCTGTTGATGCTCGCTCGAGTGATGTCATCATTCAGTGTCGCACGCGCAGGCCACCCATGAGCTGGCCCTACGTTTGAGGAAGAAAAACAGGCCAGCTGTGCCCGGCGGAAAATACAAGGCTTGTTCAGGGTTTCCGAACTGGACTCCAGGGCTTGGATTCTGGAGTTCTTGTTGGCAAGCAATGACTGAATGACTGGAAAGGCTTACAAGGCAGCATTATCCTCCAGGCCCAAGGAGGTGTCTAAACCTGGGACTAGTGCTCTTTTGGACAGCGGCACAGTGGCCAGAGCTGTGATTTCCTGGGGACAGAGGAGTTGGAAAGATCTGCAGGTGGGGGTTCGATACGATGTTGTTGGGCCTTGCCGAGCTTAGCCTAGCCTCCCATGCGGGGGAAACAAAACATGGCAGCACCATTTGTTGGGGTTTACCATGATTAAAGGGCCACCAAGTGGTGCAATTAATTTGATTTGGCTATCAAGATTATCAAAGATAATCATAAATAATGCTTTAACTTAATAAAGACCTTGGGGCAAGGAACATGATAGCCAATTAATTGATTCAGTCTCATAAAATACACTAAACTATCAGCTTGGAACACAGATTAATAATACAATTAATAGCATAACCCAAAATTACCATTAATAGCTAGTAGGTGAAGGATTTCACACCTACTTGCACCCTCCTCACTCTCTCTCTAAGCAGCTTGCAGAGGAAGCAGCAAGGGTGGGCAGGCTAAAGAAGTTTAAATAAGGCACATTGTATGAGATTGCCAATGAATGCAAAGGGCGGAATCAGCTGAGCCATCAGATGACGTGAGCAGGCTTTAGAATGTTGCGGTCAGCTGATGTAGCTGGGATTGTGAGCTGAGCTTGACTTTATAGCCTGCCTGAGCTAACGCTATGCTCAATCTTTCCATCTCTATCTCTTTTCACACATCCACACATCTGTCATAAATCATAACTTCTGTAGTAGCAGTTATATTTCCTTTAGCATTATGAACATAAAGCTGATAGTTAGGACTGTTAGTTATGCTGCTATAGACCTAGACTGCTGGGAGACTTCCCATGATGCACCTCTCTCCATCTGTATGCATTCTTATCCCATAATTACATCATACTAACTCAATATCTTCTCTCTCACGAAGGTTTTGTGCTGTCTCATCTCTCTCTTCTCTGTCACTTTCAGCAGGTATTTCTGCCTCCAGTGATGCAGAGTCTGGATCTGAGATTGCGGGCCACCTGCTGGAACGGTTCTGCTGTGTCTATGGTGGGGGGGGGGTGTTGTGGCTCAGATCCTGCTCGGTAGGCATCATCTGGAGCTGCTCAGTTGTTCTTCTGGATCCATCCTCTTCCCATATGTATTTACGAACTAAACTTTTCATCATAATTGTATGTATGTAGCTTCTGTTGTGAGTCTATTCTGTGCACATGGCATCTATTGCATGTCTGTCCATCCTGGGAGAGGGATCCCTCCTCTGTTGCTCTTTCTGAGGTTTCTTCCAATATTTTTCCCATTAAAATGTTGTTTTTTTGAGTAGTTTTTCCTAGCAATAAATTCTAAGTTCTCCTGCTCGTGGAGCCATGCCTGCAGTGCTTACATGTACCAGAATGCATAGCGCGAGTATAGATAACCTGAATCCCTGACACTTCTGTTGTAATCTCCCAGGTTTTGGCTTTCTTTTGAGACGATTATAAGATCATACATACTGTATACCCTTTGTTGTTTTTAAAATACACTCCATTTATTTGGGTATGTCATTTCGGACAAGAGTTAGGAAAAAATGGGCTTAGGACTGACGAGGTTGATTTTGACTTCATGGAAACTTTAAAGCAATGCCGATACAAAAAAAATGGTTGCTTCTGAGGCCAAATTGTACCTCTCCCACTTTAGTTTGTATATTGCATATGTGATGGGTTTTCTACTGTAGGCTACATTAAACAAAACAATTAGTTCCCCTATTTAGTGCTACTATAAAATTGTTAATTGTGTTGCTCATTCTTCATGTGGAAAACAAGAATCCAGCCAGGCAGACATTGGAATGGATGGACGTGAAGGATATGGATGTGCTGTAAACCATGTTCGTGTTTGCAAGCAGTAAATCTCTTCACAGCTTGCTAAACTGACAGAGGAAGGAAAGGTGTGATGAATGGAGTGAGGAATAGGAGAAAAGACGATGGGAGAATAAGGTCATGTGTTCCACAAACACCAGCTGGGGAAAGAAACAGCTGACTCTAGCGCAAAAAGTGGAAGCAGGATCATTTGTTTATGATCGAAAAGTAGAATTGGGAATGCAATTTGTAAATGTCCAAAGTTTTGACAGAAAAATGTAACTACTAAAAATAGAACCACTGCTATTTAAAACAGGCAAAACAAAATGCAATATGAAACTCAAAATCCTGGAGGTACAGCAGAATCATAAATAAAATAAGACTCTATGCAATACATGAGTGTTGGATACAAACTCCCAACCTCTTAAGAAGCCTGCATCTTCACCAGCTGAGCTACCACAGCTTTCAAGGCTACATCAGCTCTCACACACGAGATTAAAAATGGAGATGAGGCTTCACAATCTAATTTTAATAATAACAAATGTTTGTTGAATATTGGCAAACTAAAAAAATCCAATCTGCTAATGTACCCTTTAAACAGATGAATATAAACACCCTGACACTGAAACCACTACAAAGAGTTTGGCAAGACCAACTGATTAATACACAGCTCCTGTTATTTCATGTGAAAAAGCATTCAGTCTTCAGAAATGATTGTAAAGTAGCAGTAGCAGGAGAGGCTACTTAGAGGGGTTTTTCTCTCTTTTCATGGGACTTCAACCAGGCTGATTTAAAAGCTGTGCTCCCTAAATTCCATCAGCACGTACGGCGTGCTACTAGGGGAGCAAATACACTGGAAAAGGTCTTCTTGAACATCAAACACGGTTTCAGGGCTAAACCACGACCACACTTGGGCCAGTGCGACCGTATGTCCCTGCTGTTAACATCGGCATGCAACCCCCTCAGGAAAAGTGCTCTCACCACATATACTGAAAGACTGTTGAAATGGGGCCCAAAGGTGCCTCCTAAAAGCTGCAGGACTGCTTCGAGACAACAAACTGGGATATTTGTGAGCATCAGCATGCTTAGGAGCAGACAACAACTGTCGTGTGCTAAATCAAGTACTGCACAGATACTGTCATGGTGGACAAGTGCATCTGGGTATATCCAAATCAGAAGCCCTGGATGAAGAAGGAAGTCCAGTGCCTACTCAGGGACAGGAACACCGCCTTCCGGTGATGGTGCATAATGCAGTACTGCCAGAGCCAATCAGAAGCGGCATTAGAAAGACTAAGGATGCTTATAACAGGTAGATTGAGTACTACTTCACTAGCAACAACACAAGGCTGAGATGACCTCGACTCATGCCTTGCTCTCATTGGCTGTAGTTCGCCGGACACCTGACACCACAGAACGTCGAGGGCCAGTGCTCCAGACGAATGTGCCAGCAATAGAAAAAATGTAATGTCTGTAATAATAAAATCATCCTTAAATGCCCCTGAGTACACCAGGCTTGCTTGTTCAGCTTTAGAACTCTGGACTGTTTTAGGATAAAATATTTTTCGTGAGTTTTTTGTTTCCATTAAATCTTTCTTAAAAAGGGACAGAGGCACATTTTTAAATTTTTTTTTTTATACTGTATTTCTGCTATAGTATTTTCCTGTATTTATTTATTTTATTTTTTTTAGTTCTTTTACATGAGCCCTCTTGTTTTGACCGTTGCGCTTCTTACTGTTGGCTGCTTATAGTATATGTAAAGTACCACTACCTGAGAAAAATAAATAATGAAATGCCCAGACCAAGTTAAAGGCACAGTTCACCCCAAAATCAAAAATACATATTTTTACTCTTACCTGTAGTGCTATTTTTCTAGATCGTTTTGGTGTGAGTTCCTGAGGTTTGGTGATCGACCTCAGACATGTCTGCTTTCTCTTAAATATAATGGAATAAAAAATACATTTGAAAAACTCAACAGTCATGTATCTTTCCAGAAATTATGACCTGGTTACTCAAGACAATCCACAGACCTTGTTGTGAGCAGTTTAATGTAGGAACTATTTTCTTTCTACCGAACTACACCTGCCAACCGTATCACAACGCAGAAGGAAGTATGTAACAATAAAAAAATAGCACAATAATATTCTAACTAACAATTTCATACTACAAGCTCACCTAGCACCACTGAGCTAGCCAATTTTACAGCTCAGCTGAGGAGGACGCCGTTAATGTTTAAATCCTGCGCTGTCACGAGCAAGAGCTTCTCGTCCATGAGATGCATGCTTCCTTCTGCACAGTGATGCGGTCGGTGGGGAAAATATGTATTTTTGATTTTGGGGTGAATTGTCCTTTTAATTCAAGTAAAGGCTTATTGTTTTTTATTGAGGGATGTGCTTTTGAGTAGAAGGCACAGGTAAGCAGCTAAATACAAATATACATAAATTTAACCTATAAATGTAAGGGAAATAACAATTTTAAAGAGACCAAAAGGACATTGAAAGGGACAAAGAACTTGAGCAGGTTGATAATTCTCCATTATACTTCCTAATTGTGCGATACTGCATTAATCTCTCCTGTATACATATCTATTTCTCATTACAGCGGATACCCGAGGGTGCTGCCAAGTGAAACCAGTGAGCACCTTGCAGGAGCAATGAGAGACCATCCGTCCGTCTGTGACACAAAGGAGCATCAAACACAAATACATGTTCTCTGGAAGGATTTTTTATTGACCATTTAGTCTTATTTCCATGCATCACATTCGTTTAGCAACTCATATTCACATGCGGCAGCTGCTGTTTTTTTACTGGAGCAGTTGAGCGTTAACCACCTTGTTCAATGGCCTCTCAAAAAAATAAATAAATAAATAAATCACACTCGTCCTGCGAGAAAAGCCGTAAATGTTCAGAATTCAGTCAGATATTTATTAAATTCCCTAACTTTCCATGTCTGGATTGTAAAACTCCATGATATACCTTAAATTCCATGACCTATGAGATCCTTACTCATAGACAGGCATGTGCAATAAAGGGTAAGACTTTATAATAACAATCATTAATAAATGGAAAATTGATATTTAATTAAACTTCAGGTGATAGTTATTTCACTGTTAAACAATTATATCATAATTAATAATGCTTACAAGTTATTAGTAATGCTATAATTTAGGTTATTTTATCATTAGTTTGTGTAAAAAAATAGTTTATAAATTAAATATTGAGTTGATTTTTGAAAATCAAATTCTGATTACATTAGCAAACTATTTATTTAGCAGTTTGTTGCACACAGTATAACATTTTATGTACTATTAAGTATTTGTTAATTATTACGTGATTTGTAAACCCGTTATAAGTTATTTGTAAAACATTTATAAACATTACATAGATCGATGGACCAGATATTTGTAATACTTAGTTAATGGTTAATAATTAGTTTGTAAACGGTCTACAAACATTTGAATGGCTATTATAAAGTTGCAAATGATGATTATAATACCTTGGTAAATGGTTAATAAATCTGTTGTAAACGAACTATAAACATTATTTGGATGGCCATTATAAAGTTGCAAATGATGTTACGTTACAGTTAATAGTGTCCTGTGGTTCATCTCTCTCATTATCCAGTGACTGGAAATTTGCTAGAATAATACTCGGTAGGGGAGGCCAGGTTTCGCGTTTCCTCAGCCTGACCTGCGACACTCGTTTCCTGTGTCGCCTCACATTTCCAGGTGAGGAAACAGGTAATACAAACCAAGAACCTATTGTTCGATGATTGTGGTGAAGAAGTGTTGTCTATCAACGATCTAATGTCAGTCCCTCCAGGGTTTCGCGGGCCTTTTTCGTGATTGTTGCGGCCACTTTTTTTAAAAGTTGCGATGAAAGTTGCGATGTTTCGGCATTTGTTTATCAAGGGTTTAAACGGCAAAGGTAGATACATTTTCACTTCACGTGCTCATATTATGCTTTTTTGCTTTTTCCCTGTCCTTTCTTGTGTTTTAATATCTTTTTTTGTGCATGTTATAGTTTTACGAACGGGAAAACCCCAAAGTGCAACCCAGAGGGACTTAACATGTCCCACAGAAAACACTGTTCATCATCTGCTCTATTATAGTTCAGCCTTTACTTCAGAGGCAAATGTGCTTTTTGAGTAAACTTGAGCATTTCTGAAGCTAAAACGCAGCTAAAAGTTCTGCTGCGGTCTGAAATAAAACTGCTAAGGATCGGTAAGTGACGCCACGGACGTGTAGCCGACAGAGGCACTTCCGAACGACGGTGACGTCCCGTACCAATCCTCGGGCTGATGCCTACGACGTCTCGGCTGCAGTGGAATAACGTTAAAGACACGCGAGCTTGAGTTTACACATTAAGGTGATTCCAGAATAAGCTAACACAACCACCGAAAACGTTAACCTAGCTAGCCAAACACCAGCCAGTAACTTGTCAACAGCTAACTGTTAGCTAGTTACTATTTCATTACTGTCTGTTGGCAGAAAGGGAGTTCATTTAATGTGGAGTAACGTAACTGGTAGCTTAGCTCGCTACACTTTCCAAGTAGCTTGCCCAACACTGTGCACATCTTGCAAAACAGTTTACACCCGTTTCGTAAAGAACATCTGGATACTGTATTTCACGTACTTTGCTGTTATTTTTGTGGGTAAATGTGAGAGGTTGGCAGCACACATGTTTACAGCGTCTTCTGAACAAAACAAGGAATTGAGTTTGCTGACGTATGACGCCAGTTAGCAGGAGACCGTGATGATTGGTTAAAGTTACAGAAAAGTTGCGGTGATTGGTCAAAATTGCGAGTCGCACTGAATTCCCGGGGATTTGTTGACGTTGCGTTAATAGTTGCGATCGCGACATTGCGAAATCCTGGAGAGACTCTAATGTGCAAGATTTGTTCTCTATCATAATGTATGATAGGGCTCGCTTGGTCGGTGCGGATGTTGTGAAACAGTCTAAATTAATAAAAAAGCAAACAAAAGAAATAAAAAAAGGTGAGGAGCTTGAGACAAGGCAGCCGTCCCCGGAGCCATCTTCCCAAAACCTATCCACATGTCCATGACAAAGTTTCGCAAAAACTGCAATTTTTTCATTTTCAAAATCTTACTTAAATACATACAAATATTAATGAAGGTTTCAACTTAATTTACACTCTGTGTCACGAGGAAATGATGGTGTGTTGCTGGTAGCAATATTTTATCTACATATTTGGGCTAGTTCTGGAATGTGTAGTCCCAATAGGAGCCCAGTAGGTACACAGTCTTCCATTCAATCAAGACCTCGATCAGTAAAACCAATTAATTCAGAGGTCTGTCTCACTAAAACCCAAAACAATGCTATCCATCACTTTACCAGTCTGGGGTTTTTTTCTCCACACAGAGTATACACAAAAAAACAAAGACAAATACCAACTCAAAAGCAGTAAAATCAATATCAGCGAGTGCTTTCGTTGTTTCAATATTAGGAGCCTTGTAATTCAAAACATTTATTTAGGGCATGGGTTGATAAACATAACCCCAATTTGATTACTTTTTCTCAGACATTGCTCACCTCTAAGAATCAGTTTACTTTGAAATTCTGTTTGTGAAGATAACATATCATAAGGATAAATATTTGAGCATTTTAAATACAGCATACATAAGCCTACATCTTTCCTTCTTCAGAGACCGATATGATTTCTATTGTTAAATCTATTGATTAGTATAAGGCACTGACTGTGTTAGGGTGATTTTAATAGTAACTGGGTAGATGTAGATTTGTAATTTAGTTATTAAACAAATATTCTGAAGTATAAACTATAGTCATTGGATTCAGCCGCACAAGGGTAAATTATAGGCCTTGTTAATGTCCTTGCCTTAAAAAAATAAAAAAAAAGGTTGACAATTACACAGATAACAGTCGTGTGCTTCAGATGGAAGCCACAGTATACCCACCTACCAAGACACCACTACACCACTGCAAACACCAAGCAAAAGCAAACCGTATAGAATGTAAACTTTATGAATAACATAAAGAGAGAACACATTTTAACCCCCTTTTCTACTTTCTGAATCCAAGTAGTTTGACTTGAGGACACAGTAGGCTAAATATTCAGTTTAGACTAGTTTGGCTTTATCACAAGTCAGCATTTCTAGCACTGTGTTGAATCGTGTGTGTGCCCCGTGTGCGTGCATGTTTTGTATGAACTGTATTACATCAATATGTTTCCCTATACAGTGCCTTGCTAACATGGCTTTGTGTGTGTGTGTGTGTGTGTGTGTGTGTAGCTACAGTATGTTCAGTGTCCATATTCAGTATCTGCATTCAGCAGTGTGTTTGTGTGTGTGTCCTTAGTTTTTCCCCTGACTCAGCTGTTTGAGTAATCCAGAGATCAAAGTGCGCAGAGGTTGAGGAACACAGCAGTGAAGTTTCAGCAGCTTATGAATAAACATGAGGAGGGACATTAATGCAGTGTACACATACACACATCTTTTAAAAACAGCAGACCGACAAACACCACTGCTGCTGCACGCGTGTTGCCTGCTAAATACTAACATAGGTGCAGAGGGATGAACACAGACACCACACACACAACACTATATGTCTACAGTATGTGTGCCATGTTTTTGGTCTTACTTTGATCAACCTTTTATTTGTGTACAGGTGTATACTGACTGTGACCATATTCTACACTAATGTATGTTGACCCTGTACAGTCTAACTGTGTGTATGTGTGTGTGTGTGTGTGTGTGTGTGTGTGCGCACTTGTACAGCCATCTTTGTGAGGATCAATTTTTGCGTTTTAGACCTTGGGAGTGAGGACATTTTTGGAAAGTGAGGTCATTTTGGCCGGTCCTCACTTTTCAACAGACCTTCAAAGGGCTTGGTTTTCGGGTTAGGGTAAGGGTAAGGGTTGGAGTTAGGCACTTCGTTGTGATGGTTAAGGTTAGGGTAAGGGACTGGCAAATGCATTATGTCAATGAGAGTCCTCACGAGTATAGATGTCGCAGGTTGTGTGTGTGTGTCTGTGTGAGAGTGAGTGAGTGAGTGAGTGAGTGAGAGAGAGAGAGAGAGAAAGCAAGCGTGTGTTTCATTAAGTGGGAGTGAATGCCTGTGTCTTTCATAAATGCTGGATTACCCTGTTGCCCCTCTCTCCACAATGTCCTCACCCACCCTCACTGTCTGAAGCCATGTTGGATGAGGCAACATACACCAACCAAAGTGAAGGTGCAGCACACACACACACACACACACACAAACACATCCTAAGGGACTCTAAATGCACATGCACATATGAAAGTGCATGAGACAGCAAACACACATTCATCTCTCTCTCTGCTCTCCCCCATAAGGATCAGAATGCTTTGGCAAACACTCCCCTGGTGGATAAAGTGTTACGGACTTCAGCAGCCAATAGCAAGTTACTCTACAGCTAGACCCAACAATAGTCCAGTAGTTGGGGGAAAAAGAGAGAGAAGAAAAAAGGTGAAGAACAAAAAGCATAGAGAGTGAGAGAGACAGGAGCAGTAAAGTACAGTAAAAATCATATTCAAGCCTCAAATGTAACTCTCTGCATGTTTAAAATAAAGTAAATATGACTAAGCATCTAGTATGGCATTTGTTAAGTTGATAGTTTTGTTAGAGCCCGACCAATTATTTGAGTTACAAAAAAATCTGTGTTAACTTTTCAACATACAGAACGCCCATTTCAGGACCAAATATTGATCCCACAACAATTGCACCTCTTTGCTAAGGACAATAGCCCAGCGGTTGAACTGAAATACTTCAGTTGTCCACAGCGGAGAACGAATTTCTGAAGATGCGTTTTAGTCAGGCAAGAAATTTACCAGGCACTAGGAATCTTTATTACCTTCAACCCATTTCCAGGATAAAGATCATTACACGGCAGTTCTTCTATGCAACAACTCAAATAAAAGAACCAGTCACATTTGAAAACAATGTCCTGACCTTAGAAGACATCAAAGGCTATGACTCAGGTCAGTATGCCAGAGACTGGTAGCTTTATATGGTGGTGTCTGTCGATCTGACACCATCAGCATCAGTTAGAAATGAACTTCTTGCACCCAAAGGTTCCTTCCACATCATGTACTTACCAAAGACATTCTGATCAACTCGTGGTTGATTTGGGTAATGTGCTCACATCAGAAGCCATAGACAGCAACAGGCAGAATGCACTGTCCAAGTCCAAATGAGATGAGCAAAGCATCATGAGCCCTTGACCAGTGACTTCAAAACAAAAAGAAAGATCTTCACACCATGACTTTGCACTACACATTTTTGATGAGTTGGGCTTCCTTATTTCGTAATTTCATTTTAATTTTTTTAATAATGTGATGATAAACAAATGGGAAAACTGATTTTTTATTATTATTTGAGGTAAAACAGAAATGATAGGTAACATTAAGGGTTTATTTATTGGACTGACCTAACCACTATATAGTCAGAAGTCTGCTGTTGTTTCACCAAAAAACGGGCACAAGATGAACACTTCAGGAGAAGTGTCTACCCTATAACATACTGAAATAATGTGCGCGTTTGTTTGCAAATACAGGTTTCCATATTTATTTATTATGTACTAACAGTATTGAAATTGTGGAAAACCTTGTTTGTAAGCTTTCCAACAATGAGAGAGCCCTACTGTAATGTTTACCTCAGAAGATGCCTGGAGCTACTAAGGAGCCTTAACACCTCACTCTATGCGCATAGAAACAAGCTGCAACTGCCCATCAGATCTTTGGAAGAGGAATTCAAAATTACAAAGGCCGGAGAAGTGTTGCTGTACCGAGAGTCAAGAGATCCGAAAGTGATCAAAGTTGAGGTGAGCAGTGGGAGGAAGTGGAGAGCAGAGGAAGCTGCTCTGCAGGCAGAGTCACAGCTTAGTCCCAACAGGCTGGTGGGACTGGGGACTCAAGGCAGAGCTGGACTTGGATCTTTTCCAGACCCCCACACTGACATCACCAAAGGGACGGACAAGCGACACCTAGTCCAGGAGGAGTTGAGAGCAGTGGTGGAGGAGGAAAGGACTGGCAGAACGGTGGCGATGAGCCGTTCAACAGGGAGCATGGACCAAAAGCAGAAAGTGACGTGGGCTAAGCTGTGGAAGGCTGAGCCCAACAGCATCAACTTCCATGTCCAAGCAGTCTATGATGTGCTTCCCAGCCCGTCAAAACCTCCACACATGGGTTAAGGCGAAGATACCAGCCTGTCCACTTTGCTCATAGTGTGGAACCCTTGAGCACGTCTTAAGTTACTGCAGCAAGGCACGGGGAGAGGGGAAGTCCAGTTCTTGAAGACCATTGCAGAATCCATCAGCGCGTTTCTTTAAGGGGGGTGAGAGTCCAATATAATGATTGGTCATTCTGGTTAATCTAACCTCATTCTAATGCTGCACATGGATTCATGCACACGGTAGATGGCAAACCGGATATCATTTTAATGGACGAAAGCAGGACCGTAAAATTAGGTGAGGCCAGCAGAGAATACCATCAATGGTAAACAGTAGATGACATTGCCGTCCAAAATTAAAATATTATAAAAAATATATATCCAAAACAGAATTTACAACCGGGTGTTTCATAGCTCCCTCACACAAGGAGAACACATGGGCAATCTGGACAACATTAAGGTCATAATTTTGGAGCAACAACACCTGGAATTATATGAGCTTGAAATCCTACAGAGAAAAGACATATGGTAGGCAATTAGCGTAGCGCTGGGTGGAATACCAGACACGAAAACATTTTATTTAAAGCATTTTATTCCATTCTTTGTAAACAATGCAACATTACCAAAGAAACATATTGTCATGCTCGTTTTGTTTTGCCATCCCACCAATCGTTTAGAGTGTTTACTTGTTTTACCCATGCCGTCCAGAACGTGTTGCCCATGTGGAAAAAGACTCAGAGTCAAAGAAAGTTATATTTACATACAAGAATGTAATTTAGATTTACATTTATGGTTAAATATAGATTTAACATTTGCATTACAGTTAGTAAAATACATGTTTTCAAATTTCACTGTAAATGTAGTAAATTTGTGACTATAAAATGTTCATCGTTTTAATCATTTACATTGAGGATGTTACACTTTGCAAATGGCGCCCCATACATGTACACTGTCTATATTCAGCAGTGTGTGTGTTGGGATTTTAATCCCTGTTCCCAGATACTCTCAGAGCAAAGCACTGACCTAATATAAAGTATGGATTTTTATAGCCTTCTTACTAGCACTATCACTATACGTACATGTAAATAAAAGCCATTTTAAGCAGGCTACGGCTAAACACAGCAATAAAATGTATTTATATGTTACTTCTAACCATTACATAGTGAAAGTCAAATTATATACATAATTTACTCACAATGGCACATGTAGATTAATACACACACACACACACACACACACACACAAAGTATGATTCACTGAGCAGTGAAATGATAGGTGTGTCCAGGACGGCATCCCGATTGGTTTGACTAATGAAAGAGGATCCCATCTCTTATAAATGAATTATGCATCACACATATTACAAAACGCTCCACTGCATGGATTATTAATTAAAAGACACACACACTGCATATATGTATAGACAGATATGCAAACATGCAGACACAAAATGCTGAAATAAACAAACTCTAACAACTCTAAAGGTTAAAAGAAAATGCACAAACGACAAAAAAGTAAAAAAAAAAAAAGTGCTTAATGATTGTTTTGATAAATCAAATAATGTTGCAGTTTGCTGAAACTATAAATGCTCTGCACCTACTCAGCCGGGCAGCATGCATTAGCTAAAAGAGAATAAGCAACACACTTCAGATTGAAAGTTACACAACAAAACGAAAGCTCTGTACTGAATGGTTTTGTCATCCAGGTCAATCATCTAACTATAAAAGGAAGGAATCTCTGTATGTATGTACTGTACGTTTATCTGATCAATTTCACACTTAGTGGGTGTGTTGCTGCAGGTGATATACTTATTTTTCAACCACACATTAGACAACCAGCAGCTTTGTGAACGAAATAGTTCACATGCATGGACTGTGCGTGTTACACTGTGAGGATTACTCTACAGTGTGTGCGTGCGTGCATCTTGCTTACGTGTTGTGTTAATTCCTGAGGACGTACCCAACCGACGCGCCAAACGGACGCCGGATACGCAAGGTAGTCATCATGCATATGCGAACATGTAGTTAAGGCAAGTATATCTCTGGCTTTAGGAGACAGGAAGTGTATACCATTTCATACCACTGGCGCTGCCTGTAATGCGTTATATTGTATCTTTGGCAGTCTTGCAAGTTTGTTTCACTAAACTCAAACATTTCAAGCATCAGCGATGTAATTTAAATACAGTAGATGTTGTGAGACGACTGTCTGCCACCATCTTGTAGCGATGTTCTGACCCATTCAAATAGTAGAAAATGCTAGACCTTTTTGCTCCTTTTGGATATTCAAACGAAAGAAATGCCAAAATCTACAACAGGGAATAACGTTTCACAGGTGACAAGTTGTTTTACAATATGTTACTGTTACAAACTGAATTTGTATAAGTTATCCTTATTTTAAGCTAACATAAGGTTAAGTTACTGTCCTGATACAAAGTTAGTATCAGGTAAATCAGATAAAGATCATCATAAATCTTTTATATAAGATTAGAGCAATTTTTATATTGGTTATCTACACTGTCATTTCCCTGGTGCTTTTATTTTCAGAAGTACAAAACTGTAAAATTGTTTTTTGGTTTTTTTTAGAGAATTTGGAACAACTAAGGGGTTTATGGGTGTAATAGACTTTTTGACACTTTGACTAAAGTATGGTTTCACAAAGGTCGTAGATTAGATAGACTTTGAAGAAAACTTATGGCCCCCTCCTGTTCTGTTAGTTAGCCACTGAATCAGTCTCTGTTTCAGAGTGGTTTCCTGTTTCATGATATGTTTGTACCTCCTTCTTTTGCCCTATAAGAGTTGAACCTATTTCCATGCATGTTAAGTATTGTGTTGACTGTGCTCATGTGTACATGCTGCCACATTGCTTCTCTGTTGAGAGATTTGTTTGTAATAAATCGTCTCCGGTTAGGTATGTAACCACGGTTCCCTGATAGGGAACGAGACGCTGCGTTAGCTGATCATATGGCATCTGAATCTCTGTACAACTTAGTCCAATCTTGATTGGCTTAACGTCAACACGTGACGCCCGCCGGCAGAACAGGAGGTTACAAAGGGAGCTGGCTTCACTGTTGTCGTCAGCCTTCTGATCGACTGAAGCAAGTCGCTCACATGCATGCCGGAAGTATGGCAGCTAGACGCAGCGTCTCGTTCCCTATCAGGGAACCGTGGTTACATACGTAACCGGAGACGTTCCCTTTCAAGGGAAATCTATGCTGTTTCAGCTGACGCTACGGGAATGCAGTCCCAACTCCATGCTGGAGGGATGCCTGTCCGAGTGTGAAGCTCACAAGGGCACACTTCAGGACAAGAGTGCCACTGACCTTGGATTATCCAGGCAGTCTAGGCTATAGAACCTCATAAAAGTGTAAGGCGAGGACCGTCCTGCAGCATCATATATATCGGAGAGGGGGGTTCCCAACCACCAAGCTTTGGAGGATGCCATACTTCTTGTGTAATGGGCTCTGATAGACAGAGGTGAAGGCAATCCGCACACCTCGTAAGCCATCGTGATCGCCTCAACAATCCACCTGCTAATGGTGTGCTTGGTAGCTGCCCGAAACATAACAGCGACTGGTCCGAATGGCGCCACTGAGATATCCTCTGGACATAAATTTCGAGGGCTCTGACAAGACAGAGCAGTCGCAGCCTATCATCCCGGTCCGCCAACGCCGTAGGAGGATGGAACGTCTGCAGGACTACCAGCCAGGCCACCTCAGTGGGCACTTTAGGTACATACGTAGGATGCAGGATGGCTCTCACTGGAACGACCTTCAGGTAAACAGGAGCCACCAACAGGGCCTGCAGATCTCCCACTCTCTTGAGAGAAGTCACGGCAAGCAAAAATGCCAATTTTAAGGCCAGACACCTGTCTAAAGCATCGTCCAGTGGGTCAAACGGTGCCACGTTCAGCCTGTCATGCACCACCATCAGGTCCCAAGCAGGGACTCTAACTCAAGCCAGAGGCCTCATCCTCAAGGTACCATGGAGGAAACTGGTGACAAAGCGGTGCGCCCCTAGCGAGCAGCCATCCACCACACTGTGGACTGCCGCAATCGCAGCCACATACACCTTAAGTGTAGTGGGGGAGAGTCCAAGTGAAAACCAGCATTGGAGAAACTCCAGCACTGAAGCCACCTGGCAGTGAACTGGGTCAAGGCAGCACTCTTGGCACCACATAGTGAAAAGCTTCCACTTGCTCGCATACAGATTCCTCGTGGAGGGAGCTCTAGAGTGTAAGATGGTCTCAACTACCTCGGTTGAGAGACCAGCAGTTTGCAAAGTGGTCACCCTCAGGGGCCAGACCCACAGCTTCCACATCCCCAGTTGGGGATGAAATATCTCGCCCTCGCCCTACGACAGCAGGTCCCTCCTGACAGGAATCTCCCACGGGGGGCCATCCAGAAGGGCTACCAGGCCCGAAAACCAGATTCTGGCGGGCCAGAACGGGGCCACGAGCAGTAGCTGGGCCCCTGTTCTGTGAACTTTCTCTAGAACCCACGGGATCAGGTCAATCGGGGAAAACGCATACAGTCATAGCCTTGGCCATGGCATCCAGCCCCAGCGGCGCTGGGTGCACAAGGGAGAACCAGAGGGGGCGGCGAGCCAACCTTCTCTGTATCATCTGCACCGTCTCAGGGTG
Source organism: Coreoperca whiteheadi (assembly GCA_011952105.1). Classification (NCBI taxonomy): domain Eukaryota; kingdom Metazoa; phylum Chordata; class Actinopteri; order Centrarchiformes; family Sinipercidae; genus Coreoperca; species Coreoperca whiteheadi. The sequence goes on along the minus strand of CM022479.1, from coordinate 10,325,167 downwards.
CAGTCTCCATTCCCTGGGCCTCGGGCCCCTGCCTCGACAGGATGTCCGCTCCCATATTGAGGTACCCAGGCACGAAAAGTGCTCTTAGAGAGAGCAACTTTATCTGGGGCCATAAGAGGATATGGTGCCCCAGTCTGCACAACGGGCACAACCTCAGACCACCTTGTCGATTTATATAGGAAACCACCGCGTTGCTGTCGGAGCGGACAAGCACGTGGTGGCCCCTGAGGTCTGAAAGAAAGTGCCGTAAGGCCAACAAGACCCCTGGCATCCCCAGGCAATTGTGTGCCATTGATGCGGCGTCAACCACAGACCTCGGGCTGAGCGGCCGTCCAGGATCTCGCCCCATCCCGTGCTGGAGGCGTCCGTTGAGAGTGTGTGATATGATACACCACTCCCAGCACCGGGCCCTGGTTCAGGAACCCCTGTTCTCTCCACATGACCAAGGAACGCAGGCATCGGTGCATAACCTTTATCAAGCGAAAAGGATTCCTGTGCTCCTGAGCCATCACTACTGGTGCCTCATGTGCAGTAAACCAAGCGGAATCACGGTGGATGCTGCTGCCATGATGCCTACAGTAAATGATCCCAACAGGTATTGGTTCTTCACCAAAAATCGGTCATGTAGGGCTGATAACTCCGCTGAATTTGGGAATTGTCACAAATCGCTCGAATAGTAGTCACAGTAGTAGCATTAAATGCAAATGCAAAATTAAAACTGCTGCTAGCATAGGCATCAAGGTCAGCAACACTTGTAATTCATTATCCAAGTTGATAGTGTTAAAATGTTTGTTAGATTAATGAAAAGTCACAGGCACCTGGATAATTGATCTGCTAAAATAACTATTAGGTGAATAATTTGTCTACGAATGTTTCACAACACTGTTATTTCTCAGTTCATGATTGTGACATTTTTGCACGCAAAACTTAAATTAAATTCACTAGTCAGGCCAACATGAACTGTGGTAAAACTAAAAGGAATAGTTCGGCCAAAGCCCTCCTTCTTTAAGTTTTCTATTTCTGCCTAAGGTCCGCTCACAATTTAGCCTTTTGAAGCAAGTTTTAATGCCTCAGTATCACTGAAGACTATCTCTTTTGACTTTTATCTTTTTGTAACTTTAACACTAAGCCTCGCGATTTTTGCAACGTTATATTTTTCTCTTCTTAAGTTAGTCAAGCCTGGCTGAAGAAGTCAGTGCAGCCAGAGATATTTTATTCAACAAGCCATGACATTACTGACTCCACAAAAGCCAGCTAACTTTGAAATAGAGCCTTCCTAACATTACAAGAAGCCTGGAGGCTACAACGTCTGTGTTCTAACACAACAAACATTAGAGCTCAAGAAACTGAATACTGCATCAGAACTGTGCACGCAACAACTTCAACCAGATCTTCCCCGTTGGTCCTGAGAGACTGCCAAACCGGGTCGGAGGCCTCATCAGCTCGTGACCCGCAGTCCCCCGGGAGCGGCCTCCTAAGTCACGGAGCCTAAGCCACAGTAAACATGCCAGATCCCCCCTGCTCTGCACAGAAACTTCTGGCAGAAACACCTCATCTTTGCCAGCACTTCAAACAGTAGGCTAACCACGGTTTTGCTGTGATAAAGGGTGATGTCGAATAAAATATAGTAATTCCTTTTTAGATAAGCTATCTGCTCTAGCGTTAGCATCTTTGCAGTTGTTTTTAAAATCAGATCGCATCTCACTTCACTATTTTCTTATCTTATCTTATTAATCCTTCATTTATTCAGTTATTAGGCACTAATCAATAAGATGTCTGTGGGATTTCTTTGAAGCAGAAGACAAGTTCAATCTTTTGAACATAATTCAGTCCTTCTTGGAGACTCATTTATGTGGATATACTGATAAAGTGAGTAAATTGATAAAGATTAAATTAATGATGGATTCCCATTGATAAATGAATAGTCCTTTTTAAGGTTTCTCACCCCCCTTTTCCCAACAGCTGAGTGGTGCCCCTTTGAACGAGTGTTTCAAAGTGTAATTATTTGATTAATGTAGTTATTCTCCTACAAACATGATGATAAAAAAGCATTGTTTAACTGCACTTATGACACATTTTATAGGATCTCTGCATTGTACAGCGAAGAGTATATGTACTAGTGTACATTGTACATGGGCTATAATCTTAGAGAGAGCGGCCTCCCTCTTATCTAGGGTTTCTCTTTATATTCTAAGACATATGGGTATCTACACAGACAAACAATTCATACTGAATACAACATCAATTCTCAGACATCACACAAAATTTGAAGTCTCCAGAACCCAGGGAAATATTGTTAAGTTGACAGCGTCACACAGTTGGACATATAGCAATTTGAACTCAAGCAAAACACAGCAAAACCACCATGACTAATTAACCAATACAGAATTGCAGTATTAGATTCTTTCTCATTTATGGAGGATAGCAGCACTAGTCATCTTGGGTTCACAACATTTACAGCGAGAATATAGTATTACATTCATGTGTGTTGAATTTGTGTTGCGTGTTCTGAGTGGAGAGCATTTTCTTCCAACACAATACAGGCAAGAAAACGTGTCTTGAAATTAGTGTGAATTGCACAAAAACTGCACAAAAATGGATTAGTCAATATATGAATCAACACCACAATAACTAAATAAGTGTACCTTTTGTAATATTGAAACATTCAAATTGGTAACTAATTAAAACTAAATTCTGCTGTCAAAGATGGACCAATAATGGTTTTCATATCAACCTGTATGAATCTGCAGAACCATAAACTGTATGCTGCTGATTGGTAAAAATGTTCCACTACTGAAAATATTTCTCTATCTTCAGAAGTTTGATTTAGTTAACTTTCTCCTTAACCTGCTGCACACATAAGCAGCATCTTACATTTCAGAATTGCAGATTCTACAATCTGTTCGATTTTTAGATGTATGAAATCTAAAACCATTTTTTATTAAAAATGTTCACATTAGTATTATTATTATTTTTTTTAATATAAAGAACATTAAAAACCTTGTAATTTTCAAAATATAAAAGAACAATAAAACGCTGAATAAATAACTAAATAACTTCAGGAACTGACATTGTATATATTGTAATAAAGAATCTACGGCATGTGTTATCGTTCAAAGTGAATTTTTTGAACTCACAGTTATTAGCATCTGTACTGATCTGCCTGTGTTAGTGTATCTTGATGCTCATGACAGGCAGGAGGTGGGGTGTTTGAGGTGGATTAATATGACAAAAAAAAAAAAAACAATAGGGTATATATTGTCAAAGAATTTTTGGAGGACATATCAATTAAAGTGGAATTCTAAGCTTACACTTTTCAGTATCAGCATTTGGAGGGGGCACGTTATCCTTCCGTTTTGCTGCTGTCAGAAACTTCAATAATGATCCTGAGGAGCGACATGAAAGTGATATAGTCGCCGATACTTATTATAGTAATGTTAGCATGTTAATGAAGTCAATTCAAAATGCTTTCACACTATAGAATTAATTCCTCAAGTTCAACTTTTAAACATTCTCCTTGGACATAGCTTTTTTTAATTATAGCTTTCATAGCATTCGTAGCTGAGCTCAGACACCGCATTCATCAGTTAAGTTACAGAAAAAGCTATTGTCTAACAGTTAGCTGTTCATTGTGCCATACCAAATGTTTACTCTAGGAATGGCAGAGAAAATGTTAATTTCGGTAACATGGCAAGGGGTTGAATGGTTATGTCATATTTCAATACTGTAGCTTATTCACTTTCTTTCAGCCTGCTAGCTAGCAAGTTAGAAGAGGGCCGCATTCAACTCGGTCACTGCCAGCAGAGCGGGACCCGCACTCCAGGCTGGAGTCTCCAGCTCCGCTAGCTAGGTTAACTAACAAAAAACGGGAGAGAATAACGCCATTAGTCTAACAGTTATTTAAGTGGTTTTCCATAGTTAAGGCTAACGTTAGACTAAATAACAGAATTCAGACAGGTTTTATACAACATCATCGTCATTATCTGCTTGACTTACCACTGTCTTGCTTCCGTTTTACCCATCCTCTTTTTCAGTTCCAGACATATAACTCCTCTTCATTTCCCTTTATTAACTTTTAGTTCAAACTTCATGTATCGTGCAAGTTTGACGGGAATGACATGGGGCCCTTCAGGGGGTTGCGTTCACTGCGGTTGCTTCATTTTGAAACATTGTTGTGGAGTAAAGTTTGTCAGGCCTTGGGGGCCCCCTAATGGCCTGGGGCCTCAAGCAGTTTCCTGCCTTGCCTGTTCACAAGCTGCGCCTCTTCATACCACTAAAAAAGGCAAGCTGACTATCTGAGCTAGACTGAAAATTCACTCTGCTCTGCAGTGGAGAGCACAGAGAGATAATGCCAGTCTAATGGATAATATACCATCTACAGGAGTTCCTCAGGTACAAATGCACCTATTGATGCTATCGCAATAGTTTTTAGAAGATTCCTTAAACCATCTCAAAAGAAAAACAGTGAAGTATCAAAAAAGTCAGCAAAGAGCATCATATAAGACAGTTTAAACTCTACAATGAAGTGCAGCTTAATCTGCATGTTGGTAGTGAAGTATTTTTATGAGTGTTTGGGGACATGTTTATTAGCTTTCAGTAGCTGTAACAGATGGCCAGAGATCGCTGACTTTAAGAAAGGCCAAATTCATCCTCAGACACCTAAGCGATGTATATGAAAGACTATAAGCAGAGAAAACATATAACTATCTAAGTTACAGTAAGTACATGATGATTGTGAATGATTTCAGTTTGTGGTGATAAAGAAAGATCATTACATTTGGAAATGCAGTGACAGAGATGTAAGCCAGGCCCAACATATGTATAGGTGTTTAATTTGTTTAGAAAAAATTTAAAGTTTTCTACTGACAGCAACATGAGAGGCTTAGAGCCGACTGACTTTGAGCTCATAGAGGCCATTCACGTTTGAGTGATGGGGAAGCCGCGAAGTGGAAGACTTGGCAGGGTCGTGTTCATCTTCACCAGAGATGAGTTTGGAGTGAACTGAGTAAAAGAGGGTTAAAGAGTACGTGCACGTTTGAGTGATAGCGACAAGGTGACAACTTTATTATCAATAAGGGTACGCGCTAAAAACAATTGTCAGGAAGCACAAGTTCATACAGGATTCAAAGATGTAAATCATTTTCTCAGTTAATGGTGAGTTGAGGAGATTGCACAATACAAGTTTGAATGAGCTATTCCTATAGAGCATATAAATGTAAGTGGGTATACATAAAAGAGTTTTATCTCTTCATGGGCAAGGGTGACAAGAGGCACTTACATAAAGTGAAATCATTGCAATTTTTTTACGTCGTCTATATTTTTAAAGTTTGTGTTATGCTTTCACTGCTGAGGGAGTCTCAATAACTCCAGGAGCCGTGAAAAACATCGACTGTTTTTGTGAATATTTGTCATTCCTGAGTCCTGACACTGACATTTTGGAGATGTCAAAGTTATTGCCTGGCAGAATCCTGGCAGTAGGGTTTGAGAGCATAATGACGTGAAAGAACTGAAGACATATTTGTTTTCAGTGGAGCGGACAGCTGGATAGAGAAGCGGCAAAACAACAGGAAATACGCAGCTTCAGAATAAGAGGTGTTTAACATGTCAAAAGGAATTGTTTACATTTAAGAAAGATTTGGTAAATTTGAATGTGTTATGGCACCAATTGTAAAATGAAATTTGCCACTGAAGCTTCGATTCTTGTAGAGGCTTTGTCACTGCATCCCACATTTCCTATCCACCAAACCAAATATCAATAAGGTTGGGTTAACATTTAGATTTTATTGATTCCTTTATTTTTTTGTATCCTGGTTTCGATTCATGACTTATTATTTGAGAAAGAACATAAACCAAAATACCTGAAATACCTTGAGCGGAAAGACCGCCTTTACTTTCAGCAGATAATGCAGCATTTAAAAAAAAAATAAAAAATCATAAATGACAAGGTGTAACATCTGGTGAAAGCCTGCATTCTTTTGAACTTTCTCGAATGACAAATCCACCTCGTTTGAGGGTTCCATTTCAGTCTGAAATCCCAATTTTACAGGCGGGACTGGTTTACTTCACTGTTTGTGTGGTGGCTGCACCAAAGCAACAGCATTATGACAATTCATTTGGAATTGGGGATTCTTGTGCGTGAACACAAACCCCGCAGTAATGACTCTCTCTCCCAAACAAAAAAATTCAGCCAGGTTTGGAGTCAGGGCTTATTAGTAAAAATACTTTGTGTCTGCTAAGCCAAGGTGGCTCAAATGTTAAGTCTCCAATACGACTAGACTGAGTTACATGAAACCCTGTTTTACAAAATGTATTTCTGTCTTCAGAAACTGCTGTTCTCCATATTATAACAAACGTATTATTGGTCATCAGCACAGCAGAGATAGTGACTTTTAGTCCATAGTATGGGTGTACAACAAATCACTAGATCCTACAATTTCAATCACACAATCGCGTCTTTCATCAGACCCTCTCTGCCTTTCAAACCCATGTCTTCCAACATTTGAAGTCCCTAAGCTGAGCTAATTATTGCCAAAAACATTGTTTTCTCAAACTTTAGACAGTTCCCTCCGGAGCCACAGGCAAGTAAACCGATCTTTGTGTGCAAATTCAGCAGAGTGACCCTTTAATTCTACTACTGAACTCTAAACTCACTGAACTGTTACTAACCTCTTCCATCATCCATCCATCTCCTCATTTACACTGGATAATGGCCGTCATGAACTCTCCCAGCCCCTATCAGCACATTCAGCTGACGGAATGCTATGAACATATGCACAAACATCGCTCTACCTTTGATTATCACAAATTCTCTAACCAACAGGTCATTTACACTTGCATCATCTAGTAACCACAACAACAAACAGCGACAGCAATGAGGTCAAGTGGCATCGCTCTATCACCAGGATGAGGGGTTTGCAGCTGTCTTGTCCTTCTTTTGGTGTAGGTTCTCCAGATAAGAGCGTCATGCTAAAAGCCTAAACTGTAAACGGGAGCCAAGAAATGTCTTCCCCCATATTATCCTGTATGGCAGTGGAACAAAAGTAGCTTAGGACGCAGCATGGGAATAGGGAGATAGTTAAATGTGACAAAAGAAAGATGGAAGTGAGCCAAATGGATGGAGGAGGAGAGATTAAAGAGGTTTGTGTGTGTGACGGAGTTCAGAAGGCTCCCACAGCTAAAGAAGAGCCGAGAGGGAATATTCCCATGATCTGGTGGGTACTGTGGACTTAGCATCTTTGGCACATTAATGCCTGTGCTGTACTTTCTACTGTACTGGCTAATTCTAATTCTTTATTCTCTGCACATGCAATGGAAAACAATAGTGATTAATATATTAGCTGTTCAACACGGTCAACGTTTATGGTTACATTTAAGGACTCGCCACTGCAGAAACTCTCCGTCTAAACATTTTCTTTCTATTAAAAGCCAGGTTTCCATCCAAATTTAGTGAAAATTTCAAATGAGTTTCGTGAAAACCAGCAAAACAAAACAAGAGAATGCGTGTTTCCATTCGATATGTGAATATTAGAAGTTGGATCACTGAGGAAAACGGTTTGTGGAAATGGACATTCTGCAAACTGTCCCTACAGTTGCTGCTGAGAAGCTAACAGCCAGAGTGGACGAGACGGTTTCCCAGAGCCAGCACAGCCAGACGGCGATACTCACAACTCTCCTGCTGCTATAGCTAACATCACAGCAACAGCGTATATTGGCAAACTAGAAAGTAAGCTGAATGTCAGTGGGCGAGTCATTCAACTTTACCTGACGAACAAATCATGGCTGGAATAGTGTTGTGCGGCCCGGTCCGAGCCACATTGTTTATTCCCTATATACAGAGCCAGGGCTGAGTACAAACACTGAATTTCTTTTCAGCACACATACAGAACGGACAGCTAGCGGACCGTGAGGAGATAGTTGCTGAATTTGACAAAAAGACATGTATTGGATTAGAATCGCATACCCCCACCTCTAAGGCCTGTGTTCACAAGCTTGTGAACGAGTGCCCGTGTGCACACAAAAATGCAGTTTCACGTTAAAAACGGGGAGAAAAAGAAACTAACGAGGATGGAGGGAAGCCAGAGAGTTCAGAGGAGGGGGACAAAGGGAAAATGTAACAGGGAATGAACGCTTTGAATGAATTGGGTGAAGTCAGACGGTAAAAGAATCATTTTGCCACTTTTCAGAAACACACTCACACTGTATGAAGACGTAACATCTTGGCACACACCAGGAGTCCACAGGTGAAGGTCATGGGTCAAGGGTTCGATTGAGAAGAGGGGAAGTTGCCATTACGAAGTGTAGAGGGATGCAGATGTTGGAACTTTATGGTTGAGAATTTGATTTATTTGCCTTGTAAAACCATTACATTACATTTGTTAACCTGAAAATGGACGTTTGAACAGCCCGTTACAGCTTGAAAAAAAAGCCCATCCAAATCCAATTTCAACCCATTCCTGTCAAACATAGTGTGCAGTTTTTTCGTTGTTCAATGGAAGCTAAAGTACATTGGACTCCAACAGTACAATACATTACTTCCTTAATCCCATAACATGATGAGGTCTTTAAGGCCCATTTTCTCTAGCAAGACAGCACAAAGAGGAGTAAAACTCAGTCAAGGATTACAGCCAGGCCTTGTCTTCCCTGGGTTTGAGCCTTCAAGCACTAACAGGAGCCTGGCCTCCACTATTAGATTTTAGACAGGATACATTCACTTCTTACTCAAAATCAACCTCCAGTGCCCTTTGATTCTAACGCTTCAGATTAAGATAGATATCAATTCTGGGTACCTTTTTTCAATACCTTGTTTGCTACAGCAGAAAAATCTAAATTTGATGTTGTATGTCTCAACTTGGCTTAGGCCCTGGCTTTTAGAAAAAAAAATAGAAAAGGACAAATCTGTATTTTGAGCATATGTGGGAAATATGGTTATACACTTTCTTGCTGAGAGTTAGATGAGAAGATCGACACCACTCTCACGTTTGTAAGGTAAATATGAAGCTATGGCCAGCAGCGGGTTAGCTTAGCTTTGCATAAAGACTGGATACAGGGGAAATCAGCTAGCCTGTTTCTGTTCAAAGGTAAAGTCCTCCCAGGAGTGCTGTCGTCACCATGAGGCCAAGAAATGATCATATCACATAACCCAACAGGGTGAGGATGAATCCTGATGTTTTGGTGAGCCCTCATGCGCCAACATCAGGACAAGGTTTCCACATCTACAAAAACATTTAATGACAAAAAAAAAATCTGATTTGCAGATTGCCATAAAATTTTCAAGGCACATTCATATGAGCACACCTCTAGCACCATCCTCAGGCCAAAAAGTCTAATAAGAAGATTAGCCATGAAATTTGCTGAGCAAATTCATGCTCGCTTGGGAATCAAGCCTTGAATCACTGATGTCAGTTTGTTGGACAATTTATTGTAACGTGGCTCTCCCCTATTCTATTTTGTTTAACTCTTTTTCATCGTCCTCTGCTGTGCTGCGCTCTACTTGTCTCTGTCTTTCTTTGCAGCCGGCTGGAGAGGGGAAGCACCAGAACAAACCAACTCCAAAAGGCTCTTTGTCCTCCAGCGTCAGAAAACACACTTGCACTCTTTCCTCCCTTTGTCTGTCTACCACCTACATACACCCAGCATGAGCATGAGTCTTTCCCCCCGTCTTCAGCTTTCAACAATGCTTCATCTCTGTGCCCCGGCCCACACACCAGAATACCACGGCGAGGCGCCGTGAACCCTTCCCTCTATCTGGCTCATTCATTGTCTCCAACACCCAGTGGCCTCAGTCTCAATCCTTTTTTCTTTATCTGTCACTTCCTCATCAACAAAGTCTCTCTCTTTCTCTCAATCTCCATCCTTTTCTCCCTCCATTTCTAAAATTGGTGACCTCACCCAACACCCACATTACAGTGACTTCATCAGGCAGCAGCTGCAGTCAAGGCCACAGTGTTGGTGGAGGGGACAATTAACACTGCTGCTATGTCTGGGACACCAGGGTGAGACTGAGAGGAAACTTCTGGAAGATGTCAACCACCTCAATGTGTCATCTCGGGCACTTAATCTTTCAAAATTTGCGTCTGCGAATTTGATTTGTCACCAGTATCAACTGGAGAAATCCCCACTTATTTTGTCTGGGAAATTAAAGTGGTGGGACGGTTCAAGGCCACTATGGAGCCTCAACAAGGCCACAAATGTACAGACAAACAGAGGCTCTTTTCCTCCGCTACCATCTCAGTGCACCTCTTATCCTTGTCCCTTGTCTCAGATCTCGTCACATTTTCTCCTTATTCTTTTAACAAGGAAAGTAGGACATGGTTTTTATATGAAAATAAAGCTTTGAGATCCAAGTTGGAGTTTGTATGGGAGGTTGGTTCACTGAGGGCAATTTAAATCTTTAATGTTGACCCCAGAATTTGTGGGAAGCCCATGATTGACAAGAAATCCATAAATGGGGGGGGGGGGGGGGGCCCCCCCCGGGCCCAAAGGGGGGAAAGGAGGGGAAAAAAA
>CM022479.1:10276947-10314639 GCA_011952105.1 Coreoperca whiteheadi | reverse complement strand
GGGGGGGGGACCTGCCCAGTGCCAAATGGAGAGAAGACGAGGGAAAACAAGTGTCTGGGGAGGAGATATAAATATCGGACAAGCAAGAGAGACAGATTTGTTCCTCAAGAGTTGATCACCGTGACAAGAAATCCAGAACTGAGGTAAAGAGACAGGAAGACATTGCTTTGTCTGATCTTGTATGTAACTCTTAATTTGGCTGAAGGGTGACAGTAGAGTATTTGCTCAGGCAGCCGTGTGAGGAGGTGGTCGAGAGCCTCAATTAAAGACTCCATAAGGTTTCGAGGTGGTCTGCAGCTCTGTGTTCTTACAAGCCTTCCGATGTCACATTTTAAAATGTGTCTGATGTAACACTTTGAGCTCTGGGTCTCTGAGTGATGATATGGTCCCCTAGAGGGTCACACAGGCATGAAAACAGAGCTACTCATTCTACGCATTTAGACTGATGCATCCATGTACATCACATTTTGTTAAAGAAATCTAAAACATGTATGCATACATATAAAGCTGGTATGATAAAAGGTTATATTTACAACCTCTAGTCTAGAGTATGAAAGGCCCCTGTCCAGGGGGCTGACACAGTCCTGGACAGTACAAATGAACAGTACACAGGCGAGGAGGCACCAATCCTAACATGCGTCACACCAACACAAAGGGGCTAAAAGCCTGTACCAGGCATCGACAGCCAGCCGGAACGAAACACAATTACACCCTAGGCAATTATATTCATTATGCTCAAAACTGCAAAAATATGTATTTCACGATTCTGTTATTTTCACCACAGCAACCCACACAAGCTGCACACCGTCTGAAAGCACAGACGCTTCGGGAGAACAACAATGGCTGCCGCGGTGCCGTGCGACAGAATCTCAGCGAGCTACCGTCAAAAGTGTAACAAAGAAAAACATCGCTAAATGATAAAGTGTGTCTTACCTTTGCTGTTTTCAGGGCAAAGGTTATATTCCGATTCGAAAAGACGCTGCTACTGTATCCTCTCGTACCCCCGTGTTCGTTTGAATTGAACCACGGCAGCGCTGCTCGTTTACATAAGCACGAACTTGCTCCGTTCAGAGTGGAGTAAGAGCTCTCGCTACAATATACTATCTTTGGGCTTACTGCCTTCCGGATGGTCATTGGTGTTTCTAAGCCGAAAGTGGGTGGTGTCAATCGATTCTACTGGCTCTGACGGTCACAAAGAGGTGTCATTTATTCAGATCGGCCAATGGGCTGCCGAGATATGCCCTCGCGTCTCCGCCCATACAGCTGTAACGCTGGCTTTACTCATTAAGCAGCGCGTGCCTAGGTGAATCTGACCCAGATTACAATTTCAAAATGACTCAAAAACAGTTGTATTTGATGGAATGAGTTACCATAATGATCTATCAGTGAAATATAATTAGTTTTCCTGCCTGGTACCTAAGACAGGTCAATGGCACATATGGATCCAAATGGGCCCAAATGGAATTATCTGTGATAAAACATGTGTCAAACTGCTTAGGCTCACTTTTTTAGCATCTACTTTTGCACAGTTATCAGATATTATTTTAATAATTCATTCAAAGCTTAGGCTTATTTATCTATCATTCAAATGTGTTTTCACTATAAATAAGGTGTGTTTTTTAGGCACAGGTAAAAATTTCAATTTTCTACTGTGTTCCAGATGCATTTTATTTGACAATGTATACCTGACACTTCTATTGTAATCTCCCAGGCCTTAGCTTTCTTTTGAGACCAAGATTATACATATAGCCTTTCTTGTTCTTAAAATATACTCCATTAATTGGGGAGTGTAATTTTGGGAAAGATTAGGAAAAAATGGAAAGAGTTAAATGGAAACAATGATCAGAGAAAAAGAAAACTGTTACATGTGGACACTGCCATCTGCTGGACATACTGCAGGCTAGCCAAGATGATTTGTATACAGTTAATGTAATTTGCCCAGTCTATTTTTGTATAAAAACATTGTAAGACTGCAGACATGACTCAATCTCACCAGGCATAAAATTAAGTAGTGACCTTGGCAGATGAGTGAGGAGTAATATAAAGGCGTTTTATCATTGTGGGGAAGAAAGGAAGAAATAAATGTGAAAATAATAGTTTGGGACACTTTTTTATATGTAGCTCTGAGTAACCAAACATGACAAACTCTATACATCAATACAGGTTTGTAAAAATGTTCTTTATTATATGCTTCGATTTGGAAATGTTTTTACAAAATGAGGAACCATACAGAACGTGGTTTTTGATGTTAAAAAGGCAGTAGTGCGTTTAAGATTTTCAACTGCTGTGATAATAACCTAACATAACAAAACCCTTTGTTATGAGGGTGTGCAGCAGCAGCAGCAGAACTCTTCAGCAAAGCTTCATCACAGTGTGAGTGTGTGTGCGCGTGTTCAGAGATGCTGGTGCAGCCACAGCACTGTGTTGAGGAAGCAGTCGGCCTGCGTGTCCACCCTGGACAGAGAATGTCCATCTTCTGGAAACCACAACAATCTGGATGGGCATAGAGAACGATGGGCAGAGCTAAAAATCTGTCTTTATGATGCTAATATTTATTAGTCCAATAACAGGAACGCCTGTGCTGAATTAAAACCTCTGTTATGTTGGATAAGGTTGTCGAGGCTTGTTCATTGGGCGTACATAATGTATGCTCTGTTGTACCTGACAGGTAAAGCTCTGCTCTTCAGTGCTCTGTAGAGCTCCAGACCCTGGTGAGGAGACACTCGCCTGTCTTTGCCCCCCAGCATCAGCAGCACTGGAGCCTTGATCTGCAAACAAACACTCAGCTACTGAAATGGCAAAACCTGTCATAACAGCTTGACCCATGACAAGGTCCTGTTACTTGAAAACTAGTTCCAAGGAACTACTTTGAATTCTTTTGGTCCCCTCTGAATAAATTCTAAATCAGCTCAACAGTCGGGTCAAAATACACAAATCTAATGGACAGATTGCCATTCATTTTTCGGAGAAACTGTTGAGCTAATGAGCATTGCAGGCTCAAAAAGATGCTAGATTTCTAGACTCATTATTAAGACAGCTTAATAAATTGCCAAATAGAAATAACTTCTGATTAAAAGACTGTATTTGAAGTCTGCGTGTGTCTGACCTGAGCAGCATGTGTGACAGGGGACCTCTCCAACATAGCAGCCAGGGCTTCAGCAGTGGGTATCTGATCATATGAGTACTCAAACCCCACACTGGTGTAACGCCTGGAGACACAGAGACAGGATAAGCCGATTCAAACTTCACAGTGGTTTGGATGTGTTGCAGTGTGTGGACGAGTTGCACGTGCCGATGTCTCACCAGTCTACTATGTCACTGGTGCCCAATAACGTAGCAGCATTAATGACAGGGTTCCTGGCCGCACACGCGCTGTAGAACTCTGGGTACTGGCCAACCAGATGACAAGATAGGAACCCCCCGTGGGAACCACCAATCACAGCCAAGCGTTTGGGGTCAAGGGTGATGTCCATCCGCAGCGCAGAAAGCACGGCCATCTGGGTAAAGACGCTCACATCAAATCATGTTCAGTCCCAGGGTGACACTGAGCTGTTTATGGATAAACACATGACTGACACACAACTCCAGTCCTAAAAGATTTTTTTAGACCCAGAGGTTTGTTTCCAATCTCACTCTAGCCAGGACTCTCTGTCAGTCAGTACCTGCACATCTTTTACGTCCTGGCTTCCGATCTGACCAATCAGGGACAAAATGCTGTCCTGGCCGAAGCCCGTGGATCCCCGGTAGTTCACTAGATAAAGAGACACAAAGGGGGGGCCAGAGGGAAGACAACTAAATCACAAGAGAAATGGAAAAGCCTTTGATAATGTGACTTTAGGAAGCTTAATGTTTTAGTTTTGTACTTGTTTTCACCAAAAAAACCTAGATCTTCTTTTAAAAAGCAGATTAGTTTGAACTGTTTTGCACATGTTTTACATGAAAAGACTTTCTTGCAAAAGAAAGACACAGACCACTTTACTACATCCTCTTGTGAAAAAGAGAGCTCAGAAAATGCGTCTGGTTAAAATAATAATTATAAACCTGATTTATATAGCACTTTTCTTAACAAGGTCACAAAGTGCTTTACAGATTACGACAAAAAAAACCAAGGATATTCCACAGTTAGCTAAACCAAATATCCATGAACGCTTTTCTATAAAAATAAGTTTTAAGAAGGGATTTAAAAGATGCTAGTGATGTAGCCTGTCTGATTTCGGTAGGCAGAGTGTTCCACAGTGTGGGGGATCTGGCAGCAAAGGCCCGATCCCCTTTGGTCACAAGCCTGGATCTAGGAACAACCAGCAGAGCCGCATCCACCATCCATCTCAGGGAATGTCCAGGGAGTCAATAAATATTTGAAATAAATTGGAGCAAGGCCATATAGTGCTTTAAACGTTATTAATACAATTTTAAAATCAGTACGGAATGTCAGTAAAAGTGAGTAAATGGTGAAACCACAGTATATTAGCAGCAAATAATATTTTTTAAATCTGATTTTCACATGTATTTTAAGATTAAAAATAAATTCTAAAGGGATGATTCCTAGCTTGCATATGAACATACAGTAGAATGACTTTTTTTTCTCCTGATGGCTTTAATTTTTTAGGCCTATATGTTCGTGTTAGCATGTTTTTCCGGATTAGCGGAAACATTTCTGACTTGCTTAATTTTCACACAAATTTCACGTTGAGCTGATTATAAAAAGAGGCAGAAAAAAAACAAACGTAGTAGGATAAACAGCTCCTTTCCGTGGGGAAAAACTCAGAGATCCACTTTAAAATAGAAGACAGTTGCGCCGCACAGAATTTACAGGAGGACTAGCTTACGTGAAAAATTACCTGAATGGGACAAAAATGTTTACAGCCTGGTACAAAACCGGTTTGGTCTCTATGGTTCATTTCCCCCTTCATGACCACTCTGAGGGGCGTGGATGTTCTACTATCTGCACACTGAAAAAGTTTCTAAGCCCTGTAGGAGGTGTCATTTATTTGCGACCTCTGAGGAGGTCTTGTGGGTATTCCACAGGTATGGTGAGGCTTATACTGCATATGAGGAGGCAAAAGAAAAAAAACACAATCGGCTGATCGAATGCTCCTATTTGCCACATGTGCAAGCGTTCTACTTTGTGTGCAGGTAATTCTTTGATTTTCAATTTAAGCCCTTTTTATCCAGCACCTTACCCGCTGCTTTGTTTGGATGTGCCTACATTTTTTCTGAAAATGCTCTACAGAATACTCTAAATACTCTTTGTCAGTGTTCTGGTCTGAAAAGGCCAGAAGACCGAAACATTGTGTGGGAGGGATTTCACTTTCACTTTTCCCGTCATGACCTTTGACTTCCACGGGACAGTTCTAGATGTCACACCTCCACCACGACCGCAATTTCTACTAAGAATAATATTGTTGTTGTTATTATCATCAATCTTCTCATTTAACACATGGCAAAAAAAGCATAAAAATGAGATAACTAACAAATAATTATTCTCAAAACGTCAAATTAATTCTTTAAGTGTGCCAGTGTTTGTGTATGTTGCATGCGTGTGTCTGGGAGGGACGGAGGCGTCTCACCCATGAGCACAGCGAAGCCGAGTTTGGCCAGTCCGGCTGTGGTGCAGTTCCACTCTGCTGGGAACTGGGAGTGAGGGCCACCTGGGGGAGCACACAAACAGAAATGAAATCCTAATCTAAGACATTAAGTAATATGTTCCCATCCTGTATACAGAAATACAGCTACCACAAAAATGTTTGATGTAAATACAGACCATGGATGAAGACGACCAAAGGTATTTTGGCTTCATGGAGGGGAGAAGACGGTTTGACTAGGACAGCCCCGAAGTCTAAACCAGCTGATGAGAGGGGGAGCCATATAAAACAAGAGGGAGAGAGAGAAAGAGAAAAAAAGCAAGAAGAACAGCGCTTGACACCACAGCAAGTTTTATATCGAAGGATGTGTGTCTCGTGCTCACAGTAGTGTGTGTTGTCCTCCTCTGGTGGAGGTGTAACATCTAGAACTGTCCAGTGGAAGTCAAAGGTCGTGACGGGCTGCTGCAGGGTTTGCCAGGTAACCGCCTCGTCTGCCGAGGGGAGGAAGCCCACCCTCTGCATACACATTTACATATACACACACACACGTGGTCCATAAAACAAATAAATGACATGTAATTCATTCTTCATCCAACTAATCTTGTTTAACCAAACAGGAAACAGTATGTTAGCACAGTGCTTGGTGTCGTGACTCTCGTGCCTGTATGTGTGTGCTGTCTGACCAGAGTGGGAGGTATGTTAGGGCTGGAGCAGCAGACGACCATCAGGTCCTTCTGGACTGTCAGCAGCTTCCAGCTGCCATACACTTTGGAAAGATCAGAGAGACCTGCAGAGGAGAGAGAACAAAGTGATGAAGGAAAGACAGAACGACAGAGGGGGAACAAACGCAAAGATAAAAGGTCTGGAAAAAGATTTTAAAGGAATTTTGACCTCTATACACCCATATTAAATTGTACTGGTGTTGATGATATGATGTCCAGCCCTTGTATATCCAAATCACAGGTGTAGATGACATGCAGAGTATGGATTTGAAAGAAAATGATTGTGATGAAATGCAGTAATCTATAAATTGTGTTTCTCTTTAATTTTGCGCCATCTCTGGCACACTGCTTGCTCCGGCGGTGTTTACGCAACTTTTGACTTTTATTTTGAAATTCCCAAGTTAGGATGTTGGTAGCAACATTAAGCGTGTTGGTCTTGTCATACCTTCCTGTTCTCTCGTGTGCTCCTGATGATGAAGATGAGAAGGTGGAGGAGGAGGAGGAGGAGGAGGGGGGGGGACTGGAAAAAGGGGAAAAGGAGAAGGGGGAGGTGGAAGAAGAGGGGAGAAGGGAGGAGGAGGAAGAGGAGATGACAGAGGAACTGCAGGAGGAGGGGGAGGCCAACAGGGGGAAGGAGGAGGCAGAAGCAGAGGAGAGAGGGGAGGAGGAGGGAAAAGAAGAGAATGAGATGAGGACAGAAAAGAGAGAGGAAGAGGGGGAGTAGGAGAGGATGGACTCTTACTATCAGAGAGGGAGGTAACTTTGTTTGACCTTCTGTCGACCATAAAGAGATCCTGAGGGAGAGAGTAAATGAGTCATGGAAAGTGCGCATACAAGGACAACAAACACAAAAACAATAGGCAAATATATCTACAAAGAGTTAGAGTTAGACGAGAAGATCGATGCCACTGTCTTGTCTGTGTATTGATTACGTAGCTAGAGCCAGAGGTTGATGAGCTTAGCCTAGCTTAGCATAAAGACTGGAAGCAAAGGGAAACAGCTAGCCTGGCTCGGCCCAAACGTCACAGTCCGCCTACCAGCAACTCTAAAGGTCACTGATCAACTCAAGTTGTGTTTTTGACATTTCAGCTTGAGTACAGATTCCACAAATGAGATCAAACATGTTTAATTAATGATGTCAAACTATATGTGGTTGCTACCTTCCGGTTTCTGCAGGCACTGCTGAACACCACTCTCTGACTGTCTGCAGACCAGCAGCAGGATGGCAGAGATTCATACACACCGGCAAACTCACCTGAAACAGAGAGACATGGAGAGAATCCACTTTTCACCTTACCCGGGATCATAACACAAACACAAGGAATACCCCTGACCGGCTGCACAACTGGACATTAACGAGCCCAACATGGATTGCATTCATAAGTAGAGTCATGAATAACGCAAGTCAGTAATGCAGGCGACATGAAAAGGAGGTGTCGATTTGGAAACGTGCATCACTGGCTGGAAACGGGGCAATAATATTGCATTGAGAAAAAAAAAAAGGCAAGGTTTTAAAATATCATCTGTATTAACGATAAATCTGGAATTTATTTTTTTATTATTTCAGTATAAACACCATAGAGAAAAAATATACAAAACCTACACTCACCTATAGGATTATTAGGAACACCGCACTAACACTGTGTTCGACCCCCTTTCGCCTCCAGAACTGCCTTAATTCTATGTGGCATTGATTCAACAAGGTGCTGAAAGCATTCTTTGGAAATGTTGGCCCATATTGATAGGGTAGCATCTTGCAGTTGATGGAGATTTGTGGGATGCACATCCAGGGCACGAAGCTCCCGTTCCACCATCCATCCCAAAGATGCTCTGTTGGGTTGAGATCTGGTGACTGTGGGGGCCATTTTACTACAGTGAACTCGTTTTCAAGTTCAAGAAACCAATTTGAAAGGAATCGAGCTTTGTGACATGGTGCATTATCCTGCGGGAAGCAGCAGTCGGACGATGGGTACATGTTCTCATTCTGTTTGCGCCGAATTCGGACTCTTACCATCTGAATGTCTCAACAGAAAGCGAGACTCATCAGACCAGGCAACATTTTTCCAGTCTTCAACTGTCCAATTTTGGTGAGCTCGTGCAAACTGTAGCCTCTTTTTTCCTATTTGTAGCGGAGATGAGTGGCACCCGGTGGGGTCTTCCAGCCGCCTCAAGCTTGTGCGTGTTGTGGCTTCACAAATGCGTCGCTGCATACCTCGGTTGTAACGAGTGGTTATTTCAGTCAAAGTTGCTCTTCTATCAGCTTGAATCAGTCGGCCCATTCTCCTCTGACCTCTAGCATGAACAAGGCATTCTCGCCCCCACAGGACTGCCGCATACTGGATGTTTTTCCCTTTTCACACCATTCTTTGTAAACCCTAGAAATGGTTGCGCGTGAAAATCCCACGCACTGAGCAGATTGTGAAATACTCAGACCGGCCCGTCTGGCCACGCTCAAAATTGCTTAAATCCCCTTTCCTTCCCATTGTGACATTCAGCTTGGAGTTCAGGAGATTGTCTTGTTCAGGACCACACCCCTAAATGCATTGAAGCAACTGCCATGTGATTGGTTGATTAGATAATTGCATTAATGAGAAATTAAACAGGTGTTCCTAATAAGCCTTTAGGTGAGTGTATGTACAAAAGCCTCCTGTTCTAGATATTGGACAGTCATTATCCCCTTTAACAAGACAAAATGTAAAGGAAAATACTTTTTAAACTAGACTAAGAGTTTGCCGACACGCTAGCAGCTCTGTGAGGCTGTGCTTGGGCACAGCGGTTCTTGCTATGCTAACGTGCTCACAATGAAAATGTTAACAAATTCACAATCTTAGTTTGGTGTGTTCGGGGCAGTAGCAGCTCAGTCTGTAGGGACTTGGCCTGGGAGCCGGAGAAGGGCCGCTTCAAGTCCAGCACGGGCGGCGGGATAGGGTGCGGACTGGCAGCTGGAGAGGTGCCAGTTCGCCTCCCGGGCACCGCTTCCGGAGCATGGCGCCGAACCCCCGAACTTTTGAGCTGATGACGGCGCGGGTTGAAAAGAGGCTCCCCAAAGTTATTAAAACTCCCCCCTGAGGGAGACGTGGACGTGTGTGCCAACTTTCCCGGCAGTCCATCCAATAGTTGCTGAGACTGTTCACCCAAAACCGCAAAAGTCCACCACATGGTGGCGCTACAGGTAAAGTCAGTAGGATACACCTTCTGGGGACCTAGAATGTGTGTTGAAAACAGTATGTAACCTACCCGCCTGTGGTCTGTTGACAACATCCAACAGTGTGGATGTCTTCCCGCTCTTCAGGTCCAACTGTGGAGGATTAACAGTCCCTGTTAACAGAAGGACACACGCACACACACACACACACACACACACACACACACACACACACACACACACACACGGGCGGAGTACCTGCTGCAGACTGAGGCACTGGTTGTGAGGCCCAAACACTCGGCCCTGCAGGTAAATCAGCGTGGACCCGTCTGGACTCAGCCTGGGACAGGACACCGACACGTCGTCCCCGGACAGACGCTCTGGTTTGGAGGGAAGGAACGTACAGGGATCAGAGGAGCAGAGCAGACAGAGTGTGTGCGTGCGGGACTCATTTACCAAGAGACAAAGACAACGTGCTCACCACAGTTTCCATCCAGGTCGAGCGTGAATAGCGCTGCCCTGAAACAGATGTTCGAGAGAGAGAGAGGCCCAAAATGAAACGGCAAACTGCAATTTCCGACGTTTAGTTTGAGGCCTGCTACACAAATAAACCACATTTTTACATGACTCGGTGAACTAAATGTTTTCTTCTTGGTGCCTGGAAACAGAGACGAGGTTTAACAGCTCCTGCTTTTCCTGCTCAGTCGCTTCTGTTTTCCATTTTCATTTTTCAGTTGTGACTCGGCATGTCTCACTCACAAATTACACCCCCCCCGTGCCACCAACATACGGTAATAATAACAACGATAACTGACCGATATTATGTAAATATGATCGTTTCTGTGCTTTTACATATACTGTAGTATGGGTTAAAAAAAAGAAAAAAATCTCTTTTTTGTTTTTTTTTTTTAACAACAGACCAATAGTGATTAAAGGGTTTGGGAAAGAGGAAGAATTAGAAGAAGTAGTGCCAGTATCATTTATGTTCTTTTTTCCCCTGATACTGTCTTTTTTGTTTTACTTATGCAACTCAAAGGTTGTGCTTTTCGGCTACATAAGTACATTTCACTTGACGTTATTTCTGTTCTCAAGTTGCTGCTGTTTTCCATGCGGACTCCTGAGTCAGAAAACAAAGGAGATATGCAACCTGCGGTTGGAGCAGAACTTCAGTCCGAGTCTGAAGGGTTCGTGGTTCCAACCGACAAAAACCACAGACTGACTGCCGGGAGCCCACAGAGCCTGGAGGACAACACACACACACACGATGTTAATTACAGAGAAAACATTTATACAGCACACGTAAAAAGCCAAGAGGACATCCTACTGCTTGTATCAATATTTTGAAAGATGCCAATCAATCAAATCAATGCGTCTGCGCTGGCATTTAAAACTACAACACAAAGGCACACTGGGACAGTGAACTCACACGTTATCTCCCTACACTCACGGTCCAAAAGCAATCAAAGTCCTGCAGCGTCAGATCAAGAAGCTGAAAGGCTCTCTGTCCTCACCTGTCCGGGTGAGACGGCGGGCGGGACGCCCTGCAGCACGCTGACCGAGCCGCTCTGCAGATTCACCGCACAAATCACCGGAACGCTCTTATTGGTCAGAGCCTCGCCCCAGTCTTCACAGTACACTCTCCTGTCCTGATTGCACACCCAAGCAAAATGAGTGACATGTACCCATTAACACATTTCTGTGTAGTTGATGGCATGAATCGTACGTTTTGTGTGTGTGTGTGTGTGTGTAATACCTGCCCGCATGCAGACTCCCCATCATGTGTTTCCACTGATGTGTTCCTGCTCTTCTCAGCTACATAGAGCAGTTTGTTGTCGCACTCCGACCATGACAGACAGCCAAACTGGGCTGGAAACACACACATACACACCAATAAGCGTTTCTGTAAACACATGAACACGCAACAATGCAAAAGCGCACATACTTCATACTATATATGGAGGTTGATGTGACTAGGTCCGGGATGCTTAGTTATTTCTGGGTGATGGGCCATCAGACTTCTTTCTTGTCGGGGGAAACAAAGACAAAAACGCGAAAAACATGCGTCTTACCCTCATTGTACACTTTGCCGTGTTTGTTGAGAGCGGTCAGGTTGAGGCATTTCCTGAGGCCATGGCGGTCCCATATCTGAACACCGACAACCATAAACGACGACAGGCTGTCAAACGCTCGAACACCGATACATAGGATATCCTAACGGAGAATATTGTGTTTTTCTCACCTCGAGGAGCTGGTGGCCACCAGTTTCCCTGACAACGGCCCTCAGGCCTCGAGTGGGGGAGAGCCCGCTCAGTAACCTGAGGAGCAGAAGAGAAATAAAAACTGTGATTATAGTCGGGGAGCCAAAGAAATAAACCCAAATTAAACTTTCAACCTTCGCAGCAAAGCCAAAGAAGTCAACGCCACCCTCCTGCTGTATCCCACCTCACAGGGACCCGCACCTAGTTAATTAGGTTCTGTTAAATGATTTCGTTCCGTTAAAGTGGTAGTAGTTGTCCTCTGAGGCAATAGAGAAATGAAGGTCATTTTGCTGCATTATATTTCTTGTGTGACACATTTCCATTGTGCGAACAGGGTTACGTTGAAATTCAAAAGATGCCTAGGCCGCGAGGTTTAATAATGTGGACATGTTAAATATCCAGTATGTCTTTGGGAATGCTGAGAGGAGCCTAAAACTCTATTGAGGTTCTGAGGCTGTTGTGAAATTATGATTTTGGTCGGATTTCTATCATTTACTCTGTGGAATGAGTATACTGTGTGGTGAAAAGAATGGCATATTGACTGATGTCATAACTTGGGGGAATAGCGCCAGTGAAGTAATGATGAAAATATTGGGGGGGAAAAAAAAAGAGAAAACCGCCAGATTTTCTTTTTTTTTTGCATTAAATTGCTGCAAAATCATGTAGAAATGTGTTTTAAGAGTTGTTTTTTTCAGTGGATGTTGTCAGCACATGTGTTCTGTGTATCTGGAATGCATTTATTGACAGCATACCCAACCCACTGAGGATTTGAGGAAAAAATAAATAAAAAATCATTTTTCACATTTTTCTGATAAAAAAATAAATAAAATAAAAAGGTGCAAATGGCCACAATTGTTTTTCGCGATATTTCCGGCAGAGTAGCCCCACCAATTATTGGTTCTTAGGGTCAAAGTTACCCAAAAAAACACAAATAAAAAGTATGGCAGACCATGTAAGGGTCGACGCATTTTATTGAGCTTTTGAGACTTTGGCTGGAGAAACACCTGGCTGAGAAGGACGTCTTCACTGCAACTCCGGTTCAAGGTTTCACAGTCTGTTGCACCTCTGACCACACTCAGCATCACCGATGGTGGGTGAAAACAGCGTGTGCAGATGCGTGGGCAGTGCTTTGGCCGTCAACGACAAATATACGACCACATGGTGATATCTTGTGCTGCTCATAACTCGTGGCAACTCATGGTTTGGGCATTTACGGCATGAATTTGCGGTCATAAATGTGCCTTTCCAGTCAACACATGCCAATAACAAGACCTCAGTGAAATCTCCGAGAATGTTAGGGTTTTACACGAGGGTCACTCAGGAGAACAACACGTGGCGCAAACACTGAAGGGGAGCGCCGACCTACCGACCTTCTCGAGGTGTTGTGCGCGTGCGTGCGTGCGTGCGTGCGTGCGTGCGTGCGTGCGTGCGTGCGTGCGTGGCCGTGCACTCACTCTCCAGACACAGGTACACAGGGTCCTGGCGGGAGGACAGTCCCGACGCTCCTGTGGTCGTCGCTGTCCGCGAGCACAGTCCACCGCTGCGTGTAGCGAAGTCTGGAGCCTCGGACCAGGTTGCTCTGGCTCCACTCTGGATGTGGACACAGTGGGACGTGTTCCGAGTTGGGTTAAATAAAGATGCGCTCAGTTGTTTAAATTAAATTATCCAGACCTGTGTGACGCAACTGTAAAGACAAGTCCAAGAGGCAAAATCGTCAACCTCATATGTATCTATTTTAGGACCTTGGCCAGAAAATGCAAGCTTCCCCGTTTAAAAGGATCATAATTGGAGAGCTATTAGTTGATCACAGATACAGTATATTTGTGTTGGTGTATGTTCGCTGATACGCAAAAACAAATTTCAATTCACTCAAGTTATTATTACCAATAATTTAAGTTCCAGAAACATTTACTTGTAAAATGTAGTATTATACTTACTCACGTAGGTACATCATCTTTGATTATAGACACAGCTTTATGACCACTCTTTCATAACTTGAGTATGCTTGCAAAAAATGTTTCATGGAATAACATTAACACTTTGTTATTTATGTTATGTCAAGGCTATTTAAACATTTTTGCTTGAATCAGCGGTTAGTTTAGGTAGCGTTATGAAGAGGACATGAGTGGCCTTCCCTCAACCCACAATCCAACGTGCTGTACGATCTCCGATGAGCAACAGTCCGGTTTAAATGGTATTCTCTCAGACAAACAGATGGGATGACTCTGTAAACCTATTAAAACCCTTAAGGCAAGATCGCCGGTGTCAGTCCCAGAGCGCCTCTTTGACCCGCAGGTTGTCACAAAATCCAAAGAAATGCTGGAGGCCGCAGTCATTCCCCCAGGGATTTTCTTTGCATGCTGGCTGCTTTCTTTCATTTTTTGCAGTGTTTACCTGCTGATTCAGGTTAACGTGGAAAACGAGATACCTGGACAAGTACTGGCTGTTGACTTGGACATCCAGCGTTACCAGAGGATGATTTCCAACGACTCTGACCTGTCAACCCTTTCAGCTCCAAGTCTTTACACGGCCACTTGAGTGGAAAAATTCAAACATTCACACTAATGGCAATATGTCCAGGAGGTTTACTGTGGATATTCCTATGCCCCAGATGCTTAGCTGTTTCCATGTTCTTTGGCCATCATCAGTCCAAAATGTCAGCTTCGCACACCAGAGAGCTCTTGGGCAAACTGGTATTCAGCTTGATATTAATGACCCCACAGGCTTTCCTTAAGTGCCACCCTCAGGACATTAAGGCTCAGCGAATAGTAAAACCATTCACGGTGTTGTTTGTTTCCCTCCTTACAACAACAGCAAACCAGCAGGTCTGATTTGATTGGACAAGCATTTAAATAAAACAGTGAGAGAGAACTCTGACATGTTGTCTTTACACTGCATTAAAAGCAGGTATTTTCATACCTACAAAATGGTATGGCACATATTATATATGCACACAAAGAAGTTAGATGCTGTTCAGCCATATTTTGTCTTCATTTGTTAAGATCAAAGTGCAATTACGTCATGCCTCAACAGCAAATTGTTTGCAGAAGAAACATCAGTAATGTTAAGCATTCTGCACAGGTGTGTGTGTGTGTGTGTGTGTGTGTGTGTGTGTGCTCTTGGCCCAAAAACCAGGAGCCCACTATACTTGTGGGGTCTGGCCTCCTTTGTGGGGCCAAAATGCTGGACCCCACAAGTTTAAAGGGCTTTTTCAGGGTTAAGACTTGGTTTTAGGGTAAATGTTCCAATTGGGTTAAGGTTAGGCATTTAGTTGTGATGGTTAGGTTTAGGGTAAGGGGCTAGGGAATGCATTATATCAATGACAGGTCCCTACGAAGATAGTGCTGCAAACCTGTGTGTTTGTTTATATGTTTGTGTGTGAGTGTGTGTGTGTGTGTACCCTTGTACAGCCATCTTTGTGAGGACCAATTGTGTTTTAGACCTTGGGAGTGAGGACATTTTGGCCAGTCCTCAATTTTCAAGAGACCTTCAGTTATATCAACGAAAGTCCTCACAAGTATAGAAGTACCGGTGTGTGTGTGTGTGTGTGTGTGTGTGTGGGGGAGAGAGAGAGTGAGTGAGAGAGAGCATGTCACCGGCAGCTCACCTGCCGCCACGGTGTAGATCCGGAGCTCTGGGAGCTGCTCCTCACTCACGTGAGCGGAAACCGGCGCCGGGAGGCCGCTGACTTCTCCGTACAGCCCGGTGATCTGTGCGGGCTCCATCCGTGCCACAGCTCTCGCAGTGACGCACCTGTCACACTGTCAGCAGCTCAGGCAACTTCCAACTCACGCGGGAGGCGCTAACCCGTTTCCTGCTCGGAGGGTTACAAATAGCCGTCGAGCTCGGTTTCCTACAGCTCCCTTCGTGAACGTATCCGCATTACTCTGTCAACGATTGTGTCGCCTCCCTTAGACGGGATTCAACATTTCACAACAACGATTTTTACCGAGCCAGCGCCTCCATGTTGAATTCATGAATGGGCGATACCACTTTGGTTCAGTTTGGAGGGGTGTAGCGGCGGAAAGTGACCGCAAGGGAGCAGCAGAGGGTCACTAAAAACAAGAACGGGATTTTCGTGATTTTAGTTGCAAACGCCTCTATTACTACTGATGAAATGTATTTATTGTTAGTTCTTATTTATCAGCAATAATTTACGTTCCTTATGCTGTTTTTTACAAGTCTGTTTTCTTTTCTCTGTATTCAAGATTAACTTTCTGTCCAGATGTATGGGGGGGTGGGGGGGTCTTTTAAATAAAAATGTATTTCACTAACTGTATGGCAGAGCTGACTCCTGCAAGCTGTTACAGGGGAAATGGTCGGCGCCTCTAGCTGCAGTGTATTTCAGATATTTACTATAAACATAAAATACAGAGAAACAAGCAATGTGTTCACACTTTCATCTTTGCTTGCCTACCTGAAAGACTGCCTAAACACCATGAGCTTATTGTATCCTTTCACCTGGGTTCAAAAATGTAAATGTTTCTTATTCATTATCTTTGTTAAAAGTTTTCCTACTGCAGCGTTACAAAACCTTTGTTCAAAATGACTGCGAAATATTAGGAAAAACCGGCCATACTGAAGGTTGTCATGTCTGTGCCTCCGGCTAACGTTGCCTTTTCTTCATAGTGGTAAAATCTGATCATCTATGTGACTATCTCAATAACTTCAACATGTGTATCAACATTTATTTTCCCCCCGTGATCCTTTTTGGAATTACAAAAGAGACAAAGTGCTCAAACAATCTTTATTTCATTAGATCCATCGTCTATCCATGTGCTGCAACACCAGAACCACTGGCAAAGGCAGTGTGGTGAGGCTGCAATATGGGACAAACGCCTGTTGCCACACTTCATTCGGGGAGGGAGGGGGGGGGGGTGTCAAACCTGGTCAACTACAGAAACCTCTGTCACCAAGGTACTGACACTTCCAGGAAGCTGGCTGGCTCAGTGTGTGCTTTTTAAATTTAACACAACCAAAACCACTAACAGTTGCCATACTGCTGCCACAATCGGGAGCACACTGAATTGTAGATGCTAACCTGACCGCCATCACAAATATCGCCACCAAACCTTTCTGCTCAGCAGCTCTGGTTGGTGGCCTGCATGCGCAGTATGGACTGCTCGTCAGAGAGATCATCATTAAAATGCATTCAATGACTCAAAGCCACATCTTACCTTCAGTCCATCTGCAACACATACACGTGGATGGACTGTATGACCCACCAACCCGCATGAAAAATATGCATGACATAAAACTAGAAATTCTTCTCATTATTGTCATCCCATGCATTGTCTGTAAACAGTTCTCGTTTTTCTATTTCTTAAAAATCCCACACTACTGCTCTGAATAAATTAGAAAGTAAAATACAGCTAACCACCAATGGTTAAAACTTATTTTTCCTCTCAAAAAAAAATATTAATACAGAGATGACAATATAAACTCTTTGATTTCATATTTTAATTAGGCATCTTCTTGTTTATATGTTTTATTTCGTGATGTTAAATAAAGTTCAAACGGAAACACTCACGCACACACCACACACACGTTTTCTTTTAGGTTGCATTGTTTTGTCGAGTCCATTTCTGGTTTGGCAGCTGAAGCAGCCGCTCCGGGTGTAAAAACAGAGGGGAAATATCAAGGAATCAGTTGATGCTCGAACATTAACCTTCAGAGATTAACCAGAACCGACTAGGTCCAGGACAAGTGGCTTTGTGCTGAAACTGAAGGCAGAAATTTGGATTAAAAAATAAAATAAAATAAAAAAAGACACGACTGACCTGTCAAGCCACAGAGCAGCAGTTCGAGCGGAGTATCAATAATACCCATCAGCACCATCAGACGGATTCAGCGAGTGTTACATGGGAGGCTTCCACAGAGCTCAAATGTACCCTAAAGCTTTAAAAATGTTTGACTTGTGAGACTTAATACTTTACTTTCCTTCCGTATTTTTATTGATAAGATGAATAAAAGATCTGTTGGATATCTGAAGATCACATTTCGTGTGCGCACAGAACATGCACTCCCCTGTGTAATGAAGTCGTTTTGATCCCACATAAAAGAGGTTTAGCATAGTTTTACAGTTTGAAGCATCAGAACTGTTTTGCTTTTGTTTTTCTTTACTTCTGTGAGCAACTGTTGTTGCAATTCACTCTATTTTGTTTGCTCCTCAGCAAGATTGCCCGCGGGAGCTAAGAATAAACGTTGACCATCTTGAATCTGCGGAATCAATTGCAGGTGAAGAGCACAAGTGAAACAGCCCTGTTAAGAGTTGGGTGAGTCTTTGTGTGTCTGCCAGCTTGAAGCTTTGAAGGCATCATTTGCTATCCATCTCCATATAGACCCAGAAGTTCATCCATTCACTCCATCCGTGGCCTTCTCTCACATGACGTCAGCCCGTTTGTCCCTGACTTTGTTCCTCTGTTTAGTCCTGGCCTTGAAGGCAGCGGAGTTGAAAAGGTGCTGTTGAAGAAAAGAAGCTTAGAGATGAGTGCATCAATATTTATACTTCTCGGGCTGTAGCCACACAGGATGGCTTTTTATTTTTATTTGGCGGCACTTGTAGCTGAACTTTCACTGCAGCAGCAGCAGTAGTTCAACAACATGCAACACGCAGAGTAAATGCATGACGAGGAGCACGGTACTGGAAAAAAAAGCAATCGCACGCTCCAAGGTCGGATCGTTCAAGTGTGCAGGATGAGATTCAAGGACAGAGGAGATGCCGTTACCTTCTCAAACCGAGAGATCTTGTTGCCTTTGACGTTAGCGTCCAGGATGAGGGGTGGGCCAAGGCCAAAGATGTCTCTCAGTAGTGGGTTGAACTGCACCAAAACACACACTCAAATTAATGAACATAAATGTTCAACTGTCGAACTACTGATTTTGCTGTTTAGCGTTTATGTTACGCGGAGGTCTTCGACAGTGTGCACACATGGACGGGAAAACAAATGAGTAGATCAAGCTGGATGTGAAATGTGTGCATATGGCAGCTTTGAAAATCCACTAGTCACCTGCCAAGAATGTTTGCCAAGGCACACTGCTGCAACTGAAACCATGCGCAGCACTACAGAGGCGCAAACATTATTCCTGTGAGAACACACCAAACCCGATGCCTTTTAAAAGAGCACCGAAGGCTTCAGTGCGTTTCCTGACCTGTAGATGGTGTCTGACTCCGGACTCCATGATCTCTTTGAAGGCGTCGTAGATTCTTCTCCTCATCCAGCTGTCGATGTAAACGCTCTCCACTCCGAACCTGATCTTCTCCTCTGTGAAGTCCTCGTTCTGCAGGAGAAGAAAGGGGACATCACAAAGTCACACCCAATGTTTACACTACTGGCAAGAGTCAGGCCAGATGTGCACAACCCAGAAGTGAACGGACCAATTGTTTAGTGACTGATTTACTGACAGATGTCAAATCGTTTAATAATCGCCCTGCAGCAGTAAAACATACCTCAATGTAATGTAGCACCTCTCTGAAGATGGAGCGTTGCTTCCGCCTGTCGTTCTTGGCTCGGTGCTTGTTGCCGTCTGTGGCCAAACTCTTCAGACATTCACACAGACTTTCACTGTCCTCCACCTCAAATTCCTACACACGCCAGTGACATAATTGTAGCACGTAAATATGACATTAAAACCAGAAAAATCCTTCAACCTTAGTTATGGGTATAACAGTAAAAGAAGAATACACAGCGTTTGTTTCAGGGGCAGCTGTGGCTCAGGAGGCAGCATTGGTGTGTGTGTGTGTGTGTGTGTGTGTGTGTGTGAGAGTGTGTGAGAGAGAGAGAATGGGTGAATATGATGCAAAAATTGTAAAGCGCTTTGTCCATTAAGGTAGAAAAGCGCCATATATATATATATATATATATAAATATACATGCAGTACATGTTCCATTCATGTGTGTGTGTACCTCTCCTATATCTCGTCCCAGCTCCACCAGCAGGGCGATGGTCTCTCCCACCGCGATCCTGTAGTTGACGTCACTGCTCTGGAGACACGCCTGGAGTTTGGGGAGGTGACTACAGGGGAGAGCGACAAAGGGAGAGAATCACAAGCAAAGGATTACTGTGAAGAACTTACTCTCTACCCCCCACTGAGGCAGATATGTTTTGGGTGCTTTTGAAGCGCGTTTCACTCACAGGTCGAGCAGCACAGCCAGTCTGGATGCAGGACAGAGGGTGACCAGCAGCGACCAGGCCTGCAGGGCGGCACCTTGGAGGCCTGGGCTGCCGGGTTTGGTTGTGGGCAGTGTTCCCTCTCTGTTGGGGTATGAAGACATGAACACGCTCTCCAGAAGGGCCAATGACTTGATTAAGTCCTGGGAGGGTTCGGTGGCGTTGTTGAGGGGGAAAAAAAGAGAGCGAAAATGTAATGAGGGAAAGGTAAATACAACTACTGTTAAGCTGCTGCCATACCATGATTTAATATCCCAGATACAAGAGCCTTGGACCCACATTTGACAAGCGTTTATCTGGGAAGTTTATAGAAAGCTTTTGTTGCTTTATACATTAAGTGTGCAGGTAACAATGGGTAAACTGAAACCTCTGAACTACTTAGAGTCAAACTATTCCCTGTGCTGCCAGTATTTCCCTGTAACCCCCTGCAAGGCTTTGAAAATGATGCGTGTCATGATGGAGTCAGCCATTTAGAGAAAGCTGTTCTCACCTCTCCGTCTTCAGCCGCAGAGACATAACAGCACATCCCCAAAGCTCTGGCACACTGATGGAGACAGATGCAAGAAAGGTCAAATCACCAGACAGAGCCAAACTGTGAGCCCCTGATGCAAACACGATGGCCATCGCACCTGGGTTGCGACCATGATCCTAATGCCATTTCAGTACCCTAATCACTCTCAGGTTTATGTCTTCTGTTGGTTTCCACAGTTGACCCCCACAGTTGGGGTCAAAAATAGCAATTCAATTTTATTTATAGAGCACCAATTCATAACAGAAGTTACGTCATTGCACTTTTCCTAATCGAGCAGGTCTAGACTGTACCCTTTACAATACTGAGAGGGGCGTTACGACAATTCAAACATGAAAGCTACAACCTCGAGAGGCTGGGAAATGTGCCTTGAGTGGACAGTCCACCTTAAAAACTGAATTTGCACAAAATCACAACCAGAAAATGTGTCATATTATATATCATATAAGTGGAATTTCCTTCACTGAATTTCTGAGCTATGACTCACTTGATTATTGTAAAACAATGAGCGAGCGAGGTCAGCTGGGTGGGAGAAACGCATCGCACAATTTGCCCTTCATGAACTCTTGGCTGAACCAGATGTTTTTCGATTTGTTTGTTGCTGTTGCTGTCGCTCTGCGACTTTTACTGTGAACGCTGCTGGCCGAGGTTTAAACTGCAGTCCACATGATTCACTCATTTTTCATCCAGCATCTACACACGCATGTGTCCGAGCTGACTTTCAGGCATTTCCCGTTTCATTTTCCGCTCTTCTTGTCTTCCCCTCCCCCCAGGACTTGCTGTAAGTAATAGCTAATTTACATTTAGTCATCTAGCAAACGCTTATCCAAAGCGTCTTACATACGAGAACAATATCCAAAATAATTCCATATCCAAAGTTTTGGATACAATATCAGAGACGGTTTATGTGATCACTCACACTCTGGCGGGCTGCTATGCTGGCACTGTTGTCAATCAGAATGGCGGTGAGGATGGGGCGAAGCACCTTGAAGCCCTCCTCCGCCTCGTCGCCACCCCCCAGCTGAATACAGAGCAGGGCGAAGACTGTGGCCGCCGCTGCCTGCTCCTCCCCACCGCCTGGAGGGAACACAAAGTGACTATTTATTAATAATCAGTAGCTGCAGTTGTTGGTGTCTGCACTGCTGTTCCACCTAGAGAAACGGAGGGTTACATGTTTCCTGAACTAGCACTTGACGGAAGACAAAACTTTAAACGAGCTTTCTGGGAATTTCTACAAAATCTACACGTGTCTTCAACAAGTCTGCAGCATTCCCTACATGCTGTATGTTACCGTGTCGTGTAAACATACAAAAACATGACACCCCGAAAAGCACAGACGTATTTGACTAACGCAGTGGATTATCTGTTTGTATAACTGAGATGGGTTTCCTCTTACCTTTTTTAAGGCTTCTTTCCAGGCAGTCGCTGACGGTGAGGCGTCTCTCGGTCAGGAAGTCATACAGCACTCTGGAGGAGAAGGCCTGTCGCAACGACTCGAGGCCTGCTAGACGCGTCTTAGCGCTGAGAGAGCGACACAGACAGACACAAGGAGAGAGAGAGAGAGAGAGAGAGAGAAAGAAAGGGAAATGTGGTTGGTGTTCAGGGCAAGGTTTCTTAGTAACATCACTTCCCGCAATATCTACTACGGTCTGGTGTCGTAGCATCACTTTGCGTTTGTCTTCCTGACCGTTCCTATTTTTATTATTGATAGGGACGACCTCACCTCTTATCCATCAGGTTGTCTATACACTGCTTGAGTTTGTCTTCTGTTTCCTCCTGGGCACTCTGCTCATCCACCTGCTCCCCGCCTGTATTTGGCCAGTCAACACACACACAGGGTTTTGTTAACTGTATGCAAGTTTAATGCTTCAGTTTAGAAAGGCAATACAAAAATCTAGTCAGTCATGTGAGGTTCACCGTCACGCCACAAAAACAAAAGTTGCTAATAGGAATCAAAATGCACTGTAAAATGTTGGCTGCATCGATTTCCTTTAGTGATTGTAAGCAGTACCTTGGCTATTATACAAAATAAATAGGATTCTAGAAAGCATGTGTATGTATTATCTGCATTTATGTACAAACCCGTGCCCTCTTCCAGCGCAGAGGTGCTTTCACTGGCACTGCTGTAGTGGCTGAGAACATCGGACGTCAGCTCGTCGTCGCTGGCACCTGACTCTCCCTTCACCCCATTTTTAATACCTAGAGAAAGAAAAAGAAGACAGCTGGTGCGTTATATTTACAGTAACAACAATTCAACAGAAAACTCAGACTGGGATAGAGATTCCGATTTTTGGATTATGGTAAGGGAGCAGACGAGAATGATGCGAGTTAACAAACACTAGTCTGAGTGCTGTTTTCAGTGGCATCCATTGTCCTGCTGCATGACTTTAGCTGGGTCAAAGTCAACGGATCTAGACAATGTTGAGCATCTGTATCATGACGCGTTCACTACCAGCAGTTGTTAGTGGCAGTGACAGAGTACCAAAAAAAGCACTGAAGAGCAGGAAACCATGAACACCACTAGGTCAAAAAAACCTATTTCTAAGTTTCCAAACAAGAAGCCACAATGTTGTTAGGCAACAACAGTTATTTCCTCCTTTATTGTCCACCATGTTGCCTAGTTCCATATTGTCCTTTCCTCAGCAGGCTGCAATGCAAGGAGTGGACAAAAAAGCAGAAACACCTTACACTAGAATCCCATCATACATATACAAGAGTCCTGCAGTAAAAATCCATGCAAAGCTTACAATGGTCGGTTTTATTTTATTTTATTTTTTTGCCGTAGTGCCTGTAGTGCTGGTTTTGCAAGCCTGACGCCGCGTTCTCTTGCCATTTCTCTGGGATCGATTGCACCACATTTCACCTAAATCCACATATCATTTCCATATTTTGCAACAAAGCTAGTGAGTAAAATGTTGAATGTAAAACTGCAAAAATAAGAATCAAATCTACCTCTTTTTTTTTCTCCTCTCTACAAAGAAGCATTTCATGAAATGGTAAAAATGAAACACCAAAATATGGTTTACATTTTGTATAACCTTGTCATTTGCAAGTGCCCTCATCATTCAAGTGTTAATTTAAAAAAATAAATAAATAAAATGATGGGGTGGTTTTAATGGAAGTGCATGCATAGTGCGATGTCAATACAGAAAACCCTTTTTTTAACCAGCCAGTAATGAGCTCTATAAAATCACAAAGAGCCTTAAAATGACCGCGAGTTAACTGTGAAAGGGAAATAACAAGAAGTATCCCAAAATTAACCAGACCTTGGCTGGAGGCCATTTCCCAGCAGTGACTAATGGCAGGTTTACTCTGCTCAGCTGTCTTTGTCAGTAACTGTACACCAGCAGAGTTCTTCTTATACACAGACACACACACACACAGGGATGGACCGTAAACACAAATGTCATGTCATCAACACACCTCAGGAGAGCTTCAAGCCAAGCATTGAACCGCCTTCTGAGACACTGTGTAGACACTGAACAAGAGTCTACACAAGACAACACAACTGAAGAGCAGCCTCCTCCAATTTACAACAACCACCAGCTAGGCTATTCCAGCTGTAATATGACATACCCGCGGGGAAAAACACCGAGGCAGTGTGACTTTCAAATACTAGTAAAGATGAAAAAAAAATGACAGACCTGTTACACTAGGATGGCTAATAAATATTCTAATTTATTTCATTCTCTATGTCATTTTTTTATATCTTACGGTTGCTCTCCAAAATGCAACCGTCGTGTTTTATTAGCACTCTCACCCACATCTTACATAATGACAGGAAACAGCAGATAAGGGAGGGGATCTCCATCAGGTAATTCTCTCGTTTACATTTTTATTTATTAGTACCGGGCGGTAGTTAGTATTTTACTGTTCCAACACAGCTGAGGGGATAAGAGCCAGGAGGGCTAAGCTAAGCTAACCCACAGGTTCCTGCTGGCTCAGGACTTTCTACTGTTGGTGGGATTACTGGAGACCAGAGGGGCCTTTCATTCATTCATTCATTCATTCAGTGTGCGATCCAGAATGGTCAGACTGTGTGTGTGTGTGTGTGTTCATGTTAGGATCAACCAGGACAGTTGAGGTAACCCAGAGGTCACTGTTATTGTTGCAGCAATGCCACATGGAAGTTGTAGTTGTGAGCTGCTTTCTCAATAAAAACATTTATTTACTTTTTCATATTATTTACCGTAGATGACCTGCAGCAGTAGCAAGATCTGTTATTCCACTCTGCTTTAGGTACAAGCTCAGTGCCTACCACACAGGTACAGTAAATGACACCTCAAGCAAAACGTTTTCCATGTGAAAATCCCACGGAAGAGTACAAGTATGACTAACTGTTTCCAGGACTATATTTGAGCTCAGAAAGTGTAACTTGAGTAAACTGCGCTAAAGTGAAGCCATTTGACCCAATTGTAGAGTCGTCTGATCTGCTATTCTGCCTTTTCTTTACTCTGCAAAAGTGACGCATTCAGGGTGGAAGTCGTCCTCAACAGCAAGCCAAACGCTCCTGAATTTCTGCTGTGGCTGAGATTTAAAAGGTTCTTCTCTATTCCTAAGAAATTGCTATTGCCTGGCAAAATGGCGCCAGTAGCAGTAACTCGATTTAGAACATGTTTTCTTTAAAACCCAGAATGTAATATGGCTCTTAAATGCGTTTAGTTGTGACAGATAATATTACTGTATGCAATTTAAGCAATAAAAATGTAGATTTTTGTAAAAATGTTAGT
The DNA here is from genome assembly GCA_011952105.1 of Coreoperca whiteheadi. Classification (NCBI taxonomy): domain Eukaryota; kingdom Metazoa; phylum Chordata; class Actinopteri; order Centrarchiformes; family Sinipercidae; genus Coreoperca; species Coreoperca whiteheadi. The sequence goes on along the minus strand of CM022479.1, from coordinate 10,289,501 downwards.
TGTTAATTTTAAGAGACTGGCCTTATTTTCTCTTTTGCATATTTATTATTGCTCTGTAATAAAGCAGAAGTATTTGTAATCGATGGAATAATCGATTACTAAAATAATCGATACGATTTTACACATTTTACTGTTGGCTGCTGCTTGTGAAATATTTTACAGCTGAGCTGACTGGATAACAGCTGGACAATAACCAATATGAAAACTGTACTGCACAGGAATGACACAACAGTTGCATGTTGCGTTCCTATTAATAGCTGTCTCTTCACACGTGTCAGGATATTACACAGTCAGTTGTAAAACCGGGTGTGCAAGTGCTTATAGTGCTGAGCTGGCAACGCAAAGTAAAGCCTCTCGTCCTACTTGGAAACCATAAAAGTAGCCGTTTCTGGGGAAACAGCTGACAGAAAACCCTGGTCAGAATAAAATATCCATGCATCTCAAAGCAGAAACATCTGCAGCCACATTTCTTCCAAATAAGCCATTAACATGGCTAAACCATCACTAGTTGATAACATGACACATCTTATATCAACATCTTAAACTATTTTATAGCTGTAGTAGACAGTGATTGTGCAGCCAAACAAGCATAGGAAATATATTCAAAATCTGAGAATTTTCCTAAAACGCCTTTTGTTTTGTTTTTTTTGGGTGGGGGCTAAAACGTTTGCATGCAATTATGGGAAGCCAGTCTTTTATAGGTTAAACACATTAATTTAAATCAACAGAATGATAACCTCATACGAGATCCAGTTTTTCATCGTTACAAGATAAACCTGAATGCAGCCCTGACATTAATGCTTCCCTTATGTAATATTCCGATTTCTTCGACCGAACACCCGCGGCTTTCTCGCTCACAAAGCTACTGTTCACAGCTGACATAACGCGCCCTGCATCAGTCAGTAATTTCCCAGTCATCATCCTTGAACCCCTGGCCATTGTACAGGCTGCTCCCCCGCAGCCGTGTGCGCACGCACACACACAGCTACACGTCTTCCCACGCAGGCCTGCCCACACACAGCTTGGATATGGTAAATGTGAGCTCCCTGCCACGGCTCACGTGTCGTCTCCATTTTATGCTTACATAGCAATCACTCACACAGCTCCAGCAGTCAGTCAGTCCCCGAGGACGAGGCTCTGCTGACCGACAAATCAGAACTCTGAGCCAAAGGGGTGGGATCTCGATTGAGTCCCCTGGCCATGGCCTGGTAGCACAAACTTTAAATGGAACACCAAATTAACCCGTGTTCTCTCTACAGGCATTTGGATGAGGAATATCACCCTCACAGTGAGGAAACGTATGCAACAAAACTTAGATTTTGAGATCATTCATTCTTGTCATCGCCAATTGTTCTTTTTTTCATGCTGTAAAGATCCAATTAACAGCCTTCTAAAAACTGCAACCCCTACTGGAACTACTCCTTAAAAAGAGGCCTTGGAATAAACCGTGTAGGTCTTGTAGATAAAATGACTTCCACCATAAACAATTGTACAGGAATTGTGTAATATTCAAAATAAATCAACACATGAGACCACAGTAAGGCAATGTGAGATGGGAAAGCCACAGAGCAATAATAACACAATTACAAACTAGAAGGATTCCCTCAGTAGAGTGCGAGGTGTGTCTGGGTGGGGAACAGGGGGTGCAAGGCGGGCTGTGTGTCCAGCGTGTATGCATGAGAGTAGTGGAATGAAGGGGAGCCAATATGCAGGTTACATTAGCAAGGTGTAACTAGAGTGGACTGTATGGAGACAAACCTTGGTCACAATATGCATATAAAGCAAAACTAAAAAGACAGTGGTAGGTAGGTAGTTGTATGGAGCTGAACCCAAACAAAAGTAGTGTCGCATGTGGGCATGCATGTTGCTGTAGGTCAAAATTCAAAGAGGTCCACTTAGAGAATGTTTCCTCAAGCAAAGGTCAGGAGCATCATAATGTCTAACTTGCATTATGGTTCATTTATAATGAAGTAACCTAGTAGATGTATCAACATCATCTGTATGTATTCAACAACTGACTGTCGAATCTTGATTAAATGCTGTCAACTTTTCTCTTTTTAGAGCAAGCCATGTGAAATTACGTTTCTATAACTCACTTATTTCTCCGACTGTCTCTCGACTCCCCTGTGTGTGTGTATCTCACTCAGTCGAGTCGCAATGCGTTTTGGAATGCACAGATTTGGCTTCGCTGAGTAGCCTCACATGAGATGATTTACAACACATGCAATTGGTCTGAGAGTTTCCTGGGCCGCTAAACCAGAACCGTAAAGGCTAGAAAAGGTGCGCCGGTTAAAACAGAAATGTTTCACCAAAATTGAATAATTACTATAGGTTATAGGTCAAGATCCGAATAGGACAGCATGTGGGTCCAGACCTGGACTGCCTATTAGTGACCTTGAGCGTAGGTGGTGTAGAGAGGACGGTGTTGTGGCCCCTACAGGCCAGTTAGGAGGAGTCAGCAGTCAATGGCGGTATAAAACAGAGCAGTCAATAACATAGGTTTTTCAAAGATTGTTAATCACCGCAACTATGAGAGGGTCCTTGAGCATACATTCATAAATGTGCACAAAAAATATTAGGTTGATGGGTCTTGTCAAGAGTGCTTAACCAAATTAATGGCATGATGGGAGCACACTCAGATTTAGACAAAGTAGAGGGTGATGAAGCAAGACTAGAGGTTAGCAGCAAGTGAACAGCTTGGGTGGATGAGAAGGTCAGATATGGATCAACTTCCTTTGTAGTCCTGTGATGTTCGTCTTTTATACTGCCACCTATCTCAGCGTGAAGGTTGGGCGTTAACTCACGGTGTTCAAGCATGACGTGCACGAGGACTAAAGAAAGTCAGACAGTAAAGTGATTTTGGTGCCACTGTGCCGCAAAACCAAAGGCAGCCAATACAGTAAGCAGGGAATGTACTGTATAAGGGAAGGAAGAGTTCAAAATCTTCAGCGTAGCTGGAAAAAAGCATATACGGCAAGTTCAGTGCATGCACTGAGGCAAGGCTCAAGAGCTTCTGGGCCAGCCTGGGGGGGTAGGAGACGAATGCTGAGGGCGGCCATGGCTCAAGGGTCAGGAATTACCTTTCAACGAGGCTTTAGCCGACAGCTGCAGCTGAAGAACCTCCTGACGAAGAGAGCCTGGCGATGACGTACGGATGGGGGAATGAGTGGAATGGATGGATGGAGGAAATATAGATTCGGAGGGAGAAGAATGGTGGATGGATGTACGGATGAAGAGAAAGACAGGAATGAACCATGATGGAGAAGAAAACATCAGACGCAGGGTTCCATTTCGCCACCCTGTCATTCAACTTTGGATTGCAAAATACTAACGCACAATTAACACTACAGCACAATTTAGAAGCCTTAAAATTAAAGTTGTAATTAAAATTGACAAAGATTTGCAGATATAATGGACACAGACTTAATACACCTATTGGTCAATTCCTTTATTTCCCTGTTCTATTCTCTTATTTTAATCTTTAGCAGAAATCAACATCCCATAAAAGCGGTATATTATATATAGTTTGTGCGCATTTGGACGCAGGCACGTGTGCGCTTCCGGAGCAGTCGCGCTATAAAACGTGAGCGGCAGACCCCCCCCCCACACGGGCACACGCATGGTCCGCACCACTACCGCGCACTGATAAAAGCGTGTAGCTGTGACTCCCAAGCCGCAACTGAGCTGCACTTACATTAACTAAATCCCAGTGCAAACGCACCGAGAGATCCTGTTGCACTTGTTGCACGGGTTGTTCATCTCCAACAACGGTCTCTCCACATCTACCTGTTTCAGGTGTCGTGAACATTACTGCTAAAAAAAATAAATAAATAATACCAGGCGGCTCATCTTGAGCCTAACATGTGCGGCTTTAGCGAGCCTGGCCCCTGAATGGTTAGCAGGAATCTTCAGCTCACCATAAAACGCATCGCGCTTTCTTCGATGGCTCCGTACGTAACGCTAGATAAAACTCCTTAAAGTCGGTGTGGCGTCAACATAGACGGTCCCAAACGCGCCCGGCACAGGCTGCACTGCTAAACCGCAGCACTAACGCCAATTATAGAGCCGCATGGCAGACTGCAAAACAATGTCCAAGTCGAACAGCAAATGGCACAGGTGCCCGAACTGCCACCGCTGGTCTGACTGTACGCTAAAGGTGTGGCGGAAACGTTATACAGCGTGCATTAACATTATCGCCGCCACTCCGTCCCATTCGGTGATTACATTCGTGCGGATTTGTTGCCAGCGGCCACGGCCGCTACTGCTACTTACCCGGCTTGCTGGAGCCACGTTTCCCCTTTTTACTTCGTGGCATGTTGACCCACGATTCAAAACAGAGCTAGCTATGGTTAGCTAGCTAAAGTTAGTCTGCTTTCAGTCCAACTGTCAGGTCCGCTCCTCGCAGGCTTTTCGACAGTTGGCGTGAAGGCAGCTGCGGGAGGGGGCCGGGTGGTTTATCTCGCCTGCTGGGTAAAAAGCGAACCACAGTTCCACCTTCTTCCACACTTTTGTTGACACTTTGGCTAACGTCGGCTAGCGTCCTTAACGAGCACCAACCGCCACCACGTTCCGCCAACTCCCCGCTCTCTTCGGTCTTGGAATAAAGCGTTGTCCGGTGGCAAAAAAGTCACTTTCCTCAACGGTTTTCACAATGTATTATCTGTGATGATCCCCAGGTAATCTATACCTAATACCAGGTTGAGATAGTAAGTAATTTCCAAAATATTTGGAACGGAGTTTTGAGCACGCTGCTGTTGCCAAGTCCACCATCTTCCTCTCAGTAACTACTGAACAGACCGGCAGCCGGGGTTGCCAGGTTAGCTCTGTTAGCATCCACCGTTTCCGCGGTGCCTAAAACCAACCCCAGGCTTAATGGATGAAGAACTTGTTTTTAGACTTACGGTTTTTCTCAATTGTTAAAACACTAAAAACCCACTGGCTGAAGAAAGTTCTCAGTTGCCTGAACTCATTTAGCTAATCGTGCAGTCTGTTGTCAACACCTTAAACCATTCCACACGGTAAAACACAATTTGCAGATCTCACTTAGACTTTTGAGCAAAACTCTAAACGCATTCTGCCTTCTAATGCCCATGCCGTCCATACTGGCAAACGCAAGTGGCCACAATCCAATACAAATAGAGAACACATGGCACTGATTGAACACAACCACTCAAAATTGCTGTAACCTGCTTCAAATGATGGGACACAAACACTGCTCAGTAGATTTAGACTGGTTGCCGGTTCATATCGACGAAGAACAGGTTTTGCGGTATCACAGAGACAAAGGACAAGTCTGTGACATGCAGGATACAGTACTGTAAAAGTAGGGGTACAAGGAGGAGGAAGAACAACCAAAAATTTGCAAAGAGCAAAGCAGAAACTGAATTACTACGACTATGATAGAACATGTTTTTGTTCATCAAAAGACAGTGACGGGAAAATGTGCCACTTGTTTGGCGATTAAAAATGTCCTTCCTCAGAACTATATGTTCTGAGCAATGTGTTTTCTGCTTTTTGGTGTGTCCTTTCCTGACCGCTTCATAGTGTATATCATTCTGAGCACTCTGTTTCTGGTCTGATTGATTTTGAACACAAGTTTCATTTTGAGAGAGGAGTCAGAGGTCTTGGAAATAGTGCTCGAAGGGGAGTTTTTGTGTTAAATGGTTTCAGAAAATGGAGCACGGTTTCAGAAATTGTGTTTTCGCGACTGAGACAAACTGTTAAGCAGAATGCTGACATAAAAGTCACAATGTTGAGCGTTATGTGCCTCAATATGTATTTTGGGAAAAGTCAGAATTCGGAGATTCATTTTGAGAAACACAAGAGGAAAAAAACAATGCATAATTCAGACTTTTCTGTCTCTTCTTCCATGTGGCCCGAATCCTGTTCCATATATCGGGGCCTCTCCATGTCCTTCTTTGGGTGCCAAAATCATGTGAAGAGTAAGGTCTTGTATAGACAACAAATATGCAATCTTCTTCTTATATCAGATGTGTTCATCTCAATAGAAAATAACAGCGGGTCATGGGAAAATGAGAAGGAAATTGTCTTTAATAAAAGAAGATATTCTCTATAATAAACAATGTTATTTAAAATGGTTACATGGAAATTCTGTTAAATATTCAAATCCACAGTAATGTACAATGTGTACCTTCAAGTTGACAAAAACTGACAACCTATAAATCAGTAGTATTATTTCTATATTAAAGAATGTGTATTATTTTCATAAAACTAGAGATTCAGAGCTCCACAAGTCCAAAGACAAAGTCCCGGTTTAATGCAGAAATTACATTTCATTAGTTGCCAGACAGAACACACATAACGACAATTGACATATTTCCAAGTGAGGTTATCATTGTACCTCAGGGAAACAATCTGGTCAGGTTTAAACTGATGTGGAGATCAGCTTATTGACCATATCAACAAAGCTAACCAGGACCCACTCAAAATCCCTCCAAACAAGAACCTGATCTGCTAACAAACACTAAAATGCCAATTCCACAAACTAAACCGGTACGCTTGTGTTATTTATGCATATTTCAGGAACGGGTTTTGTGTTAGAAGGAGTACGAGCTCGCCCTGTTTGGCCTCCCTTGATTAAAGATGTTCAAGACCAACAATAATATGAACGTAAATTTGGCTCTGTGGTATTTGAAAGAGCTTATTAAAGACATGTAGTGATTGAACATTAAAAAAAACAAAAAAACATTTGGAATCTCTTTGTTTTGGTCGAGCGGTGGCAAAGTAAACGCTGTGGTGTTTCATTAGCCAAGCCTATATTCTGCAACAAAAAGTTAATTAAATACTTGTGTTTACTGGATCCACACAGCTCCAGTGGGTTTGTTCTTACTGCACTTTCAGTAAGTTGATTCAGTTTAACCTGCTGTCCACTTACAAAATATAAAAAGAAAAAAAACAGAACTTGGTCTATGAACCATGTCAACAGATCATCTAGGCCCGTACCATCATAGTATTTACATTCACGAACTCAACAGTACTGCTTGTAATTTATTTCATGCACGCTCATCCATCCATAGGTGAAACCATGCATTACATGACTGTTGTCCTCAAACCACCTGTCAGTTTAATACTGTTGAACTGTACTGCTTCAGTGTCTCAAATACAAACTCTTACACATTTAATGCGCTTCAAACTTAAAGTGACTGATCACATTACACATGCTGCATTTCACATACAGTTCGTCATTTTAGATGTATTATCTCTCAGAGGACTCACCAATGAAGATTTTCAGTCTTACATTTGGGGTTGCATTGGTGGGGGTAAACACAAGGGGGGCAGCACGGGTGGAAATGGAGCAGAATGGAGGAATGGTTCAGTTTCAGTGTATGTGCTGTACGTGTATGCATGTGTATGGGTGGGTGTGCGGTATCTTTTAGTTTGTGTGTGTGTGTGTGTGTGTCTGTCCCTCCTATCCGGAATAGTAGTTGGTGGGGAAGAAGGGCATCTTGCTGACGGTGGCGGGCACTGCTTTTTTCCTGACCTCGACCTGGATCGAGGTTCCGTTCTTAGCGAATGCCGCGTCCACGTAACCCATGGCGATGTTCTTTTTCAGGCAGGGAGAGGGGCAGCCACTGGTCACCTCACCTAAATAAAAACACCAAAGAATAGGTCCTTTCCTTGGAAATCTCTGTCTGACAACATTTCTGGCTACATCTTTAGAGGCAAAAAAAAGATATCAAGCCAGAATAAAAACCTTTGGTAGACATTTTAAATTGGTCCTAGTCTGTGCTTCGGATTAACTTCCTGAGCAGCACACTGACTTGTTAATCTACTAAATGTTTGGCTGCTTACACATTACATTCATTCACTCGTTCATGCTTTCAATCACTAAATGCTGGGAAAGACAATATACGTGAAATAATAAGGATTTTTTTTTCAATATTTATATATATATATATATATCTCAATTTGGCATATATGCGCAAAATAACATGTTACAAAAAATGGTGTTTTATTCAATTCTATTGAATTAATCGAACTGATATTCAAAACATTGATATGCTGATGAAAAAAGACAACATTTCAAAATAAATTTGATATATTAAAAGGTCCAGTATGTAACATTTAGGAGAAGCTATCGGCAGAAATGGAATATAATACTCATAGTGTGATTTCATTAGTGTATAATCACCTGAAAATAAGAATCGTTGTGTTTTCGTGACCTTAGAATAAGATGCTTTTATCTACAGAGGGAGCGGGTCCCCTTCCACGGAGGTCGCCCTGTTGCACCACCACGTTTCTACAGTAGCCCAGAATGGACAAACCAAACACTGGCGAGTTTCGCGGCCACCGTAGTTTCACCTACACGCTTGGAAGGGGAGATCTAATCCGAGAGATATTCAAATGGTTGCAAACTACAATTACACCGCTGGATTCCACTAAATCCTACACACTGGACCTTTAAAGCATCAATGTGTAGGATTTGAAAATGTCTGACTTTGGCAACCCCCAGTCGTAGCACTATGAGTGACACTGGCAGATAGCAATGCATGTAAAACTAATTCTACACATAGTGGCTTGGTTTCGTGGTGGTGCTTTGCACGGTTTTAAAACAATTCTCAATTTTAGGTCTAAACCTTTTTCTATCATTTTATTCCACGTTTACTCCGCGACTATTTTCTTCCACTAGTGTTGAGCCGCTCTTAACGGAAATCCAGAGATACCACAGCGCTCTCCTGTCCACCACTCCCACCGTTATTGCTTTCTGACCTATGACCTTTCCATCAGGGCCGAGTATGGGTATGTGTTGTCTGACAGGGGGGCCGGTGGACACCAGACCGACTCTCTTCCTGGCTGTCTTGGCTTTGATCTGAGGTACAATGATATCAGCGCCGGGGAAATCCTTGGTCCGACGCCGACGCTTTCCTGCGCGTGAGAAGAAAAAGGTAATGGAGAGACACACAACAACAACAACAGGCAGAAACACTTGTTTCTAACTTTCAGCTTCTTCAGGTTTGATAAGAATGGTCTTTATCAGTAACACTCTTCATCTTCACATCTGAATGCAACAGAGAGTAAAGGTGAAAAGGCACGCTGAAGGGAACATCAGGTCAAGGTAAAGAAAGGACACTTAGCTCACTTACTTGTTTCAATGTACAAATCACTAATAATGGGGTTTTTTGGCCCCTTGGGGGCAGTGGAAACACGTTGTGAACACAATATTGACATATCAGCACCTTTTAAGTTGATATAGTGAACTTGTCAGCAAACAGTTGCTGATTTACATATCCAGCAGTCATTTGGAGTGGTGTTTCTGTCCACCTGATGAAAGTAAGTCCAATCTTCACTCACTTTTTGTTCTGTTTTTGGTCTCTACCAACTCCTGAGGGAATTACGTGGCTCTTTAGCCGCAAAATGCTCCACTGTGTTCACCAGCTGGTCGCTAAAATGGTCTGCCTGCTGTTTGGTGCTGAGCCGGTAGTGTACAGTAGTGTTTTTGGAGCTTTTGTTATATTTTGTTTGCATAAAAAACGTTGATTATAGACACTCTAAGCATACGAGCTCACTGTCAAAGACACTGGTCATGCTCATAATCGGTTACATTTTTTAAACTCTTTTGTGTAGGACTTGAACATTTGTGATTTAACGTGACATCTCTCTTTTTTGTTTAATTCGCATAAAAATTAAGTGTAAAAACCTCAATTCGCAGTTTTACAGTGGGCTGTGCGCCACACTATTTCTTGGCTGGTCTCCGCTGGTTGCCTGGTAACAGGGCCCAGCCAAAAAAACAGTCCGGCACACAGCCCCCGTAAAACGGCGCATTGTCATTTTTATTTTTTTAAATTGTGAAATTTGCAAATACAATAACAACAGCATCAGCGACTACAACAATAGGTAACCATTGAAAGTGGTGACAATGGTAATCATTAAATAGAAAAAAAACCCAAAAAAAACCCCTAAAAACTGACTAATACAAAGATGGCGGTATGATAGGGATGGTGATAATGGTAATGATAACATAATAAATGATTACTTCGCTCATGCATACACACACATACATTTACACACTTATTTCACTTCTGGAATTACTAGATTTTTGGTTACTGCACTATTATGGTCTGGCTGTCTGTCTATGTCTATATGTATGCATTTTCATTTTTATAACGTGTTAATTAGTGAGCTCTAGCGGCGCTGATAGATGGATTTTGCTACCTTCAAACAGACCCAGGCTAGCTGTTTCCCCCTGCTTCCAGTCTTTATGCTAAGCTAAGCTAACTGGCTGCTGGCTCCACCGCTCAGACGTGAATGTGAAACTCCCTGCTTGAGTCCATATACAGATAAAAGGCCTGACACCCGTTCCACCACAGCCTCCTTCAAAAACAATCTGGTTGGGATTTTTTTCTTTTTAAATAAAAATACTACGTAATGAAAACTAAAATCTTACCTATGGTCCAGACTAGGGTGGCCTCCACAGGCGTGGTGGTTTCATCTATGTCGTTGCCGTAGAGACAAAGCCCCGCCTCCAGGCGCAGACTGTCCCTGGCGCCCAGACCGGCCAGCTTCACCTCGCCGTGCGTCAGCAGCTTCTCTGCCAGCTCCACCACTCTGGACTGAGGGACGGAGATCTGGGACACAGAGACAGCGGCAGACTGTAGAGCTGGGTCTCCGTCCAAGGAGTTTTAATGGAAATGATGGAATGGAAACAGCATACTTTAACTCATCAATATTGAAATAAAGACGCAATTTGCTGGGGGGGAAAAAGTATTTTTTCAATAAAAATAGTAGCGTATAGTCAGTCTATTTTTTTAGATGTTTACTTACGACGTTGAGGAAGCCTATTTCTTTGCTTCAGCATTTAAAGAGGTTCAACTAATCAGCATCTTATTTTTGCAGACCCCCAAATGTTCAAGGAATAAAAACACTGAGTGAGTCAAGTGAGTCCAAGCACCAAGGGAAAGAGTAACGGAAAGAGAAGCAAACTCCCACATTCCCACTGTTAGAGAAAGACCCACCCACATCCATCCTGCTATCTACAGAGGTCCAGCGGAGTGGGCCAATAGCGAGCGCGAGAACAAAAAAAAAAAAAGATGAGTCCATCCAGTAAACCATTAACCTGGAATCAGGCAGAAACATCCTTACAGTCAGAATATTTTGAGTGTTTAACAGTGTTAACAAGAGACATATCACCATGTTAAATGAGTAACAACAAAAGGGGAGATTGTTAAGGTGGCAAATACTAAAAAAAAATATATATATATAACTTGACCAAAACTGAACACGCAAGTCTGTGACTTGAGGCGTGCATGTTCAATGACATGACGCACCAAATTCAGGGGCATGTAAATCGCAAGTCAACTTTCAGATACAAAGAAACACCAGCTATCTTATAAAGATAGAAATAAAGTGATGCCTCTCATAAGTGAACAGTGGCACACAGGACGAGGAAAGGTTATGAGTAGACAAAATATTTTTTATTAGCCATGTTAGTGGCGTGGCTCTGTGAGTGGCGTCTGTCTGTCTATTGGTCTGTCAGTTGGCCCAAACTGAATATCTCAAAAGTTATTGAATGGATTGCCGTGAAATTGTGTACAGACCTTTATGGCGCCCAGAGGATGAATCCTACTGATTTCGGTGATCGCCTGACTTTTCCTCCGGCGCCACCACGAGGTTCACATTTGTGGATTTAAAAGAAACGTCTCAAAGAGAAATTTGGTACCGACATTCATGTCCCCCTCAGGATGAACTGCAATAACTTTGGTGACCCCTTAACTTTTTCAACAAGAGGTGCACCTCGGTAGCTCCCCTGGTACCACGTATAAGAGTGGGTTTCCTGATATACAAAAGTAATGGTGAAAACCCACAAAGCGGTTTGTGTGCTGTTTAATATATTCATTCATTCAACCTTTACTTAAATGTCGAGGAAGCATGGAGGGCCTCCCATGATTTACTATAATGTCGAGAGTGCAAAATATAACTAATGACACTACAAACAAACAGACAGTAACAGAACACAGTTAAAAACAATTATATTCAAGTGCGGAGTAGTTTGTAATCATGGTTATGAATTGACCTATAGGTACAAAGGTGTTTTAGCGTGCGTTGTAAAATGTTCCAGGTGTGTGCAGCGCAAAAACCAAAATTCCCAAATTTAGTGGGGACATCGAGCTCTTGCATAGATGAGGACTTCACTCTCCCAGCATACAGATTTAGAACCATGGTTAAACCGTTGACGAGAGGTGTCCTGAGAGTAAACGAGACCTAGTCATTGGAAAGGTTTGGCAAGGCCTCCGAACGAATCTACAAATGTGTGAAAGTAGCGATTTAAATTAACTTTTATCTTTGCTCAAGCTCGCTGTCGGAAAAAGCCAAAAAAAAAAAAAAAAAAAAGAGGAGGGAGGAAGGAAGGAGAGAGAGAGAGACCGCGCGCGCGAGCGAGCGCGCGCGCGGGGGGGGGCGGGGGGCCCCCCCGTGCTGGCGCGCTGGGGCTGGGGCGGGCGCCCTCTCTTTCTCTTCTCCCCCCCTCCCCCCCCTTTTTTTTTTTTTTTTTTTTGGCTTTTTCCGACAGCGAGCTTGAGCAAAGATAAAAGTTAATT
>CM022479.1:10227833-10274798 GCA_011952105.1 Coreoperca whiteheadi | reverse complement strand
CACGTGCCTGGTGTGTTCCTTGTTCTTCACGATGCTCTCTGCGCTTTAAAAAGGGACCTCTGGGGCTATCACAGTGCAGGTGCATTTATACGGAGACTTGATTACACACAGGTGGATTGTATTTATCATCATTAGTCATTTAGGTCAACATTGGATCATTCAGAGATCCTCACTGAACTTCTGAAAAGAGTTGGCTGCACTGAAAGTCAAGGGGCTGAATCATTTTGCACGGCCAATTTTTCAGTTTTTGATTTGTTAAAAAAAGTTTGAAATATCCAATAAATTTCGTTCCACTTCATGATTGTGTCCCACTTGTTGTTGATTCTTCACAAAAAAAAAATTACAGTTTTCTATCTTTATGTTTGAAGCCTGAAATGTGGCAAAAGGTACGGCACTGTATTTTTCCTCTTACCTGTAGTGCTTTTTATCCATCAAGATTGTTTTGGGGTGAGTTGCCGAGTTTTAATATTGCCCATAGAGATGTCTGCATTTATTTATTTATTTTTGTATATATAACGGGACTATATGGAACTCTGCTTGTGGTGCTCGAAGCACAAGAGAAAATACATTTGAAAAACTCAACAGCAACGTCTCTTTCCGGGAATCATGACCCGGTTACTCAAGATAATCCACAAACCTTGTTGTGGGCAGTTTCACGTAGGGACTATTTTCTTTCTACCAATAATTCCTATCCAATAATCAATATTTTACATAAACAATGGATCACACGACTACTAGTATGTGAAAGGGGTCGCTCGTAGTGACGGGCCCACAGAGAATTATCACCCGAATCTGCAGTTCCCCTCAGCTCAAAAGGTGCATTTTGGAGTCTTTCAGCTCATTGTTTTGGTCCTCAGGGCGGCAACTTTACTGTTTTGTTTCACTCTCACCGTTTTCATCAGCTTCCTTTTAAAAAGAGGCAGGAGGCATCTGCTTTTTAACTTTAAAAATAAAAAAAATAAAAAAAGAGCTCCAAAAACCCCACTGTACACTACCTGCCCATCAGCAAACAGCATACAGGCACAGGAAACCAAAAAGCAGAGCTAAAAGGAGAGTGAATACTGGACTTACATTACCCAGGTGGACAGAAACGCAATTCCAAATGAACGCCAATCTTGCTCACGTCTGTTGAATGTGTAAATACTTTCTGACAAGGTCACAACATCAACTTAAAACGTGATAGTATGTCGGTGTTTTGCGTGTACCGCTCGCTTCCAAAAAGTGAACAAAAACAACGCTGCGTTGTTGCAGGTTCAGTGTGAAACAATGATCTCACCTGGTTGTCCTTGAGCTCTGCAATATCTGCAACTACCAGAGACTCCATGAACTTCACCCTGTCTTTGCCATGGACTTTGGTCTGACAGAAAAAAAAAGCAAAAAGGATGTATTTAGACACAGCAATGGCTTTTTTTTTTTTCCACCTTCTGGTGGTGTTCATTGACAAAAAGTCCTGTGTTTTACTGCGACTAGCAGTGAGTTTGTATGATATGTGTATTTGTGTGCCTGCGTTCAGGCGTGTGCTGTATATGTATTTGTCTGCGTCCGTTGACACTCGGCCCACCTGCAGCATGTGGCCGACGTCGAAGACGGAGCAGTGCTCTCTGGTGTGCATGTGTGAGGCGATGTGACTGTCTTTGTACTGGACCGGCATACTCCAGCCTGCAAACTCCACCATCTTCCCTCCCTGCTCCCGGTGGAAGTCAAACAGCGGCGTCTTCTTCAGGGCAGCCTGGGGGGGAATGGAACAGTACGGAGTGTGCAAAGAATAGAAACACGGGGAATCGAAGAACCACAGTTGGAATACAGTAAATGAATTTTAATATATTAATTATAAGCTAAGTGGCTGTTGAAATGATGTCTCTTAAAAAGGTGCTACAGTTAGGATTTTTAAATATCTATACAAACCTATTTGATTATTTAGTCTTTAATTGCTGTGTGGTATTTTCAATGTAACAGCGACAATTCAACCAGTGTTTCTAAAAATTAAAAATAATTTTCAACATATTGCATCTCATTGCAAAGAAGACACATATACTTGTGCTGAGGAATATAAGCATGCTCAGAAAGATTGCTTTTTTGTTTCCCCCCCCCCCCAGACTGACTTAGCTGGCTATTCAATAACAGTGTGTTCTGCAAATACCACGGTGATGAGGGGCATGATGACATGGCTTCGTTAAACATAGAGCTCTGCTCATAGTCTGGTCTATCGAACAGTCGAATGGCAGACTGGCAGGTTAGTCTTTCCTGCTCAGCGCTTCTACGCTCCTGCGCTCAGTTCTTTACTGCCCTAACGTCTGACCTTCGACCCGGCCAGCGAAGGGGGCTTATCAGCGCGGCAGAAGAAAGGCATTATGGGACAAAGTGTGTCGGCTCCATTGCCTTTTTACTGTTCAAGTCCAAAGTCAGCTATTCAATTAATTTGAATGAAGAGTGGAGGGGTGGCTGATCTAGGCTGATTAAGGCACTTGACATGGTTAGGACTCTTAAGCTTTGTGCAAGAAGAAAGCTTGTGCAGACAAACCTCAGCCGATGCATTATAAGGGACTTATAATTTAGGCGTAAAAAAGAGGTTCCCACAAATATGAACTTTATCTTAGCGGCTTGATGCCACTGATGTCTGCTATTTTATCTCATTCCCAGCCTCCTTCGCAGAGAAACCAGTGAAAGGGAAATCAGGGCTCGGGGGGGGAATTGGAAATTAGGGAATACACTGGTGAATGATAGAATGAATGAATGAATCTGGGTACGGCCACACTTCCAAGCCTCAGATTAAGCAAGCAGACGCCGGGACTGAGTGCTGTCAGCGGCGTGCGGAGGCACTCGCTCGTGGACTGAATGCGGTCAGCCTGTGCAGCTCAGCGACGCGAAGCGGCCAGGGGGAGCGGGGACGGCAGCCGGCTGGGACAGACGCGCGTTATGTCTGCACGAAGTGACTGCCGCTGTGTCCCACTCGGCTCTTATCGTTGTGATTATGCTGGAACACTAACGGAGCCAGGGTCTGGGGTTGTCTGGAGTGAAAGCCCCAAACGGGGTGGCCAAAACGGCCCCCGCGTCGATTCTAAAAAACGCCTGCTGTCGCCTAAACGTTAGATTCCTACAACCAAAACGTCGGGTACGATCCAGGAAATTAAAAACGTGGCATAAAGCCCACGCTTGTATTGAACCTACCACTGAGGACAACATTATACGTCTAAAACCTTTATTCCAAAAGAATATTAAAATAAGAAAGTACCATAATATGTCAATATCTACTCACTAGAGGGCCGCATACTGTTAGGTAATCCGTATTATTGAGCTATTATACTGAAAACATGAGCGATGAAAACTTTTAAGGATGAGGTTGATGAAAAATTCAACACTTTTTAGCCTACCAAAGAATCCTAGCTCATGTCATCATCTTCCCGTCAGGAAAAGTGGGATTAAGCCGCTTCCACCAGAGCACTTTGGGTCACTTTGGGTCACTTTGCAGCGACACTTCGTGCTCCGTTTACCTCTGCGCTTGAAGCCTGCCTCTGCTGCCGCTTCCCCGCACATCCAGCTCCAGCGAGCCGCCGCAAACCGTCCCTGGAAGCCCGCAGCCCGAGCGCCGAGCCCCCGAGCCCCGCCAGCAGCCGAGCCCACATCGTGCCACCCGGGTCCCCGCTGAAACTCCCACGCACACTTTCCTCTGCGTTACTGAACTCTTCCCGACTCCACACTCGGGAATTTCTGCCTTCCTGGCAAAAAACACACGAAGCGGCAGCGATTGGAGGAAGGAGCAAAGGCTTCTGGGAAATGTAGTGGATGAGTCTCTTTGTCCTCCAGGAGTTCTCCAGAGTCATAATATAAAGCACACTGGCTGACCACAGATTAGATTATATTGATTACACATCTACAGAAAGCCTTAGTAGTAAAAGTATAGTACTTCTTAGGAAAGCTGAACTCTTTTAATGTGGATCCCATAATTATGGCACTCTTAATAAGTTGCAATTATTTTCAAACATTTTGATGTGTGTGTTAGACTGATACTGCTAGGGTAGAACCGGGTCAGTTTAAGACAAAAAAATTAACCAGGTTTGCATACAAACCTAGTCTGGACCACATATGCAGATTCAATATGCAACAGGACCAATGTGCAGTTCTGAAAGCTGGTGGGACACCAAAGCTGATAGGAAAATTATTGAGGCATTCCCCAATGGATGCCTGAGAAGGCTACATGGCAGCTGCCCTAACAAGATCACAACCTTGAAATTAAACAGAAAAACCAATATCAAGAACGTCATCCCTGAAATATGGCAGAGGTGGGAAGCACAGATCGCATCCCAAAGGTCCATCGTGCTGAGATGGACTTCAAGTCAAAGGGGGCTCTGTGTCCCACAGAGTATGAAGACAATGGTTTTATACTCCATGCCACAGGTGTCCTATCCCACTTTCTATGCAGAGTTAACAGACTATCTCAGTTACAGCTCATTCCACTGTTTTCCCCCTTTTAGGACAGTGGCTCTCAATAGGTCAACAGGGCAAAACAACTGTGGACTATTACTTTTTCATCTCATTTGCTAATTTACCATTACCAGTATTTTGCACACTTTCATTCAAAGTTAGAAAACAGCTTTGATTTTTCCGTTCCTGAACACTTAAGAGGTGTTTTTGTTACAGATAAAGTTGCCCACCCAACTGTGTACCCAATGACATTTGTCCATGTGAGTATTTGTGTGCATGTTTATCCCTATGTACCCCATCATGCCCTCCACCCAGATCATTGAGTCATCCTTTGGCCTGAGAAACTAATTATACCCCCATGTGTCTGCTGCTATTTTAGGCCTTGAGGGCCTGCAGGGATGGGCGTGTGTGTGAGCATGTTTGGAGGGGGGTTATAGGGCTGAGAAGACTTACTCTCTCTCTCTCCATGTCTCTACCTCTCTCACAGGGCAGCCAGGGTGGGCTAAATCGGAACATGGACACACACAAACATGGTTAGTGAGGGGGGGGGGGCACTAGGGCGTCCTATAGTTGCTCAGTGACACACACACACACGCTCACGAGGAGTAGGACCCTGTGGCAAAACCTGGAGGTTCCCTTTTGTTTTCATACATCAAGGAAGGATTTAATTTGAGTTCGGTTGGATTACTTCGTCACTTGGTGGCTGCTGGATAGCCTGTGTGGATATTTAATGACACTCGTGGCTGCTCGCACACACACGTTTTGGCAATCGGGTGCGTGAGTGTGATGAGACTGGGTGAACAAGAAGAGCGACAGATAGACAAGAGCAAACAAGCAGACGCACATAAAATCCCACACAGCTCTTGCTCATGGTGACAGAAGGTAAGTGGGAAAGAAGAGTATATTTTTTCGACCTGTTTTGTCAAATAAAGCAGATCTGGTCTGGCTTCAAGGTCTTGAGTACAGTCAGGTAGTCTGTAAATCAGGTAGTCAGCTAGTAATCCAGTTGATCGTCCGTTCATTCATTCAGTTAGTCATGGGTAAGGAGCCTGTCCTGTCCTTTGGCCCTCAATTCAAATTCTAGCAACATTGTACCTTTATGGGTTCGACAACCTGCTCTATTAATAAATCTGATAAATCAGCTATTATTTGTTTTGGCTTCAAATAGAAACCAAGATGTTCATTTTTCTTGCCCTCTCACAGGATAGATTGTAACGCGCTGTCCTACTGCTCTGTTTATATTTTAACTACAGAATCTCTTTTAATTCCTTCCCTCCTTTCTCTTCCACCTTCAGAGGCAACCCACCGAGTTTTAGATTAGATTACACTAGATCGTGATGGAATTAACAATGTACTCATGTAAGGGAAGGTAAATTACGACTGCGCAGACAAAAGGCATCAGTAGTGGCTGCCACAGTGTCTCCTATGAAGCAAACAAGAAGTATTTGAACAGACAAAGTGCTTTTCACAGGTCTGACTGCGTATTAGCAACACATCATAGAAAGCACATCAAAGGCCATTTGCATTTCTTGGTATTCTTTCATTCACAGACCATCCTGGTTGGTAAACACGGCCTTGCTTAGTGCTGTTTACTGACAAAAGCTTCAAAGGTTTTTTCTAACGTGGCCTCTCCTGGCTTTCGGGAGCTAATACTGTGGAAAGCTGCATGGTACAGCTATAGGAAGATTATATAGTTTCCAGGTATTTTCACTGGAAATAAGGTGTTGACTAGTGGAGTCCTATCTGGAACCCCCCGGCAGTCTAATCATCTGTTTATCCCTCAAGAGGAGGCAAGATGTCGAGGCCTCCTTCCTCCCAGACCACTCCTCAGTTCTACAGGGTCAGCGACAGAGATCTCACCGAGATTGAGCTCCATTCTGTGGACTCCATCAATGACCTTCACCGAACACACCACGAACACAGCCACAAAGGTATACACACACCCTGAATACAGCCACAAAGGCACACACATGCCGAACACAGCCACGAAGGTACACACACACACACACGCACACACACACACACACACACACACACACACACACTCCCCGAAGACAGCCACAAAGATACACACATGCACACACAAAATTATACACGCATTGACGCTGACTGACTCTGCTGTGTATGATTTCAGGGATGAGGCCTCCTCGTCCTGCTTACACACCCTCTCCGAATGGGAATCTCTACACATGTGACGTGACAGCTGTCAATCAAAGCGGTCTTCCAGTCAGCAGCAAATGGCAGAGCCGTCTGCAGGAAATGTTGACACCCAGTTCATCACGGGCCTATGCCATGGGCTGTGCTATTATCACTTTGCTTCTACTAACAGTGTTACTCATCTTCTATTTTTTGGGTGAGATACACTCATTATTTTTACATTTGTTCCCCCTGATATTTCTTGGATATTTTGTATTTCCTGGATCTCTGAAGTACACTTCACACCCAGTTTGTTTCCCTGGATCGTTTTCCAGTTATCGTGTTATTTACAATTTTCCACTTACATTTCTACTTCAAGCTATGCAACGTCGTCATTAGAAATGTTTAAAACATCTCTGTGAATCTAACAGAACTTTGCAGCTGTGTTTCTGATTCTCCTCCAGTCCAGCAGGGCGGCGCAGTCCGGATGCTGACTGAGGCAGTGAGGGAGCGAGATGCCGCAGCCGCAGAGCTGTCACTGCTGATCCAAGAACTGCAGGCGCTGGGACGCAACCTGACAGCCATGAGAGGACAGACATGAAAACGAACTACCACATGTATACATACAGATGCACTTTTAATATATCGGAAATGAGATGCCTTAAAAAAACGCAGTAAAACTGTGTTCTACAGTGGATTTTTCCTTGAATAGGAAACATTTGTCAAAATGTTCTCTAAATGTTGACTGTCTTTGAAGATTAAATGTAATTGGTGATCCATGAGATTAAGAGGTGGGAGGTTTCTGAAAACCTTTCCACTCTCTGCTGCCCTGGTCACTGGAATTCACTGGAACGCAGATACTTTTTGTTCTGTGATGGCACCGTCATTAAACCAGTGTATAACTGGTTGGATTAAGTGAATGGCGGCAGTATATCTCATAACATTACACAGCATAATACCCATTTAATTTCTTTAGCAACTGATTATGCAGCACTGTTGCTCAAAATAACGAGCGACTTTGTTGTGTCACACAAAGTGTGTTTGAATGACACACTATCTTTAAAAATCTACTGGGTCTGTTTTGTGCTGCCAGTCATGTTGACTGGCTTGGTGTCAGTATCATTTATTTAGCATTGGAAAGGGCCAGATTGGATGAAGCTGCTTTCCACCAAGTTTTTCTGTCGCCAGGCCCATCCATTACATTTTGTTGTGTTTCATGCCGCAAAGATACTGTCCACAACTTAGAAAATACTTCCAGGAACTGCTGCAGGAGTGATGGAAAATGTCTAAGTACTAAATAAATCGTTAGACCAAGAAGCGTTTTTGCACATTGGGGGGGGGTTTGCATGCATATTTTTTTGTATTATACATTTTTGTGTCAATTTTACTCTTTTTAAAAACATACAAAATAAACACAGATAAATTCACATATTTTAATTTATTTTTACATGACATTATGAGCTGTCCATTCGTTAAGTGTAATGATGTGGACGCCTCACATCTACGAACATTTCTTTGAACTGTCATGGTGACGCTGACTGACGGCGTGTTGACAGAAAAGTGTGGGTTACTTGCTCTTCTGTCTGTTTTCGTCCTTCTTCTCTTGACACTCCCGCCCAGTCCAGCCCGGGTAGCACTGACACATGAAGTGGTTGTGAAAAGGTTTGCTGCTGGGGGGGTCAGTGAGGAGGCTGATCGCGTTGGGGTCAGAGTTTATAGCCGGACCAGAGGAGACCATGTGACTAGAGCTGGGGCGTCGCCTGGCGCAGCGCCCGTTGCCTTGGCAAAGTTGGAGGCTGCAGCGCTGGGTGTCAGACCTCAGCGACTGGACGTAGGGACCCAAGACGGTGTGTATGTAGTCTCTGAGAAGGATGCATTGATGCTGGAGGGTGGGAGAAGGGGAGAGGGTTACACACATAAAAAACACACACACATAAATAACTTCCTCACGAACATAACATACCTTAGATTTGGCAAATTTCAGCTCTCCCCACAGCACCACTCCAGCAGCTCCCAGCGCCGCGCTCTCCCCCAATGTGTGCACCAGGTCTGTCTGCACACACACACACACACACACACACACACACACACACACACACACTCACACAATAGCTATTTGGAATTACATATTTGTCTCTAATAAATTGGTATGTGTGCTTGCATGAGTGCGTGTGTTTTTATGAGTTGCAGCGAACCCCACCTTGTTAAGAAAAGTAAGAGTGTGTGTGAACGCTAGCCTGGCGTAGGGGAGGACTGGAGTGGCGTGATCGGGATTGTTGCCATGGCGCCAAACTAAAGCTACCCTCAAAGCCTCCAGCAGTCTGTGTCTGAGTGAAGAAGACAGAAATGTCCATCAGTAACTGCTTTAACACCTTTAACATCCCGAGTGCCCAGCGTTTAGTTCGACTTTGGATGAATAACAGGTAACGGTAGCTTTTATCCTCCGCTTCACAAAGGTTTGGTAGGCTTTTTTATGACCGAAGCCGTTTAGCGGGGGTGAACCGTTCTTCGCGTTTCTCAGTTCTCTCTACCTGACCATCAGAGCTGCATCCACGGATCCTGCCAGCCCTTGAGGCAGGTAGACGCTCGGATAGAGAGCGGTGGATTGACACCAGAGCCAGGACAGCCGGTCATTTTGCCTTTTGGTCCCCATGTGACAGCGTCCTGTGTAGCGGTTATCTGAAAAAAACAGGTTTAATCAGTAGTAAAAAAATTATAATTTTAAAAATTAAATAGCCTGTAAAGTATTTCTTTCTTTTTAACTGCCCTATTTCTTTTTAGTGCTTTGTAGCTACGAACCTACATTATCTCGTCGCAACAATGTTATAAATATGTATAATCTGTATAAATATCTTTCTTAAAAGAGATCACTGTATTTAGATACAATGGAGGTCACAACCCGTCAACCAAACTGCTCAACACGCAGTTAGGGTTTGTCCTACCTGTCGTTCTCTTCTGCTTATTAAAGCAGGCAGGAAAACCATAAAACCCCCAGAGTCCTTTGGGATGATCTCTGACCGCCAACTGCAGCGTCTCCTCCATGAACTTCCGAGCGCCCTCCTCAAACTGTTGCCGCGCCAACGATGTCATGGCCCTCTCCGACAAATCCGGTCTCTCCTGCCTCACCAGCAGCTTGGACAGCCTCTGGTACTCCGTCTTGGTTCCAAAGTTTCTCCCCCACAACGGCCTCCACTCTTCCCAGTCGATAACCGCTAAACCGGTGAAGTTTGGTTGCAGCAAGCTGGACATCTGTGTCGCCGCAAGGGAAAGGTGAGCTGAGAGGTCGCCAAGTTGCGGTATCCCTCCGTTCACCTTCCTGTCATCTCGGGAGAGGTATGGATATTTCCCCAGGCGGTCGCGGTAGAAGATGGTCATTTTCTGGAAAATTTAAACAAGTTATTACCAAACTCTGCAGCTCCGCAGTGCCTTTTAGCCTCTCTAAGCTTGTTGTTGTGGTTTCATGGCACATTTACTGTGTGCTGTGCTCTCAGCACCCTCATCAACCCTGTTTGTAACAGCAGCAGACAACTTTATTCAGCAAACAAGATCTGATAAACCCACTGTACACTACCTGCCCAGCATCAAACAGCAGACAGACAATGTTGGCGACTAGCTAATGAACGATGCAAAACATCTAGTGGCTAAAAAGCCAGATATTGTTCTGAGGAGTTGGGGAAAACCAAACCAAAGGCAAAAGGAGAGCGAATAATGGAATATTGGTGGACAGAGACACAACTCCAAACAAATGCTAAAGTTGGCTCGTTAGCCATAACCCGAATCCCGGACCAGACCAACGTCACACGATCTCTCTGGGTGGAGTCTGCATGTCCTCCCCGTGTTACCGTGGGTTCCCTCCGGGTTCTCCGGCTTCCTCCCACCGTCCAAAGACAAGCATGTTTAGGTGAACTGGTGACTCTAAATTGTCCCTAGTGGATGAATGTGAGTGTGAATGGTTGTCTGTCTCTGTGTCAGCCCTGCGATGAGTTAGCCACTGTCCCGGGTGTACCCCGCCTAAGGCCCAAAGTCACTGGGACAGGCCCCAGTCCCTAACGGGAACAAGCAGTAGAAAAAGACTGACTGACCTTCATTAGGTGAAAACATTAGGCTGGGTATCTGTCCATTTGTTGTGGAGTTCTTCTGCCTCAGATTGCCCAAAAATGAACGACAACATACTTGGAATGTTGGGGCAAATGCACAAAAGAGAGGCGAAGTCTGGCCACCAACTACTATTATCTTGTCTAATGCGTTCATACAGACACCGTAGGAGCTTGAGAAGCTATTTTACACGCGATACATGACAGATTTATTGCTCATTTCACAGTGGGTTTTATAACGAGATTTGGTTTTGTAGTTGCCTTTATGCTACTCAAAAACACAGACACAAAGGCAGCAGGGTGAATAGGATGTGGACGGAGTGATTACTGTCCTTAAGTATGCTTTTTCAAATGTCAATATACTTGTATCCCTGAAAAGTACTAAAAGCAATTTAAATCTCAAACAAATTTGAAGTAGTTAAACACAACTGAAATACATGGGAATACACTCAAAATACAGTACAGTACACCGTAACGTTACGTCACCCACGGAGATCAGTCACCTGCCCCTGGAAGCGCTGCTGTCGGTTCTCCACGATATCGAAGTCCCTCAGGTCCAGGTGGATGCTGTAGCGTTGCTGACACCGTGCCGTGGGCATGTTCCACACCACAACGAAGGGCCGGTCCCGCAGGATGGGCCCTGCCGCAGCCACAGCAGGCAGGGGGCGGTGGGGGAGGGCAACTGCACGGGTAGAGGTTTGTGACAGAGGTGTGCAGCGGATTGGAGAAAGGAAGAGGAGGAGGAGGAGGAAGAGGAGGAAGGGGAGGAAGGGGAGAGGGAGGCGAGACAGCACCATAGCTGCTCATCCACTGATGCGTGCTTCCTGACAGGAGAGAGAAACGGGCCGGTAAAAATGATCGATGAGGAACTTTTCTGCACTGCGATAGACATCTCAACGAATACAGGCTGCTGTAATAAGAAATTCAATACACTTAATTGGTCGTTTGCACTCTGTAAGCTTATATTTGATGATTAAAAACCCAGAAAGTTAATAACATGGAAAAATAAACACAAGTCAAAGGGATATTTCATTAAGCTCTCTTTATTTCCATCATTTTTTCACAAATGAAACACCAGATGTAATACGATGCATCATTTTATTCAACGTAACAAGACTTTAGAACTTAAATAAGGCATTTAGTTCGTTGGCAGTTCAACAAGGCCTCAAACCTGGAGTTCAACATTTCAGGGTCACATAATTTAATAGCAGATATAGACTGGAATTTGGCAATATTTCTGAGAAGCAGAGCTGCTTAAAGGGCAAACGGAATTTGACTGGTTGAGTAGTTTAGATGAGCCTTTTTCCCCCCTCTTAATGATCTTCTCTAAGCTTTCGCAGTCATCCTTAGTAGATGAATTTGAAAACACATCGCATACATCATTCCGCACATTGAAGCCCAAACATCCAAGTGAGGTAACAATAAGCAGTATTTAAGTGGAGTGTGTTTATTAAGGTGCCACTCGTTGTACAACCCGGTTGACCTTTTCTCATAGTGTGTGCCACCATTTCTATTTTATTCACTGCTTCGACACAGATCGACAGGGATCCAGCGGGCCCAGGATAGACACAGACACTGCACAGCAAGCACAAGGTGAGTTCAGCGTGCGCTTTCATGTCAGTATAAAACCCAGTTATTTGGGAGTGAAAATAAGGGTTGACTGAACCCTCACTGCCACCAAGCAGCACCTAGAAAAAAGAAAGGATGATGGCCCAAACTATGAAAATAAAAGGCTGCATTTTCACTTCAGTATTTAATGATGATCTTTGTTTGGAAGCTTGCAGGACAAGACATCCCTGGTTGTACATTTGTACCTGCGTGGGCGCTTCTGTTTTTGTGGCTCTGTGTTTCAGCCCAAGATACAAGCCTTTATAGACTGTGCTCGAAAGAGACTGAATGTGTCTAAATGTGTAATGGGAGTGAGGGAATGAGTGTTTTCTGTATTTCTTTGGTTTACTAAAACCTTTCAGTCTGCCCGTCAAATGTCTTTGTGCATCCAATAGATGGGAACTCCTTTGGCGTCTCTGTAGGGAGTTTCAGTCAGAGTCTGAACTACAAGCTGCCCTGCAGCCGGAGGAGGAGGAGGTGGTGGAGGAGGGATGGAGGAAGGAGGAGGAGGTAACCTAGAAGGTGGAGGTGACCCTACAACACAAGCACCTCCTGAATCTTTGCTCCCTTGTGGTACTTGAGGATCCATCTTTGTCCGCGTTTGTTTCTCGGTGTTCGCCTCTTCGCTCGGCATTCTGGAGAACCTCAAAAGCATCTCCATAGGAACAAACGCTGCCATGGCGCCTGCGTTCTGCACCGGCGTCGACGGCACGTAGCCGAGGTGGCCGTAGAAGTGCTGCTTATCGTGGGTGGTCAGGCACAGGCGCTTGAAGGCCCTGCTTTTGGCGTAGCGCTCAACCTCCTCCATGAGAGTCCGGCCGTAGCCCTTCCCTCGCTGCGCTTTGGACACAACCACCGACTCGACGAACAGGCTGCTGCCGTGACCTACGACCCGGGACAGCCGTGCGTGGCCGACCAGCCGCTCCGTCTCTCGGTGGCCTTGTAGGAGAATCAAGCAGATGGGGAACTCCGGACAGGACTTCTGGAGGGAGTGAACCCGGGCGGCCTGGCTCCTCTGCCACTCGGAGTTGACCAGGTCCGCGCAGGGAACCAGCAGGTCAGGACGCCGGTGGATCGGGACTGCGTGGACCTTCTCTGCTTGTTCAGAGTCACTGCGCGGCTTCTCTTTAACCTCTCCATCCAACGTTGAGATCTCGCAGACTTTCTCCACATACTGTGTCCGACAGCCTAAAGTTGAGATGGGGTGCAGACCAGCGTTCGGCTCGCCTCCGCTCTCCGGTTTGGAATTCGTTGAGGTTAATGGTTCAGACCTGTGGTGATCAAGGGTTTGACTAAAGTCAGTCTCCATTCAACCCCTGCTGATAAGTGTCAAATGTTAGAAAATGTTTGGACCATGCAGTTCCTCGATTTTGTGGTTAGTCTGTTCAGCTCACAGTCTGCGTTACACAACAGGTAGCCTGAGCCAGGAAGTCTGATTGATCAAAGATGCACTCTACGATGAGATGGTTTCCGAAACAAATCTCACAGACAACCAAGACTTTCATGATCTTGAAAGCAGCGTGTTTCGATCAGACGTGTGTCCTGACAGGGCTCAGTACTGCTGTAAGAGGAGATACATGCAGGAGGATAAAACTAGTGTTGCTCTCCCTCTGATCTCCGTCTCTGCTCCTTGTTTCTGCTGCAACCTTTGCCTTTTTATCAAATAATTATAAAGTGGATTTAACTGACACTTTGAAAAACACAGGTGCATTATTAATGAAACATTTTACGTATCTTGGCAACACTTTCAATGCGTAGTAAGTGTGAAAGCTTAACAGACGTCAAGCTGAGCATGAGTGCAGCTTACAGCGAGAACGTAAAGCTGAGCCTGGTAGAAGTTTAACCCCGCCTGACAATGTACAGCTGAGCCTGGGATGTCCTAAAAGGGCCACCATACAGCGGATAAAGCCTTTCGATGTATCGATTTAGGTAATAACATGACCTTTCCTCTGGCATCAACCTCAGGCCAAACTTTGCATTTTTGGCACCATTTGTAGCAAAGACCCATGCAAAGACGTCTCAAGACGAGGCCACTAGCATGGCTCTTGTGGACGCATGCCCGCCCACGTCCTCGTGTACACCTCTGCGCCGTGATGCAGCCGCGGGTACGTTTGTGCGTGTTGATTCATTCATGTGCACCAACGGCCTCCCTCCGCCGTTAACCCAGGGTCGTTTTTAGGACCACCTTTTTATCTGAACAGAAAAATGTCATCACGCTGCATTCTTTTACCAGCGTGTTCAAAATTTGCCTGAGAAGAATGAATTGACTGACTTCTGCCAATGAAAGTTTGCTCGTATTGATGCACACATATTGATGACTGATCACATTTATGCTGTCCCGAGGTACTGTTTGTTGAGGGTTATTAGCCACCTCTCATGTAGTACAAAATATATTCATCCATCCTTTGCTTCGTACTATAACGGGTTACACAGCGCCATGTGTGAGGTATTTATAAGCTTTTCTGATAAAAAAAAAAAAAGAAAGTAGGATCAGCTTGATGACAATTACCATGACTGTGACAATGTTATTTTGTATGAACATGAGACTCAGGCTGATTGCTGAGTATGAAAAAAGGGATTTATGTGTGTGTAAGACACTTGATCCACTCAACAAATTCCTGCGGAGACTGACCATGAGAGAGCTGAGAGAGCGCTTCACTATGCCTTCAAGGCTGGGAGACACAGTTAGGGAACTTTCTAAAGCTCAGTTTTAACTTTTGAACAGCTATGAGAAGCCCCGCAATAAAGCAGGGCATCAAAAAATTAGATAAAACTCTTATTGTCCCTCTCCACGGAAATCTTTAGTAAAAGGCGAAAGATTTATACGATCTGAAGAGAAACAAGAGCGTACTGAAGTTCAGGAGACTCAAGCGCAGGAAGCCATTCTCCGTCATAGCTCCCTCTGTCACGTTTCACGGCTACACGTTAAGAAGTACACACGAGTGCAACTGCGTTGATAAGCCACGTAAAGTGTGTGTGCGGTCGGCTGATCGCATCACAACGTTATGAGTGTGATAGAAGTAGAAACTGTTTACCATCTGCGGACATTGCTACACCGGCGCTTTGCATTGTGGGACCGTGGCGACCGGCGGCCACGCCCCTACTCCTTCAACATGGTTTCTTCTGCTGTTTGTTTTTTTTTTTTTTAAGCTATTTCTCTTCGATAAAAATGTGGTGATGACGTGACGCTTACGCGAAGCGAGGATGTGAAGAGTTTTCATCGCGGTGTCGGACAGCGCGACTTTTTCCCCACGTATGCGCTGAAACTGTACTCCAAAGACGAAATGTATCAAGAGAGTAGCCGCCTCCCCTTCCGCTTTAGCAAGAACGTATTTCTGTAACATCCTGTTAGCGTTGGCTGAACGCAACTGTAGAAGGAAAAGCTGGTGAAACTTTCAATGACGAAGCTGATGAAACCGTGAATATAGTCCATTTGTTGTTTTTTTTACTACACTGTATTTACAGGCGTCCATCACAACTAAGGATTTTCAAACAATATTATTCAAGTTTACTCATATGCAGCACCCCTCACGTCTTGCTATACGTATTTAAGCTGTCAGAATGTTGTTTAACTGCTGTCTCCTACAGATCTTTGAGTGCATTCATTGTCATCGTTCAGCCTCATAGCTCTGAATGGGGAAGTAGACCTTTATCTAACACATCTTACCACACAGTTTGTAGAGAAGGCTGAACTGCAATGTCGTGAAGAAAAATATCACCCTCAATCCACGAAGTGTACCGGTTTCTGCTGCATTTTTTCGTGTGCAAATTATTCAGGCTAATCTGCGTTTTAGCCTCGTATCAATGCCTATTTTTGTGATTTTAGTACATTAACACATTCCTCATAAGTGTCAACTCTGATAGATTCATAATACGGCCTCATATTCTCGTATCACATCATGTTGTTAGACCATGATGTCAATTTAAAGTTGGCACGTTGTAGCGCAAACTGAGCCGACACGTGGGAGATAGCGGTGTCGTGACAGTTAATGCGACCATAGATCGCTACGGCGTCACAAGCTCAATTTCTGAGTACAAGTCATGCCGGGTTTTTTTTCCCCACAAGTCAAGAGCTCCAAACTCTTGTCAGGCCCTAAAAGCATCCTAAAGAGGCAGAAGCAGGGTTCAGTTTCAACTTAACGCTGTGACGCGTGTCTCTATTCTCACCGTAAATGTTCAAAGAAGAAACAATGCAAATCTAAAACATTTCCAAAAAAATCACTTTAGTTAGAAAAACCCACCAATAAGTAAAAAAAATACTAACTCACCAAGAGGGAAAGGCTGAAGTCACACAGCTATGAACCGATGAACTCGGTGCTGCTAACTCGACATGTCAGGTTTCACAACACGCAAAGCCAACAGCAAAAGAAGGATGTTAGAAAGATGCAACAGGAAACTGGCAGTTGACTGAAAGTCACAGAGAAGATTAAAGCATGACTGTCCCACCTCCCTCTTTAACTTCACATTTCCTCTGAGGGGATGACCACCACTATTAATAGGACACTTCGGATCCACTGGCTACATCAGCATTAAAAGCCGGGAACGCTTCTTCTTACGGGTCTCATTTGTACGGCTAAACGTTGGCGTGACAAGGCTAACCGGGGAGAAAAGGCGCAAACAGAAAACGCGTAAAAATTGGA
Source organism: Coreoperca whiteheadi (assembly GCA_011952105.1). NCBI lineage: Eukaryota > Metazoa > Chordata > Actinopteri > Centrarchiformes > Sinipercidae > Coreoperca > Coreoperca whiteheadi. The sequence goes on along the minus strand of CM022479.1, from coordinate 10,257,898 downwards.
AAAACCCCGCAATATTAAAGCTAATCTTGTCACGCGCCTGAACGCTGCGAAAATAAAAATCTTTCGTTTTTATGTTCACAAGCAAACCCTGCTCTCAAACCAGAAACAGAGTGCTCAGAATGATATACACTATGAAGCGGTCAGGAAACGACACACCAAAAAGCAGTAAAACACATTGTTCGGAACATATAGTTCTCAGGGAGAAGGACATTTTCAATCGCCAAACAAATGGCACATTTTCCCGTCACTGTTGAACATGTTCTATCATAGTAGCTCACAATTGGTCAGAAATTGCTGTTCTGCTTTGCTCTTTGCAATTTGTTTTTTTTTCTTCCTCCTCTTCCTCACCCTCCTCCTCTTCTTTCTTGCCCTCTGCCTCTTCCTCACCCTCCTCATCCTCTTTCTTGCCCTCCTCTTCCTCTTCGCCCTCCTCCTCGTCCTCTTTCTTGCCCTCCACCTCCTTCTCTTTCTTGCCCTACTCCTCCTCCTCTTCCTCACGCTCCTCCTCCTCCTCTTTCTTGCCCTCCGCCACCTCCTCTTCCTCTTCCTCACCCTCCTCCTCCTTGCCCTCCTCCTCTTTCTTGCACTCCGCTGCCTCCTCTTCCTCGCCCTCCTCTTTCTTGCCCTCCGCCTCCTTGTCCTCTTCCTCTTTCTTGCCCTCCTCTTCCTCTTCGCCCTCCTCCTCCTCCTCCTTGTCCTTTTTCTTGCCCTCCTCCTCCTTCTCCTCTTCCTCGCCCTCCGCCTCCTCTTCCTCTTTCTTGCCCTCCTCCTCCTCCTCCTCTTCCTTGACCTCCTCCTCCTCCTCTTCCTTGCACTCCTCCTCCTTTCTTGCCCTCTGCCTCCTCCTCTTTTCTTGCCCTCCTCCTCCTCCTCCTCTTCCTTGACCTTCTTCCTCTTTCTTGCCCTCCTCTTCCTCCTCCTGGACTACCTCCTCTTTCTTGCCCTATTCCTCCTCCTCTTCCTCACGCTCCTTCTCCTCTTCCTCGCCCTCCGCCTCCTCTTCCTTGCACTCCTCCTTTCTTGCCGTCTACCTCCTCCTCTTCCTTGCACTCCTCCTCCTTTCTTGCCGTCTGCCTCCTCCTCTTCCTTGCCCTCCTCCTTTCTTGCCCTCTGCCTCCTCCTCTTCCTTGCCCTCCTCCTCCTCCTCTTCCTTGCACTCCTCCTCCTTTCTTGCCCTCTGCCTCCTCCTCTTTTCTTGCCCTCCTCCTCCTCCTCCTCTTCCTTGACCTTCTTCCTCTTTCTTGCCCTCCTCTTCCTCCTTCTCCTCATCGCCCACCTCGCATAGGCACTCGCCCTCTCACATTGTTTCTTCTATCCACTCTCAGACTTTCTCCTTCCCACCTTCAACAACCTGTTTGCTCTCTGACCTGGCTCATATTGTTTGTGTCCCATCATTTGAAGCAGGTTACATCAATTTTGAGCGGTTGTGTTCAATCAGTGCCATGTGTTCTCTATTTGTATTGGATTGTGGCCACTTGCGTTTACCAAGTATGGACGGCATGGGCATTAGAAGGCAGAATGCGTTTAGAGTTTTGCGCAAAAGTCCAAATGAGATCTGAAAATTGGGCTTTACCGTTTGGAATGGTTTAAGGTGTTGACAACAGACTGCACGATTAGCTAAAGGAGTTCAGGCAACTGAGAACTTTCTTCAGCCAGTGGGTTTTTAGTGTTTTAGCCATTGAGAAAACCTATAGCACAGCTCCATGCTGCTCCAGCAGCTACATGGAATTCAGCCATCATTCGTTTTATTATTTACACCTGTGCTTTTCCTACTCTGACACTCAAAATGTATACAGAGAAAAAGGCGTAAAGAGACAGCACACCCCAAAATCCAAAAGACATATTTTCCCTCTTACCTGTAGTGCTATTTATCCATCTAGATTGTTTTGGTGTGAGTTGCGGGGTTTTGGAGATAGAGGTTGATGGAAATGTTGTCAGCATTTTTTGTTATATAATGGGACTATTTGCCATTTGGCTTGTGGTGCTCAAAGCACCAAAAATAAAAAATAAAAATGCATTTGATAAACTCAAGAGCAACGTCTCTTTCCAGAAACATGACCCAGTTACTCAAGATAATCCACAGTTTTACTGAGAACAGTTTCTGAACTGCCTGAATGAAGTCAAAAATAAATAAAAGTTAAACTTTGACTTTTGAACAGCTATGAGAAGCCCCGCAATAAAGCAGGGCGTCAAAAAAATTAGATAAAACTCTTATTGTCCCCCTCCACGGAAATCTTTAGTAAAAGGCGAAAGATTTATACGATCTGAAGAGAAACAAGAGCGTACTGAGGTTGAGGGGACGCAAGCGCCGGAAGCCATTCTCCGTCATAGCTCCCTCTGTCACGTTTCACGGCTACACGTTAAGAAGTACACACGAGTGCAACTGCGTTGATAAGCCACGTAAAGTGTGTGTGCGGTCGGCTGATCGCATCACAACGTTATGAGTGTGATAGAAGTAGAAACTGTTTACCATCTGCGGACATTGCTACACCGGCGCTTTGCATTGTGGGACCATGGCGACCGGCGGCCACGCCTCTACTCCTTCATCGTGTTTTGGGTTTTTTTTAAAGAAGCTATTTCTCGTCGATAAAAATGTGGTGATGACGTGAAGCTTGCGCGAAGCGAGGATGTGAAGAGTTTTCACTTTTCCCACGTATGCGCTGAAACTGTACTCCAATGATGAAATTTATCAAGAGAGTAGCCGCCCCCCCTTCCGCTTTAGCAAGAAGCTAGTATCTTTATGATGTTTCTTTCCCGGGAACATCGTGAGCGTTTCTTTGGACGCAGTGGCCCCAAATTCTGGTTTTAAAACATTTAACTCACTGAAAGCTACGTCCGCGGACGCGTAGTATAGATAAAGGCGGATAAATAAATAAATAAACTAGGTGGGCCGTAAACTAAAGGTAGCACCGCCCTGTCAGGAAACGTCAGGTAGCAAATGTAACGTTATGCATTATGGTGACTGGGAATTTATGAGATATCAAAGGGTCTTCTTCTTCTTTACAGTTTGTTCCTCATGTGTTTTATGTACCCTAAAGTAAAAACGAACAAAAACAACGCCTGAAAAAATGTCGAAAATAACACGCCGAATTGCCCATTTGAGATATTTTACAACTGTTACCACCCGCTTTTTCGAGCGTGGGCTGCCTTTAATAAGAATAAACGCACAGGACCTCTGGTCAGATTGTGCAGCGGGTTTCTGTTGCAGTGTCATGTGGGGACAATTTTCTTTGTGCCGACAGTTCGTACGGTAAAATCGCTCACAAGGACTGTCCCTATAACACCTTTGAGGAAAGGCGCCGACGCCCTCACGTTCACTGGAGGCCAGCAAAAAAAAACACTATCCGGGGAAATAACTTGCTATAATTCAGTTTTAACTTTTGAACAGCTATGAGAAGCCCCGCAATAAAGCAGGGCGTCAAAAAATTAGATAAAACTCTTATTGTCCCTCTCCACGGAAATCTTTAGTAAAAGGCGAAAGATTTATACGATCTGAAGAGAAACAAGAGCGTACTGAAGGTTTCAGGGGACGCAAGCGCCGGAAGCCATTCTCCGTCATAGCTCCCTCTGTCACGTTTCACGGCTACACGTTAAGAAGTACACACGAGTGCAACTGCGTTGATAAGCCACGTAAAGTGTGTGTGCGGTCAGCTGATCGCATCACAACGTTATGAGTGTGATAGAAGTAGAAACTGTTTACCATATGCGGACATCGCTACACCCGCACTATGCATTGTGGGACCACGGCGACCTGCGGCCACGCCCCTACTCCTTCAACATGGTTTCTTCTGCTGTTTTTTTAATCTGTCGAACAGCGCGACTTTTTCCCACTTATGCGCTGAAACTGCACTCCAAAGATGAAATGTATCAAGAGAGTAGCCGCCCCCCCCCCGCTTTAGCAAGAACGTATTTCAAGCTAGTATCTTTATGATGTTTCTTTCCCGGGAACATCGTGAGCTTTTCTTTGGTAGCAGTGACCCAAAATTCAGATTTTAAAACATTTTACTCAATAAAAGCTACGTTAGTATAGTAGCTTCCATTTCGCGCATGCGTAGTATAGACAATGGTTACCAGCTAACAAGCTGCGATTAATGTACGTTTTCTTGGCTTTCATGTATTTTCTGGCTGTCCACGCCAACATACATGTTTTCTGATCCATATCCCATCTTAAACACAACGGTGTGGTTTTATTTTGTCGGATCTCATTTTGTTTGTAAACATGTCTAATGAATGAATATCAGCCATTAGTAATGCTCTCGATCCAACAACTTTTTGCAACCTCTTCCTCCAAGGTATTGTAATGTCATGTACTGTAAGCACCTTTGTTTTTACAAACGCGTGCCCTTGGCCAGTTTCAAAACTGGCTTTTATAAAGAGAAAATAAACTAGGTGGGCAGGAAACTAAAGGTAGCACCGCCCTGTCAGGAAACGTCAGGTAGCAAATGTAACGTTATGCATTGTGGTGACTGGAAATTTATGAGATTTCAAAGGGTCTTCTTCTTCTTTACAGTTTGTTGCTCATGTGTTTTATGTACCCTAAAGTCAAAACGAACAAAAACAACGCCTGACAAAATGTCGAAAATAACACGCCGAATCGCTCATTTGACATTTTACAACGGTTAAGAACAAACATACAGGACCTCTGCAACAGAAAACCGTTGCATAATGTGTAAACCACTTGAACGCCCCTTGTAAGGCTGGACTGCAGCGGTGACGGGTGGAAGTCGGTCCTGCATGCTAGCTAGCTCATTGGTTACCTCGGCTTTAGAAGCGCATGCAGCGCAGTGACACTTGTTAGGGTATTACGAGGATTACTGTTCTTTAGCGAAAACAATTCTACATTCTTGGTCGTTTCTCGGCACACTAACGTTACCTACATTTCGCCGCCGGCGCTAGGCTCGCCCGCCTCCTCCTCGGAGAGATGACGCGTTTGACTGACAACTGATCTGTGGTCGGCCTTTAATTCTTGCAACGCGGGACAACAGCTGCCGAGCGTCAGCGATACCGGCGCTCCACGATCAGTTTCAAAGGCATGCAGGCCTCTTCTGACAGGAAGGACATGTTGTCGTCTCACTGGTCTAAGCGGTCACGTCCGCCACCCAGCGGATGGGAGTGGTACTAACGTTACATACAAAATAAGTAAATCTACAGTAATTGCAAACTTTACACACACGGCACTGAAGCTGTTGGCGGAGTTTGAGTAGAAAAACAAAGAGATCAGAGGTTTTTAACAAAATGTTTGCTTTATTTTTTATGTTTGTTTTTTTTTATCCAGGACAACTCATTCAAGGATAACCAGGGAGAAATAAGCACTACTGATTTTATTAGAATTACTTCTTTTTTTTTTTTTTTTTTTTTTTTTTTTTTGAGATGGATGGTGAATTTTATCAGAATTGGTCAAAGTAAAACAAAAAAAATAATAAATGAATATATAATAACAATACATTAATAATTAATTCAATACAATGAAGTGTGGCGTCAATGACAAAATAACAATGGCCCAGAAAACATAGGGTTGTTATTGTTTTCACTGCTTCTTCTGTGGTACTGTAATAATCACCAGCACTAACTCAACTCAATCAACAACATTAGAGGAAGAAATGGAGCGCACCCACAAAGTTCTGCACCCCGGCCTCCCAAAGAGGAAACACTTTTTTTATTTAAATAATATTTTATCAAAGCTTCTGTGTATTATCTTCATAAAACTTTTCTAAAACTTATGTCTTCTTTAAACTTGTCTCTCTTTTTTTTTTTGCATTTTCAATTCTTTCCTTTTCAGAGATTTTTGAAGTTTTTTTGTCTCCACTTCACCACAATGTATCCGTTTTTGCAAGTGTGGCAACCTATGTGTTTTTGAGCATGTGCATCTGTACCCCTGTGTGTGTGTGTGTTTTTATGTTGATGTGGCCTTTACTGAGGCTTGTTGGAACAACCTTGAGTTGTTGAGGCGCTCATGTGAATGCAAAGCCTTCACATATGAAGCATAATATGTTATCGATGTTTTTAAACGTGTGTGGAGTGTGTCCGTATGCGTGTGTGTGTTTTATGTCCTTACGCTGCTTTACCTGTATTAAGGTCATTGCAGCAAAGACATTCATACTGAGAGGTTGAAGCTGACTCAAGCAACAAGGTTTGTGGCCTTTAGCTAGCTCTGTGTGTGTGTGTGTGTGTGTGTGTGTGTGTGTGTGTATGTGTGTGTGCGCGCATCTACAAAGTGAGTTTATCAAGGAGTGTGTTGAGCTAGTATGCGCACGAGGGCGAGCAGACTAAGTGAAATGGGCGTCTCTTAGTGCCTACATCGGCGTCAGTGTACATGTAGGAGTGAGTGTGTTCATACTGTGTGTGGGCATTTATGTACGTGCAGGTGAACCAATTTCTCATGAGTTTGCAAGGCCTGTGTAAAGCTTACAATGAGCCTGTATAGCCACTGCATGACGTGAGAGAGGACATATGCCGGTCTGTGTGTGTGTGTGTGTGTGTGTGTGTGATAGAAGGCACGGAGGGTGGTGGGGGAGGCTCAGTCTCTCAGGTCCATGCTGGAGCCGAACAGAGCCACCAGCTGCTCTTCATAGTGGGCGATGTTCCTCTTCATGATCTCCTTACAGGAGCCCAGCAGGCGCTCAAAGGCCTGCACGTCTATTACTGCAGAGACAGAGGGGGGGGGGGGTCATCTCAGTTGCTCATATTATCCACTGGGCTCATTGCTTTTGGGTTTAACAAATGCGTCAAGAACTCTGAAAGTAACACATAACGGCCCCGATCCTACACATCCTCCTCTGACTGGATAATAGCTCGTGTTTTCCTCTTTGAGTAGCACAACTGATGCAACGAACTGAATTCTGATTCTGAATGGAAAACAGTGTAATGTTTGTAATTCAACAAGTTGAGCGGATTATTCAAGTGCCGCCCCCTAGCACCAACAGGAAGCGGCGCGATGCAGCGCGTCAACGGCTGTCTCTGCTCATCCATTATCTACACTGTCCATCCACTGTATCTGTGTGTGTGTGTGTGTGTGTGTGTGTGTGTGCGCGCGCGACGCTCTGGAGCTGGCGGAGAGAGAGAGTCAGTCTCCACGCTCTGGATGCTGGCGGTGACGCTGGAAATTGGACAGCTGATAGATAATTGGGGCGGCGTGTTTTGGCCGTGCTGTTCGGCGGCGGTGGCGTGTTTTGGCCGTTAAAGTCCTGCTCCTCTTTTGCAGCCACAACACAGCAAGGTGCATGCAGTACAGCGAGGGCAACACGCAGCAGCTGCTGCTGCAGTACAGCGAGGGACTTTTCTCTCTGCTCCAACGCCGAGCGGCGGTGCAAGACAGGCCGACGTACCGTTAGTGTAGCAAACAGAAAGCAGTGTGCACAGTTGATATTGAAAGGGAGAAAATATGGGCGCACAAAGAGCGAGAGTGACGAACACCAAATCTACTATAAAAATATTACCTGTGGGAATAAATCAAATTATTACAGCTACCAAAAAAAAAGCGTAAGCAGATTTCACAACGGAGAGGTGACCGAGAAACACGGCCAGCTGTTAACCATCCTGTGTTCATTTTCAAAAGTGAAGAGCTGCTCATCCACCGTAGAGAGCGTAATTGGTGCACCCACTTTAAAAGCAAAAAAAACGCTGAACGGCCCGTAATCAACACAAAAAACACAAGGTGAAGACAGACTAGATGACGAGCCAAATAGCAATCGCCAATGAAACAAAACTCAAGTTGCACTTGATATCTCATGACATACTGCTTCTAACAGTTCGATTAGTGGGAAATGAAAACCACAGACGCCGCTGTAAGGTTGAGTGGTTTAAATATTGCTTATTAACTGCTTGTAAATTCCACATAGAAGTTTTTGACTACAGACGGGGGACAAATTGAAAGGAAAAACCTGAATAAAACAGTGGGGAAACATGTGCAACGCAGATGCCTCCGTGCACCAGGGCTCACTGATTGGTTGGGTAAGTACGAAAATGAAATGCTACGGCCTCCACGGGTCACCACACCCACCCCCCCCCTCAGTTTCGCACCGCTGGAAGACTTTGGACCAACGTTGAAGACGCAACGCTCTCCACCACCGTCACCCTAACGCCACACGATGTGATATAAACTTTCATCTTCAAGTCTGTTTAGTGATGTCTGTGACTGTCTCTGATGCTATACGTCCTTGTGTTATGTCTGGCTGTGTTTGTTTGTTTTTCCTCCCCATCTGCTGTAACTCAGGTCTCTGTAGCAAAAGTGATCTTGATCTCAGTTGTATTACTTGTTCAAATAACGGTTGTGTGTGTGTATATATATATAAATGAGGGAATATCTTGTGGAGGAATGGTGTTCATCCCTCCAACAGGAGTTCCACACACTTGGCAAGGAGCAGTGAAGCTGTGTTTGAGGCTCCATACTAGGACACTTCATGTTGGCTTGTCCTCTAATGTGTCACCCATCTGTATATACCTAGGATTTATTGAATATTTTAAACTATAGCGTCATAAAAATGAACTTGGTTGTTCACATAGGTGTTTTCGATGCAGGAATTCGCCCACATCGGTGGAAACCTGACGTTAAAACAAAGCTACTTCCTATGCACATCTGACTTCATTGTTGTTTTTCTTGTGAGCAGCGTTCGCGTCGATGCCGACAACCGCTTTTAACGAGCGAGTCGGAGCGAATTTCGTCTTACCCAAACACTTGACACTGCCCACCGCGTAGGCCGAGGCGGCCCGGGGCTTGTTAGTGACCAAGGCCAGCTCCCCAAAGTAGTGACCCCTGCTACAGCGCGTTATCTCCACCTCCGCATTGTCTGCATGGTCCGCCTTCGTCTGCCGGGAGGAGAAGGGAACAGAGGAGAGAAGAGGATTAAAGGTTAGCCCTATTGAGCGCCTCTTTTTTTTCCACTCCCCTCCAGCTAGAAGCACTCAGCGGCTGAGCAGACAAGTGCGATTCCCGCTGTTGCTAGGCAAAACCAGGAAACACTTTTGTACTCGGCTGTTTTTTTGCTGTTTTTTTTTTTTTACTGGGGAGTGTGGGTTGGCATTGTCAAAATGTTCTCCATAGAAACTACCTGGTAGAGAAGAATATATATATATATTTTTAATATCATTATTGATGGCCTTTTATTTCTTCTTTTTTTTTTAACAATTGGGTCTTTACATCACAGCTGACCCAACAGGGAAGTGACTGCTGGAAATATGTAGAGGAAATGTATTCCCCTGCATGGGTCTCTGAGGGATGCACAGTGGAGTTAATTCACCCCCACAGTAAAATCCTTCTATTAAAATGCAGAGTGGTGAAATAGCGAAATGAAGAAGGTGAGGAGGAGTAACTTACTTTACTCTTCATCATGATCTTGACCTCACCAGATTCTACAACATAGAAACAGTCAGCCTTGTCTCCCTGAGGAGCAAGCAAACAGACAACTTATGAATACATTTAAAAGTGGTTATGTGCGGTATTCAGAGTCATGCTCTCCCTGCATGAAACACCATCAGCTACATGCATGTCTTGCCTGCGTGATGATCCGCTCGCCATCTGAGAACTGTTTCGCTCCTAATACATCCACAATCTTCATCCTCTCAGTTACCTGGACAGAAAATTGGGGGGGGGTCAAGAGGCCATGTAAACAATCATTTTATAGCTAGCTGCTGCATCGACTGTGTAGTGGGGAAAAGCACAGACACTGTGAAGGGGAGCGGGACAGTGAGAGGACTTAAAACCACCAAACTCACCTCCAGTGACTTGAGTAAGGGCACAGACTCAATGAAACACTCATACATCCTCCTCTTCTTGGCATTGTTCTTCACAATGAGTCTACGAAATGTGGCACGGTCCTAGGGGAAACAAAGACGAGTAAACAAACATCCCCTGAAGGCGGATTCTCTCAGACTGAGTGACTGTTGCTGGTCCTTCTGTGCATGGCCACGGGAGGGCGCTGAAGCAGCACAAACCATCAGAGCAGAGCACTGGCTCCATTCATAGATAACAGGACTCCATTCTTAAGCCGTCAGAGCATCCCAGCTCCATGTACTGTACGGTAACAGGAACCGTACATAACCTGCTCACAGTGCAATCCTTAGAGACAACCAGAGGGAAAGGGAGTTTTGGAGACTTAAAAGGGGCACACTTGCAGATAGAAACTGACCGACGGAGCAGCATAAAAAAAAAAAAGAAAGAAAAAAATGACTGAAATGTGAGTGAATACAAATGTGACCATTCATGACTTAAAAGCATTGAAAGCAACCTCCAGGTAATTAACCAGTTGTTTATTTTGAGAAAAATGGCTCCAGAGTGTTTTAACTTTAACTCATGATGATTAGAAAAGACGGTAAGAACGCACCGGAGAATAAGTTATCCCATCACAATCTACAAATGCCTCCGTTTTTTGGTTTTTTTTTTAAATGGTTTTATGGGTGTGCTCGTGTACTTGTTTGTTCTTACCAGTCCCCATAGTGCCCCCTCCTGGGTGGCGATGATGGTGGCGGCGCGTGGCGTGTTGTACATGAGCGCCAGCTCCCCGAAGCTGCCCTTATTGTCATACTGACCCACGCACGAGCCGGTTACCACTATGTCATACACACCCCTGCGGAGAGAGAAGGGAGGGAGAGGGAGTTAGGGAACGAGGAAACCAAATGGGGAAAGAGAAGAGAAACAGAAATCCAACACTGTGGAAAAATAATAAGAATAACTAGAATGACTTAGATTTATTTAATTGAGCCAAAAGTTAATAGGTGGCCAGTGTTTTGTTTATTGACCTCCTGACGGGTTTCGACAGGCCTCTAATTACAGATTATCTGCAGCCTCAGGACAGGACCGTGTTAGCTCGGCACACTGGTTGGACAACTCATTGACTGGGTTTGTGTGGGTGCACAAGTGTGTAAAACTGTGTGCATGTATCTATTCAAGTAGAAGTTTTTCCATACATTTTCGAGTGCTGAACTGTGACAATATGTAAAGGGCAGAGAAATGTAGCTTATCTGTGAACATTGTTGTACATCTAGCTGCATGTACAATATTGGAAATATTTGTTTCTGGCAGACAGTAAAACTTCAGCAGAGCAACGCGGTCCCTTCTTGCGCTGAAAGGATGTATGCAGAAGACGCAACAGCTCAATATCAACAAACGTATTAAAGGAATCTGTCTTGAGGACAAAAATGATTCTTTTCGCATCAGGCCGTTATATATTCACTCCTCATCCCTGAGGACGTCTGAGTGATTTCCACTTACTTCCTGTCTTCAGAGTGGGATTTTTTTAGGTTTGTTTGTGAAGGGTGCTCCTTACTCTATAGTAGCACACAGGCCGGCTAGATACGCGACAGGCACGGTTATGCTTTCAGTCTTCTCTGAGGCCTCAGACAACCATCAAGATGTATTTTAAAATTGGCTAACAGCAGACAACCAGTTCCGTTGAAGGTAATAGCTAACGCGTTATGATATGCAGTAGAGATGTATGCACATGGCTCACTTACATAAGAATGAAATGAGAAACATTTAAATAAGGTGTTACTCTGCTCCGTTTTCTTGCAATCTTTTCTTTCTCGGGTTCTGTTTATCCCTCCCCCTCTGTGTGCGTCCAGGCCCACACCCCACCCTGCTTCTTACAGGCCAGGGAAAACCCCCGGGGCGGGACATGACCAGGCAGGCGTGCTGCTCTTAAAGGTTATCGCACGTCTCTTGTACACGGAGCACGCTGTGTTGAAAAGTGTGTGTGAAGATGGAAAGATAGCACACAACAAGCTATGTGCCATGCCAAGAATGCCTCGAGGCCAGGGTGGGACCAACTATGGCCAGCCACTGGTAGGTCTGTTCTCGCTTTGGTGACAGAGGTTAAAATCCACAGAAATGTGCGCTGCAGTGTCACGGATGATTCAAAGTTAATCTACAGTGTTTTTATTTCACCTTTTTACACTACAAGGACCTGGGAATGTTGTCGTAGCAATTAACAGTCGCCTGCAGCTTGACGCATAGTTATATTTTCCAGTCAAAATGTGTTATTCATCACACCACGTATAAAGGGGAGAAGCATTTCAGTGTTCCTGCAAGGCAACACCGTATTCCTGCCAAGGCAACAAAACCTGTCCTGTACACAGCAACAGTTTACTGTAACAATATGGCAGGAAAATGACACCCATCCTTCATTAGGCACCGTATACACAGACATGCACACCAACGCTAATCATAACCAGTGCAGCAGAAACACAGGCCCAACTGCAAAGACCAGCAAAACGGTCACACTGATTTTTGCATTCAAATACATCAGCCCTGTAATAGAGAGACATATACTTTGTTGTTGTTGACACTATAGCGTCATAAATACACCTGTATGGTACTTTTTAAAGGCTGTAATTGATGGTGTTGTATTTGTTCCAGGCGTTTCTAATATCTATATTCCTCTCCACGTGTGTAAAAACCTTTTCCATACTATAAAGTACAGCCTCAAACAAAACAACAGAGCTGCGTTGACAAACGGCTGAAGTAGTAAAAACTATATGGGGCTTTACATAACACAAGTGATTCCAATTTTTTCTGGTCACTCAGTGTAATAACACACACACACACACACACACGTGCACGAAGGCACCACCCTCACCCTTGTCGGTTTTTTGCACTAGCTGTGCTGTAAAACACTGTCATCTCTAACCTTCCTGTCATCCAAGCTCACTAAAGCAAACCGACAGAAACGGAACAAACAAACTGACCCAAACGTAATGACCCCAAAACGAGTGCCTGCTTCCTACCTCTCTATGACATAGAAGTTGTCTCCATCGTGTCCCTGGTCGATGACGTGCTCCTGGGGCTGAACCCTTAGCTCGAACATGGCATCCAGCACCTCTGAGAACTGCTCCTGGATGGGGCAGGAGAAGCACAGCGTCAAGGCACAGATGAGGTGGCGAAACAAGGAGGAACAGCGGAAATGTGTATGTGGCGGTCAACTGGCAGCTCATGTGGGTGCTGTTCCTGAAGGGAGACAAGACGAAGTTCAACGGCCCCGGCAGTGAAACTGTGTGAGAAAGTACACAGCGGAAACAAGGGGGGGGGGGGGGACATCTTTTGGATCTCATTGTCTTCATGTTGCACCAGGATGTGCAATTTCAGGACAGTATTGTTGCCTCTGGGGGTTGAGTCAGTCGCGAGGTCGTAGATTTATCATAGTAGATGCCAATGGTTCACAGTGGGAACAGAAATAGGGTTTAAAAATATCAAATACATTTTAAGTGCATCTTTACTCCCAAAACAAACCAGGATAAATCAAGTATAGCCCCATCACACAGATATGATTTTTGGAATTGCTTTTAGAAAACAGGCGAGACAACCCACTTAGGGCCAAATATGGGAGCACATAATCAGAACACTGTAACATGGGCTTCTGACTTTTGCTTTCTAGCCAATAAGAACAGCGGATTAAGATGAGTAGAGATTGTATTGGTTCATGATAACATGTACACGTGCAGAGATTAAGTTGAATAAGTACGTCTTTATCTCTTTTCTCTGCAGTTCATGAAGTGAACTGTTTTTCTATCTTTTTGCAAAGACATGTTTTAGTTTTTATTTTTTATTTTTTTACACATTTTCTTCTATGTTTGGTTCCTCAGGAAAGTAAAGCGATGTTATACATTGAGCGACCACAAGGGAAACCCCTGCACTTTGTAAGTAAATCCAGTGCAACAGTTCTGCAATAAATACTACTTTCAAGAAACATCCAAATGTTCCTTGCTGCTGAAGCTGTAGTTTGTGGTGCTGTTGTATTTGGTTGCATTATTTCATAAAGTAAATAAGTAAATATATCTTTGCTCAACCATATGTAGATGAAGTGAAGAAATATTATAAGCACCTTCTGTGTAATGTATTCCGTTAAACCACTGGCCCAAAGGAACCCTAAAAGCATCCACCAGTAGTATACATTGTCGGGAAGGGCTGGGAAATGAACTGAAACGTTACAGAAACTGACATTATGACTCTCTAACTGACCTTATATCAGTAATGTCGATACGTTTGATAAATTAATTCCTTCACATACCTACCTACCCCATGTAAAGGACCTGAAAGTACAGAAACGAAACCCCATCGGCTTAAGAACACAACCAGTCAAAGTTGGATGTATGAGTTTGTTTCGTAAGTCAAGCCAGCTGCTTTACGAGATGTAATTATGTACAGCGGTGTGAAAAAGTCTTTGGCCCCTTCCTGATTTCTTATTTATTTGCATGTTTGTCACACTTTAATGTTTCAGATCATCAAACTAATTTAAATATAAGTCAAAGATAACACGATAAAACACAAAATGCAGTTTTTAAAATGAAGGTTGTTATTATTATTAAGGGAAAACAAAACCCAAAGCTACATGGCCCTGTGGGAATAAGTGTTTGCCCCGCCTGTTAAAACATAACTTAACTGTGGTTCGATTTCTCCAGCCACACCCGTTCGCAATCAAGAGATCCCTTAAATAGGACCTGCCTGACAAAGTAGAAGTACTTTGGGTGCGGGGCGGCTGTGGCTTGGTGGCAGAACGGTTGCCAACCAGAAGGTCAGCGGTTCAATCCCCCAGCCATGCGTCGAAGCATCCTTGAGCAAGATACTGAACCCCGAAAATGCTCCCGAAGCTGCGCCTTCGGTTTGTCAATGTTCTCATATGTAAGTCGCTTTGGATAAAAGCGTCTGCTAAATGACTAAATGTAAATGTAAGTAGACCAAAAGACCTTCAGAAGCTAGACATCATGCCGAGAAATTCAGGGACAAATGGTAAGTAATGGTAAGAAGTAATTGAGATCTATCAGTCTGGAAAAGGTTATAAAGCCATTTCGAAAGCTTTGGGACTCCAGCGAACCACAGTGAGAGCCGTTATCCACAAGTGGCGAAAACATGGAACAGTGGTGAACCTTCCCAGGAGCGGCCGGCCAGGGCTGCAACAACGAATCGATTACAATTCGATTGTTTAAAAAAAAAGAGTTGGCAACGAATTTCATCATCGATTCGTTGCGTCGCGCGATTATTACGCCGCTCAATAAGTCGCGGAGACGTTTGAGTGGAAATTAATTCAATTCAATTCAATGTTATTTATATTGCCCAGTATCACAAATCACATTTGCCTCAAAGGGCTTCACAATCTGTAACATACGAAACACCCTCTGTCCTTAGACCCTCGATTCGATTAAGGAAAAACTACCCAAAAAAAAACCCTTTTAACAGGGCAAAAAAAGGTTGGCAACCTCAGGAAGAGCAACAGAGGAGGGATCCCTCTCCCAGGACGGACAGACATGCAATAGATGTCGTAAAATAAGCGGTTGAGCACGAAGCAGAGCGGAGCAGCAATAAAAAGCAGAGCGGAGGTAGAGGAAGGACCATCGCAGAGACCCGTAACGTCGTTCTGAAACGCACGGCGGAGGCAGAGAAATCAGTACGACCCGAGTCGTCCGGGGTGTCGGAGCATTTCACACTAAACACATCGAAACGCGTGTTAATTGTAGGATATGCAAAAGTGACAGGGAGAGAGAGAGTGAGTGAGTGTCTCAGAGGTGGGTAGTAACGAGTGACATTTACTCCTTTACACTGACTTGAGTTACTTTTTGAAAAAAAGATGTACTTCTAAGAGTAGTTTTACTGCACCGTACTTGTTACTTGTATTTGAGGCAGATTTGCGAAGAAGAAACGCTGCTCTTCCTCCGCTACATTGGGCTGCACTCGACTCGTTACGTTTTATTTTACATTTATTCGGCATAATCTACGCTTCATTTTTGACAGAGAGATGCTGTCTGTACATCTACCACATGACTCCATTTCACCAATCAGACGTAGCGATGCAGTCACATGACCACACACAAACTGTGGCGACATAGCCTTAAAAAAAACAAAAAAAACCCAAAAGATTTATTGTCCAGCAGCTCAGGTCCCTTTAAATAAAAATACACATCTTTTTGTGCACTTTATTTAAAAAAAGCCTCTATATTTGGCACATGTGCTAGTGGAGACCGTTTAGCAGTAAACAGTGAAGAGGACGTTACTGTGTGTGCACGCGTCTCGCCGTGTAGGTCTGCACATCGTGTTTACCTGATCAAGGGTTTTGAAGAGTAGGATGTCTCGGCAGGCCTCCTGCAGTCTGCAGCGCTGTTCATCTGTTTTTGGGTGAACCACTCTGGGCTCCGTGTCCTCGTCGTCATCGTCTGGGTTGAACGCCTCCGCACACACTGGAGGGAAGCAATGTAAACTCGCGTTACCTGATGCAGTAACATGGCCCGTGTGATTTCCATGTAATTAGACGGAGCAAACAATCCAGGTAAGAAACTGTTCAATGGAAAATGCATTAAAGGACAGTTCACCCCTAAATCAAAAACACATGTTTCCTCTAGCCTGTAGTGCTGTTTATCCATCTTGGCTTGTGGGGCTCAAAGCACCCAAAAGAATATATTTGAAAAAGTCAACAGTCATGTGTCTTTCCAGAACTCATGACCGCGTTACTCAAGGTAAGCCACAGACCTTGTTGGGAGCAGTTTCACTGCAGGAACTATGGGTCGAAAGAACAAGGTCTGTGGGTTATCTTGAGTAAACGGGTCATGATTTCTGGAAAGAGACGTTGCTGTTGAGGTTTCCAAATGTTATTTTTTGGGGTTTTTTGTGCTTTGAGCACCACAAGCCGAGTGCCGTTTAGGTTCCATTCTATTTGAGAGGAGGCAGACATTCGGCCAATATAGTTTAAAAACTCAGCCACTCCCATCAAAACAATCTAGATGGATGAAGAGCACTACAGGTAAGGTTTGGTTTTGGGGTGAACTGTCCCTTTAAGCCACAGGAACAACAAAGTGTCATGGAAAAACTACAAATATCCTCGGCAAAAAGTATAAAATCATCAACAAAAAAAACAGCAAGCCAGCCAACAGGCTGCGGGCAGCTACGGTGGTGACAACATTGTCAAAAACACTACCGCTGTATTTGTGGATAGGGAACCAGGAACGCAAAATGTTCATTGTTGGTCTTGAAGGACAGACAGACATTCATTCCCATTTATGGTGTCACTAAGGTTTGGCAGGTTTTTGCACATTAGGGCAGGAACGGCTGCGGGATCACAATCAGTAATGAATCAACATTAGGCGCCAGCTTGGAAATTCATTTTTGTCATTTGACAAACTACTTTGTAAATAATCACATAACATTGATCTGTCTCTCCATCTATCTTTATATAGCCATCAATCATATTTATATATCTATATCTATGAATTCAACTCAAAAGGGCTTTATGAAGGTTTTAAGAACACTGCTGCCAAAGCATCAAAATACAAGTCCAAATATCTGGACAGCACACAATAACAGTAATATGAACATTAACACAACATTAAGATTGATATACATATACACACACACGCACACACAGTATACGCATGTATTGTGTTTGTAGATCATTCATTGTCCCCTCAGGTTGTGGCATGTTGACACATATTAGGCAGCAAGACCCGTCTCCTTCTCCTAGGAGTATTTTTCATTTTGAGAGCTCATTTAACTCTTTGAAGACTGAAATGCCAGAGTTGAACTCGTGAAAGTCAATGTTCCTCATTTCATTGAATGTTTTACGTTGTAAGAGGAAGTGCATCGCCGTCTCAACCTCACCTGTCAAACAGTGGCCACCAAATATTCTTCTGGCTGCCATGGTTTCTGTCTCAATCTGAACTACTGTATGTATATTATTTATATTAGCAGAGGTGCACTGTACTTTACCCACACTTACAGATGCTTATTGCGATTCTACACTGATCTAAATACGACCTCTGCAGATTCCACACAACAGACATCCATCATAGTGACAAACAACTTTAATGGATGTGGAGAGGCCGTTAAAAGTCACTGAAACCACCTCATCTTGGTTAAAGGTCTCCACACACACACACAGAGTGCAGAGAAAGGTAAGATGTTACACAGGCACACACACAAGCAGAGAGGAAGACGTTTTATAACACAAAATGAGGCGACGGCCTGCAGGAAAGTGGAACAGAGGACATCATTACTGCAGGACAGTGAAGGAGCCCAGAGGTGAGGAGATGACATGCGCCGCGACATATTTTACCACACTGGGTGACAAACACTGACAAGGTCATTTCAAATTGTCACTGTGTATCTGCGTTTCCTCCAACTCTGCAGAGACACACTCTACTTCTCACATGGGATCTATCACAAAACACACGGAAGTCTCTAAGAATGCGTGTGCGTGTGTGTGTGTGTGTGTGTGTGTGTGCGCGCGCAATCATGAGTATAGCGTCTTGTCTCTCAGCATTCATCCCAATCATTTGGAGCAGTGTGGCCCCTGGAGTGTCAACGTCTTAGCTCCTTTGGTTCGGCTGGATCGGGCAGGTAAATACAAAGGACCAAACTAACAGCAGTTCAAATGTGAGCCTCAGCGCCCTGCCAACACGAATGTGAAGCTGTAAATAAGGAGTGAGAACATGATCTCAACCAACGGCATGATGCAAAAGGACTATACAAGTACAGTCCATTTACATACGACCCCCAAAACACAAAAGGGTTTAATGAGTATGTTATAAGACAGAGATGTTAGTCTAAATTTTCAGCTTTGCGTGTTCTTCACTATTAAAAATCAGATAAGGCAGAGAGCGCAGGGAGGCAGGGCCATCATGCTCAGCGTAAGTTGCAGGAATCAACTTAGTTTTGTTTCCCCCATGCTGCCAAAACCTCCATCTATCCCTGGCAGGGTGACAGCAGGTCAAAACACCGACCAATAACGTGCTTTCATTTATAAGCCCCAGTTCACTTGTAACAGGGCAGTGTGATCAACTATATCACAAATATGTAATCAAGTTGTTATTTCCACTCCGTTTTCCCTTTACTTGGCCGGGGCGCCCAAGGAAGGGCGCTCCTTCACGTGAGGAAAAAATTATCTACTCTGTTTTTCTGATTTAACGAGTTAATTATCGCAGAATTACGAGATCATTTTTCATGAATAAAAAGTTGTTGCTCTGTTTGAATTAATGACTTAATTATCTCAAAACTGAGATCATTTTTTCCTTGAAATAAAATGTATTTGCTCTGTTTTTCTGATTTACTGAGTTAATTATGTCAGAATTATGAGATCATTTTTCATGAAAAAAAATTTTGTCCTGTTTTTCTGAATTAACGACTTAATTAACTTGTAATTCGGAGATAATTAACTCGTTAATTTAGAAAAACAGAGTAGGGTTTTTTTCCTCAAGTGAATGCAATACGCTTCCATACAAAACGACAAGAGCGTTAAAAAAAATAGAATAAAAACTGCTCGTGAAAATAAGATGAAGTTTTATAGAAACCCTAAATATGTGAATTTGAACGAGGAGCTATTTGCAGTTGTTATTAACACATGCGTCTTTGGGAGCGACCACTTTCCTTTAACCGATCTCGTCTAGAAATGTGCACCGCACAGCAAACCGATAAATGATGACGCATTGGTTTTGTTTCATACGTCAGAGTTTATTAAGCATTGTTGACAGTACATTCGTTTCACCTGTCTTCTGTACGTTCACACTTAAATTTAGTCGTTAGTTAAGTTTAACTTTTTCTTAAGATACCAGTGCTGAGGGTGCTGCTGATATCTTGTCTGACTGGAGCATGGATCTATAATGAGAAGACCTGCCGCTCAGCCTTGCTTCCAGTTTTGCCCAGTGGCCATTCACGGAATTGCAGTGAAAAATCCCCCTGCGGCCCAAAAAGCATTTTCCCCATAGACCGCCATTATCAAAACAGACGGCTGAAAAGCTGTTGACGGGACACCAACAACTACAATCCCGGTCAATTATGACTAATTTTCTTTCTTTCTATTATGAATTTTTTAACCCAGGGAGGTTTTATATATTTGTAAAAATGTTCCTCAAGCCAAGAAAAATTATTTAATAATCCGTGAAGTCGTCACAATGTAAAGTCTATGGGCTGAGTGGGAACTTGGGGACGGGGCCAGCAGGAGAAACACTACTGTGCATATTCAGTTGGCCGCATACCCCAGAAGCAAACCAGGAAGCAAGAAACCTTTTTGGGCTATGCGCCAGGCAAACACTTCTTAATGGACTGAATAGGCGCCTTTGGGTCCAGTATCCAGATCTTATAATACATCTATGGGCTGGAGCCAAGTGGCAACCCCCGGGGCTGAATCATGAAGCCAACGCAACAGTGCAGTTCCTCGAGTGGCCACTTGAGGCTGGCTCCAAAAGCCAGTCAATCCCCGTAAACCCTGATGTTCAAATGCCCAACTTTGCAGCAGAAATAAACAGGTTTACAGCCTGGTACTAAAACGGTTTGGGTCTTTAAATTATATTAAGGCTTAAAGTTATGCATAATTAAGAGTGTGGCCATTTTGACGGACAGGTGGGAGCTGTCACAGGTGGCTTCATGCGGCCCGCCTCAGCTCCACCTCTTTGCCCATCTTTTGATTCGCCGGGAGTCAGGCACTGCCAAGATGGCGACGGCCGGAGTCACTACGACTGAGCTACACAATGACTCTTCAGAAACCTACAGGGTGAAGGAGCCAATCAGACCTGCCAGTGCACTGGGGTGGGGCTCTCCATGTAAAGCAGGTTTGTACCTTGGTTAATATTTATACTGTGTGTCTATGAATGTAAATTCTGTTCAGTTTTTGTAATATTTTCTATTATTTGTATATGGCTTAGTTTGTTAAGTAAAATACCGATAAACAGACTTAAAAAAAGAAAAAGAAAATGGTCTCATCAGCCATTATATACGGTTTACTGTGCCCCTTTGTGTTCAGGTTCGTCTTTGTTAGGTCTGTTTAGTCTATTCAGTTTATGTTAAGTTAGCATACCTCGAGCTAAATTCTGTTTAGCTGGGGCGCCCCAGTAGCTCACCTGGCCATGTACAAGGCTGAGTCCTTAACGCAGCAGCCGGGTTCGAGTCCAGCGCTTTGCTGCCCCTGTTTCTGTCAAATAAAGGCAACAAGCCCCAAAAAATAATTGTATGGGCCCAGAACTTTGTTGTATACTGTTTCTTCTATTTTTGGGTAAATAAAACCATCCTTATGAAAATTCCCCTGTGACTCCTCATGCTTGCCAGCTCGGTCCCGCACAGACTTCAAAACTCCCAGATTTGTAGCTGTGACATACACCGGGATATTACAGCTACAAAACAGGACTTTCAAAGTCCCAAATATATTTCATGTTTAATGAGTTTATTGGTTTTAAAAGTCACTGAAGGTTGAGAGATCATTCAACTTGTTAAAAGCATTGTTTTTGATGACGGCCTGGAGGTTTAACCTCTCACCTTGCTGCAGTGACGCTCAGGTGTACTCCAGGACCCTGTGACATCACTCTTGGGTGTGATTACAGGTGCAACAAAGTACACTTTTAACAACACCCGACCACACCCATCAGTGATGCTGGCTCTGGTCAGAGGTGAATGAGGCTTGAAACGTTTCAGCCTGGTGTTAGGTCACTCTTTAAAAGTTCAGTTTTTGGTTAGAATACTGCTTTAAATAGTGATTCAATTACGTGGAATTTTTTCAAGCTGTAGTTAGTGGTGGTGGTGTATTATGCAGTATATTTAAAGGGGGTTTATAATATTTGCCCACCTCATTTACAATGGACGAGCAAAGCGTTTTGAAACATAATTCAGTCCAGTACAGCAGCACTACAAGTTGAACACCTCTCCAACTGCGTCAGCAATAATTAAAAAGGATCATCTAAATTACAGAGCTTGTTCTCTTGGATTGCATTACAATGTACAAGGGGTGTGTGTTTCTGCTAAGTGTTCGGCACTGTGTGGGTGACATCTTGTGCTTCGTATTTCAATAGTTATCTATACCAATTTTCTCTTCAGGGCTCAAAAAGGATCATTATTTCTTACAACATTACCATTACAAAGAAGGTCTACTTGCACCACACAGCATCTTTGTCAACAAAGACACTTTGAACCACTTTCTTTACCACATCGGAACAACTGAATGTTGAATGTTACAGCGAAAAAGTTGCCAACTTGTGCAAAACTACAATACCTTACTGGTGCTGGGGTATGAACAGCAGGCTGAACAGTGACAGCAGGACAGCAGTAAAGATAAACATCAGCTGACACACCCAGAGCCTAACCAAAGTGCAGCTCTCCGTGACGGCTGACGACATTAAATTACTCACATGTAAACACTAGACGGGAACGACGGAGCGTGAGAAAGCAAGAGCACCGTACGCCGGACTACAGGCGCCACCGCGGAAGCAGAGAGAACGCAGCCGCGCAAAACCCAAAAGACACCGCAGTGATGCCTCTTAACACCGGTTTACATGCATGACATACGCAATGCGCTCATTATGAAAACACTGCCTGAACAGTGTTTGACATCAATGACAGAGGCAGCGACACAAATCAGTAAGTCTACCGCTTGGACTCAACGCTCATGACACACACAATAACGCACGCACGAGCTGCGGGTGAGCCACTTAGGCGGTGATGTGTGCAATGTTGGCCCTGGTGTGGATTACACGTAAGGGACATGACGTCCAACACATGCATACACACACACACACACACACACACACACCTTACCTGACACTCTTCTGTTGAATCTGCTGGGTGGTGGAGCTGTGGAGAGAGAGAGAGAGAGAAAGGGAGAGGTGAAAATTAACATCATTGTTTTTACATAATGACTTAATACGATTTTATGATTGCTTTAAAATCCTCATTACCATTATCTTCTCTGAACAGACAGGTGTTCAGAACAACTTGAAGTGAAAGGAAAAGGGACAAAAAGGCAGACAGTGAGTCCGAGTGACAGCCGACATCGGAGAGAGAGAAAGATAAGGACAGACAAACGGATAACGGCAACAAGAGGTGAGGACATAAAAAGTAGGACACGCTCGAAGATATAGGTGGACGTGAAGAAAACGGAGAGAGACAGAGCGGAACCAGGAAAGACGAAGACAGGAGCTAAGAGATAAAAAATACTTAAAAAAAAAAAAAAAAAGAGTATTTTCTTTATACACATGAATGCTACTGTGAGCAGTAGCTACAGCCTCCAGCATTATCATCAGACACACACACACACACACTCCCTCTAACAAATGGCAGCATCTTTTTTTTTTTTTTTTTTTTTTTTGCAAATTGAAAACTAATAAAACAAAACATGAACAAACTCAGCAGCAATACTCGCACAATGATTGCCTGAATCCGGACTGGTATCAGTGGACAGACAAACGCCTTAATGAGAGCCCTCACAGTTACATGTTTACAAGGAAAATATTAATATGGAATAATGTTTTAGGCGAGAGAGACAAATGAAAGGATAAATATTGGTATCACATCTGTTACATTGTGGCCTCATTCCACCATGTCCTAACAACTCCCATTACATATAATCCATTAGGCTGTCTGAACCAGCAACACATTTCTTGCCCAAAATATTGACAGGCCCCTTATCTTTATTTTTTAAGCCAATGTCAGCTATTCCTCCTTTCTGTGGTCATTACAAATGGAAAAAGAGGTTTGTTTACGTTTTTGACTTGACAAGCAGACTTGTCTGCCAGTGGCAGTGCGGGCCAGCCTCAAAGCTGTTGCAACGCACCGCTTGGAATGGACAGACGCTGCTGGGACTCCAGGGTGGCACATCTGATGTCCCTCTGCTTTAAAGTGCAGCATTCAAGGACTCCTGCCCAACTGAAGTGTTTCCTTTAGCAAAACACGGATGCCAGGAGAGCTGTTGAGTAGCTGCCCCCGATCTCTGACCCCCTTGTAGATCTCTGCCAGAGAGATTACTTGTATTACAACTGCATTCATTAACTAAAAAAATAATAATAAAATCATCAAATGCATGATGCCTCTCTGTAAAGCCCATCATTACGGAGCCCTGTTGCATGCTCTTGCATCTAGCTAGGACCCTGTAATTAAATGTTTCCTAACAAAAGAGACCACACCTAATCACACTGCTTAGCTTGTTCAGAACGCAAACATTGTGCCAATGAATGTGTTTATATTCACATTAATACTCTCATATTATTCGAGATACTGATCTATTGAAGTGTTGGCCCATGAGAACGCCACGGGCCTCTTACACAAGGCCAGAAGAGCTCACACACTCATTAAATATAACAACAGGTGAGAGATGCTGCTAATGGCCAGGAAAGCAATAGCATATAGCCTAAATGTATTGTCCTATTATGAGAGTAATGGTTCTCTGGAAATCTACAGAATATTCCATGAATACAGTTTGCAATTCGGATAGTAAGCTGATTAACAGCCCAACCCAAATCAACTCCTAACCATAACACAAGTATTAAAGGGTACAAATACCAGCACCCAATGCAAACAAATGTGTCCTGGCATATGCATTTTTAGTCTTTAGGTTGGTGGATAACCGGTCCTATGCTGGTTCCATCCATTCATTTTCTGGTGCTTATCCAGGCTAATGCTGGTGTAACGCCCACATGGCCACAGCCCCCCTTTGTTTTTTCAGGCTTTGCCCAACTGAGCCCCGTGAGTACAGGCCAAGACACCAGCCTCTTGCCTGCAAGCTTGCCACAGACCTGGCTCCAGGCAGGGGCGCCTGCTCATCTTGGCCGATTTACAAGGGTGGCTTGCTAGTAAAATACTGACGGGGGAAGGTTCTATGTATGTAAACGCAAACACTGTAAATAGGTTTTTACGATCAAATCAAGGAATTCATAGAAAACAATGGCTTAATTTGTTTATGGTCAGCAATCATTTCACCTTTCAGAAAAACATTTTAAAAGGGTGGAGCTCTCATTCTGTAAAGAAACACTGCTGAATATGCATCACGGCTAATAAGGTGGCGGTTCAAGAGTGAACAAACTGTGTGCGTGAGGGAGAAACAAAAGGGCTGTGTGTGTGTGTGTGTGTGTGTACACGTGCAAACATGCTCGAGTGTATGGTTGCACAGTCAACACAGTGTATATCTGTATTCTGTGTGTATGGATTCTGGCCTCGTGGAGCATTTGTGTGTGCATCCTGGCCTTGTGAATGTGTGTAGCAGGGCTCCTACACACCTGCTTTCTAACACTGGGCTGCTGGTATCCAGCGTGGACATGGCTCCCTGCTGCCACACACATACACACATACAGTGTGTGTCCATTGCTGCCTTATTACCATCCTGTCAGAGCCCATTAAATCTAGACTGTGATCTGGCCCGCGGGAAACTCACACATACACACCACTTTCCCCCGGTCACCTGGGGAGATGGACAGGGTTTAACACTCTACTCTCCGTGGCGATCACTCTTACTATCAACACAGACCAAGCAGCACGATGGTCTCAGCTACTGCTGCACTGACATTTGTGGCAAGAAAAGAAGTTTGACTCTGTTTTTAGGGAATTACCTAGAACAGTCCAGTAACTGGTTGAAAGGAACTTTGTTTGTATTTTTACAGCACAAATGCAGTTTACAGTAACTTCTACATTCCACTTCTATTCGTATGCATGTGTTAACTCTCATTCAGACTCCTTCGGCATCTGCTTTACCTACCTGAACTCTCATTCTGCCTGCCCACACATTAGGCTTTAATGTCGTTTAAACCCAGGGTCACAATTTACAACGCGACAACTGCCAAATGAGTTACAGCCCGAAAAGGGCCCGAACGCCAGCTCAAGTTGTCCTTGGCGGTTAATGATTTTCCTGCAGGTCGCGGTACATTCGGCCCATTAACGAATCCAAAAAAGGCAAAACCATAGCTCTATTAAACAAGCTCCCAAATGGCAGCCTGTTAGCCGGGCTCTCCACAAGGCAGTGTGGCATGTCATCTCTCAGTTTCTCAGAGGACTGCATGGTTAATGTCAATGAGCATCAGTTGAAACAGGAAACCGGAACAGGAAGTTCACAGTGAACGACAGTCAATATGAGACTGAAACACAACCAGTATTTGCAGTACAGCTACAAGAGACACTTCAAATGATGAATTATTTAACAATAGCATAATTTCTTGAGTGCAGCTTTTTTTCCCCCATTTACAATTTATATGATTAATCATGTTAACAATGTGTTCGTACCTAAGGGTCACTTATTTTACATATTTCAATATACCAGAACACCCACATTTGTGTACTGATATTCATTTAATCTAAACACAGTTTTCAAGATTGATGGATCAGATAGTCAATTGGTTTGGTATTGCCGCTGAGGCAGGAGGATAAAGTGTGTTAAGAATGCCAACTCATGCAAGCCATGCTATTTTACAGATTCAGAATGTATACCCAACTTGTGAAAATACAAAAGGTTCAAAGTCAATGTAGTGCCTTTCACTGCTTAATGTTTTTCACTAGTTGGCCCTTGATGCTGGAAGGCATTAATAATTCAATAACTGTATTCGGGAAGTAAAACTTGTTCCGGCGTGTAAGTGAGCGAGCTCATTTTAAAATAACATGTAACCAACTCTTCGCATAAAGAGCTCTATAGGCACCAAATGGACACGCAGAATGCTTATTAAAATATTCAGAGAAAACAAATTAAATAACGATTAACAAAAATAACGACCATTTCTTCGATTAGTCGATTAACCTAATGACTGATTTATGAATGATTCTAAAGATTATTTTTTTATTACTCGATTAATACAGCAATTAATTTACCCCAAATAAACATAACAAAAACGTGTCATTAATATTTCAATATTTTATTAAATAATTTTCTCTTAAAAACAAACAAAGTATTTAATGCAGGGCATTATTCGGCAACAAATAAAAATGTGTCTATTGAAATTATTACAATATTTGAAAGAACACATTAATACATTACTCTATTTCGAGTAGGTTATTTCTCACATCACCAATTGAATTCTACTTTATTTTAGTGTTGATGCCCAACTTGCTTTTTTCTGTAGTTAAATTTAATTTCACCGTTTGACATCATGGTGAATTACTGCATTTGTGCAGACTGCATAAACTCAGCCTGTCTGGACATCGAGTCCGCCGTTTCCTAGCAGAAAACGCTTGCTAGCGAGCGAGCTTTGGTGCCCGGTGGCTCTTGCAGGTAAAGAGACAGGACTTCGCGGCGACACGTGTAATGAAGAATGCATTTACAGGACGGGCTAACGACTGACGGCTACTTCCAACACACAGCTGCTTCAGCCGTTTACCTTCAGCCGGTGGCGGTTAATGATACTCCCACTGGCGGAAAACGCGAGCTGAACTTGCTAACCAGAATAAGTTATTCAGCATAATGAGAAGCAACGTGTGGGAAGTATTTATTGTTTTAAAGCAAGGTAAAAACCCACCAGCTGATAAGGCATAAGGGCTAATGTTAGCTGGCATTAGCATCCTATTTTGTAAAACCTACATGAGAAGACATAATCGGTGACCTCAGTTTGCTAACATTAGAGGCCTGAAGTCTAGTTACAGCTTGGTGACTGTTTGCACGACTAATAAGTAATCATTTATTTTCATGTGGTGTAATGTTGGTGTGTTACAGGTTTCGGGAGACACTACAAGTATTGAAGGGACGGATCAGATGCAGCTACACCCGGTGTTGCAGTGCCAGAAGACCCAGAGCAAGAGGCCCTCTCTCCACTGGCTCCTCAGCCACTATCTGTGCTTCACCGTGGCTCATGGCGCGACCTCAAACCTTTCCTTGTTCATCGGGTGGTGTAACTTTACTCTCATGTCTGGCATTAGCTGTGCATGTTCTATAGCAAACAGATCCACCGCATCTACATAATGTAGGAGGGCAAACTATCAGAAACACCTCAGTGTGATGCAGTCCGGTACAACTCAACACTGTGACAACGCCCTCAATTATTAACAATAATTGAATGAACACATCTAAGACTGAATATCAGCAACACGTCGTCATAGCGACGCCGCAGGAAACTGCCGCGACACACACCAGCTACCCACACACACAGGACAACGGAGGAAACCGAGTATGCGCTGTTTTCGATCCTCGGGATGTGGCTGTTTCTCACAGCAAGAAGACAAACGTTGGTTCGTTTGACCGCGGCGTATTCTTCCGAGTTGCCATAGTAGTAACGGGTTTATCACGCAATCTCTGGCCAAACTTATTCAGGATCCTCCGTCTGGCGCTTGCAGTGAATGGTGACGATTCTCTCTGACCAATCAGCAGTCTGCCGTGTTTTCACGTTCCATTTTAGAATCGCCTCAGCTCGCTATGAACCTCGCCGGAGGTGAAAAAGTACCTGGTACAGGTACAACTTTTACACAGTGGAAAACCAAACAAAGGCGGGTCGAGTCGAGGCGGTACTGTGTAGTGGAAAAGCGCCGTAAGTATTTATTGTATTTGAATGTTCTGTCCCGTCAAAAGGCTAATGATACCATTTAGTCACAGGGTGGCAGCGTTGCCTCAAACCTTCACACAATACAAGAAAAATTAGGGTTTACATCTGCCGTTTCCACAGGCTTTGTTTTTTGTAAGATATCTCAATAACCTGGCAGGAGAGATTCAATGTAATCTGTTAAACAATTGAGCCACCGGCCGAGGACCGAGTGACTAGTTTCTTTGTTTTCAAAAATTTTCTCAAAACTGCGACAGCATTTTGAACATTCTCACGGTTTACTTATGCTTGTTGCACTCCGTTGAAAAATGCTCTGTGTGTATTTTGATGTAGTAGACAAACATTTTCTATTTATAAAATATTGAGGATTGCACAGCTTTAGTTGGATGTATGCTCGGAGTGGTTTTTAGTTTTAAATGGTCAGTTGGTGTATTTGTCTTTTGACCGCATACAGTAGATCCACATACATATGTTAAAAAGTTCTAATGTTGTGTTTTGGTGTTTAACTATTAGTTTCTGTTTCTATTCAGTTTGCCTTATTGTCTTCACTACAATCACCGATACCCAGCTCTACTCTCTTTCTAGATATTTTCATTCAGACCAGTCCATTTATCTGCATCATGTCTATAACTATGCATCTGTAGGTTGTGTCTCGGGGCATAACTTTGAGATCTTCACTTTTACCTACTCAATTGATTTTTAAGGATGGAAAGTAAACTCCAAACCGTGTGTGGTTGCCTGCCAACAAGACTGGAAGACAAACCTGCCAGCCACAGCCAACATGGATTAACAGTGAAAGGCAACTGAATAAACCTGCAAATCTTTGTCTCCCTTTATCTATTTCTTTTACTTGAACCCATCCAAGTACTTGAAGGGTATAGCCAACACTGTGGCAGTGCTACTAGAAATCATTGTAGCGATTACAATCACAATGAGACTGTTCTTAAAGATTACCAAAATATTATTGTCTGTTCGTGGCGAAGACAGGAAAATACAGAGTGGACTTGGATAAAGTCACAATTCTCCATCAGCGTGATTCTTCTTGTGCATGCAGAGGTCCTCAGCTTCTTCTTTCTGTTAACGTGTCAATTCCAAACCTCTTTCTACAAAAGGCATACGGTGTAAGAAGTAGTAAGACACTCCCCATGAGTTCAACACTATTCTCGGTTGCTGCAGCTTCCTCCTCTCTGTCATTTATACCTCCCTCAGCTGTCTCAAAGGAACAGACCTTCCTCCCCCATACTGCTTCCAAAGCTCTGCCTCCCTCCTTCTTCTCGCATCCGAGTCTGCTTTCTTACTTTATCTTCTTAACCTCGAGACACAGATCAGTCCTTTAGAGTTGCCTGCTGGGGATTATAACAAGATGACAGATCCAAAACGGAGACGTGGTACGGCCATTTTCTGATTTAATGCCAGTTTATGACCCGAGATGAAAGTCGACATCCAGATAGCGGTAGGTAACAGATGCTAGCACTCTGTACACTGCTGGTGCATAATGAGGTTGGTTACTCTACTAAACACTTGGCACTAAGTACCATCACACTACACTGCGCACACACGCAGAGCGAGGTGAACGTTACGTAACGCTGAGATAAGCTATGAGTAGAGGAAAAGCCAATAAGGGTGACTTGCAAAAACACACCGGTTTTGTCTCCGAACTATGACAGTGACAGTGAAACCCCCCTCCCCCTCCCGGTCGACACTTCGAATATATTTATTTTAATTATTGATGCATGTCAGGTCAAATGGCAATTTCTATCAATATTTCAAAAACTCAAAATACAGCATTCATTTACAACAAGACACCGAGCATGAAGGCGGGCTTTGCTTGAGTTTTTCTCTGGATTTTTTTGCTTTTAAGAAAAAAAAAAAAAACAAAAAAAAACACC
>CM022479.1:10193138-10225448 GCA_011952105.1 Coreoperca whiteheadi | reverse complement strand
CCACGTGGCAGACCCCCCCCCCCCCCCCCCCCCCTCGTTCTCTTTCTACCTCTCTCCATCCCTCCCTCTACACCACCATACCCACTCAATGCATTAATAGATTAACAGATGGAGAGAAGAGAAAGATAGAGGGGGAGAGAAAAAGACAGAGGGAGAATCAGAGGGGGAGAAACAAGAGCGATCTATTGTGATGTGAAAAAAAATGAATGGAAAAGACATGATAGGAAATGCCAATATGATGGCAGTGATGAGTAGTAAGCTACTCTGCATGCCTGTTGATATAGAAAAAGAAAGCAGAGATAATAAATAAAGGGACAGACAAATGGACAGAAAAGCAAACTAGCTAGAAATTTGTTATCTCTATATATCATAAAGAGGCGGATAAACAGTCAGACACCGGATACGAGGATAAGAGGATGACTATAGCACGTGTTAACTGGTGATTCAGAAAACATGGAGAGAGACAATCACAAAGGAAGAGATAGGGATAATCATTGAGGCAGAGAGAGCGAGAGATAACGCCCGCTGAGTGAATAAGGGAAAAAAGGGAGCAATTCATCCGTCCCTTCCTGGTGTTTTCCATTGATTTCCCTTACAGCCATTCTCAGTGTGCGACTGCCTGTCTGCTCAAGCCATCAATACATCAGCCAGTTAGCTGGAGGGGAGACCAAGCCATGAATGTGGCCACTCCACCTCAGACACTTCAGATTTCAGTATTTGACATTTTGCTATTTCATTTAACAAAACAGCTACAGAGTGGTCAGCCTGGTAAGATGGATGAGAAAGAAAACCACATGACAGAAAACAGATCTGGTGACACAGTTAGTGAGGATTAAATGAACCCGAACCTAAACCTAAACTGCGGAAGCAGCAGCTGGCTTTGAAGTGGGAGACTTAAAGGAAAATAGGAGACATAAACTAAAGTTTGGACAGGTCTGTTATTTGTCCGCCCACCTGTTGCTGCTCACACCTCCTGGTTTCCCTCTTACCACGCTGCTTCCTGGAATAGAAACGGTAAAAGGCAGGAAAATTTGGGCTTTTCAAAGGACAAGTCTGTCCATCACATTAGCCACTTTGGCAGCAAGTCAACCTCCATTTGGAGCCTTTAACCTATTCGACAGAATGAATTTGGCAGAATAAAATAGTCACACGGGCTGGATCATGTTTAGGGTGTGCTGTTGGCAGTTTTTCAGCCCCACCACTGAAAATAGTCATGTAGACTATGAATGGTGCCTGCCTATTCATTTGGTGCATTAAATGTAGAAGATCAAGCTGTTTTGTGACTTCCCAATTCTAAACTTTCAACACACACACACGCATGCTCTAAATATCAGCAAATATCCGACACACAAGCCTGTGAGGAGGGGAGGCACTCTCCCACCGCCTCAGCAGCTGACTCAGCGACGTTTCTGTCACCTAAATGGCCAATTTGTGTCCATTTTAAGCATCAGGGGGCAGCTGACAAGTTTTTTCGCAGTCATTTATTCTTCTTCCATCTTTCCCTGATTCTCAGACACAGTCCAGGGCACGGTGCCAACCTTTATTTACTGAGAAATCTAAAAAGGTTTGTGCGTGCAATTAACCACTGACTGCCAAAATCAAATACCAATTCTTAATTTTGTACCTGTGAAAACTGACTTTTATCTGGTCATGCATGACTTTGTTTCATAGCAAATATAACAAAAATGTTGCCCTTTGGAATAGCTTAGTGTTAAAGAATTAAATGGTTATTCAACTGGTTTATTCTATTCCCGCCATCCAAACCATTTTAGTCATTTATCCGGGAAAAAAAAAACCACTTGTTGGTGACACTTCTACAAATGTAAAGCTCTGATTGTCTCCATTTCATATTATTAAAATTAATGAATACTTTGGGAGTTCTTTGGGACGAAGCAAGCAATTTACAGACATTCCTTTGTTCTCCTTTAACTTGTATTTTGGCATGTCATTTTTAACATTTTATAAACTAAATGATTAATAAAGTTACAGTAACACGGTAATCTCGCACCCTTCCTCCCCCTATTCCCGCTGTCTCTCCCCTAACCTACAGTATATCTCCCCATTTCCACCCACGTTTCTCTTCCTTAACAGCTGCCCCTCCCATCTGTTCCTCATCTTCTATCCTCCCACTGTCTCTCCAGCTCAGTCGCTCCTTTCCTCTCAGCCTCTTCCCCTCCCTCAAGGCCTGATTGATAACGGCAGGGTCAGATGTGGAGCAGGGAGCTTGCCTCACGTGTTGCCTCTCCTCCAGAGCTCGCAGCCTCAAACGTCACTGTCAGCCTCTGCTGGCATGCGCTCATACAAACATACCCATATGCACACGCACACACACGGTGGCTTAATCATGCACTTGGGCACAGATCAAGGCAGGCAGAGCTAAACACATACTTACAGTACATGCGTACATGTGCAACCTCATGCTGTACAGAAACACACACACACACAAGGTGGGAGACACAATAATTGGCAAGCTCAAAAGCAGTCTCAAAGCACATCATCAGCCTCAGTCTCCTACTGCACACCCACGTATATACATGAAAAGCCATGTTGAAAATGCACACGTGCAGCTTCTTCATACAGAGGAGAGAGGATTGTTTGGCAGGGTTTCCTCTACTATATTAAACGGTGGCTGACTGTGAAGTAAACAAACAAAAATAAGAGAATAATTTCTCCTCAAAACAGCTTATGTACGATTGTTGAAATTAGCGGTTGTGGCATCACTTCCTGACCCCTCTCCAAGAGCTTGCATCGCCAGCAATCTGATCAGTACCTTACCTTCTCCCAACTTTGAGCCACTGCTTTTTCATCATGATCTGTCATCAATATATCTTTCATCTTTCCAAGTCTCTCTCCTAATTTTTCCTTCTGCCCCGTTTCATCTCTCCCCAAGACCCACACGGAGAGGAACTACCATAAATCCTATCCCTGCATGTCCTCCTCCTCAGAGACGATATGTAGTCTGGCTCTATATGTCAGCAGTCATTGCATGCTGAAGTGCTGACCGAAGCAGCATTAACTCCAGGCTCGGCAGTTTACGCTGCAATACCGAGCTAATCGAATCAGAAAAGACATACTGTCTGTACTATATAAGTTCAATACATTTGCACACAATTACATATGCAGAATGCGAACGTGCAGTGTGTGTAGGGAGACGCATGATAAAAAGCAGAGGCACGGACAGCAGAGGTACACACACACACACTACCATCTGAATCTGTTATTGCTTTCTTTAAAAGCAATTTCTTTAAACTGCTTACTTTTCTTCTCCCCCCCCCCCCCCCCCCCTTTAGATTTGATGTCCCTCGTGAAAGAATTAGTTGGGTGCCATTTAGATTTAATTTGTTTCCAATTGGCAAAAACTGTGTGATAAATCACACAGTGTCTTGAAAATAAAATTGTTTCCATTGTCGAAGCATCACCCTGACAGATCAGTTCTGGAGCCATCAGGTAAACGTCTTCCTGTGGTTTCTGGATCTCAGGATTAGTGATTCTGAGGGGGACAATTGAACCACTAATTTAACCCCTATAAAAGATAGACACTGAATGCTCCGACGTTGCTGGTATCCAAAGAGAGGAAAGAGATAGCAGGTATCTGGGCTAATGACGTATCATATGTGCTGGCTGTGTCTCACGTCATACCAGAGCCAAATTCTAAGCGTGAAACAACATGCCAATTATTGCCTCCGGCAAATTGGGGCCTTGCCAAGTGGATTGGGCACAGACTCAAGATACTGGATATTACGACTGTATTTTGGATAACAATCAATTGGATCATGTTATGCGTTGAAATTCTCCTTTATCATAATCACAGGGAGTTAATGTGTGTCATTAGTACTGGCTGTTTGTATCATATGGGAATCAGCTGGGAAAAGAGATGACATATCATTGGAGTCGACTGTTAAGAAATAATATATTGCAATGTGGCTGGCAGTAAAATAGAGGTTACAGAGAGCAAGCTTCTGACCTTATTCTTACCAGTTAAAATGCTAAAACAAGCAGGGAACATTATGGCAACCACCTTTGAGACTTAGAGCAAGGCACCGAGTTCAGTGGAGGTCCTTGAAGGACTGTGGTTGTATTGAGTAGTTGGTTAAATATATTAAATGGTGCAGAGCTGTTCGGCTTTGCATCAGCTGTTCCCAGCCCACGTTAACAAAAACTAATTGCCAAAATAGCGTAGGTTTAAACCCTGGGTTGTTTTGTTAGCTGGAGGACTACCGGTACATAAGGAAGCAAAATGAGCAAAAGGTTCTGTATGTATGATGAGAAATAACTCAACCAATAAATCATGAATCAGGACTGCTCTGATATTTGAGCTATTTCAAGAAACAAGATTTCAGGAGCACAGAGGCAAACATGAAGACGCATCAGGGTGAAAAGCAGGAGCAAATTCTGACTGGGAAAAGGTAGCGGTGTACTTACACATAAAATCTTGGTGAATGAACCAGGTTTTAACAACTGGGAAGAATTTGGTGATCTTTAGACAAAGACAACAGTGTAGCAAGATATGATCAGGCACTGTGATCAGCAGAGAGGCTTTTTAAACAGGTGCAAATATTTTAAACTACTTTTATGACTTGTGTCCAGGAGAAACCGCTTTTACGCCTTTGACAATAAAGTACAGTACGTCTCCCGCAATGAGGTTCTCTTCGGGTTTTAGGGACGGCCAACAGCACGAACAGGTAGTATGAAGTAGTAGAACACATTAACACGTTATTAGGTTTAACCTTGTACTCCCTGTCATGTACTAAGCGTAAATGAATGAGGGGAGATCTCGCACTCTCACGCCATGACACACACACACACACACACACACACGCAGACACATATCCCTGAACCTGTAAGCAGAAGGCAAGCACGACATATGGAGCATAACCATGAGGAGAACATACATAGGAGTTCAATTAGCAAGCTCGCTGTACCGATCGACAGTTTCTCAGCTCTGTGATTTGTGGTAGTGAGAACTTTTGAGCGTTGAATGTATTACGCTGAGGTTGCAAACAAACAGTGACATGAGGTTACAAGATCTTGCCAACACTGGGGAAAGGGAAATCTCTAAATATACACATGCGTACACATAATTAATATCTGCACTTCACATAGTCCTAAATCACTAAAATACACCAAAGGCCAAGACCACAAAAAAATAAATTAAAAAAAACACAGATACACCCTTGGGGTTACGACAGTGACAGATGTATAGCAGGGGTCCATTATATTACTCAAATAATAGCTTGTCACGCTAATGGACCACTTTGTCAATTTTTTTCAACCCATCTGTTCTGGCTTTTGCTCTCCTCCGTCTTGTTGCCTTTCCACATTAAACGCTTTTTTTTTTTTCTTTTCTTTTTTTAAAATACTAAAACCCTTTTCTCTTACTCCTTCTCTCAGCTCACTCTTCATTTGTCCCTTTCCTCTGTCTTTTAATATATTTTAAAAAGAGTTTTGTGTTTGCTCTCGTACTGTAACCTTCATGCATTGTTCTGTTCTCCGGTCGAGCCCGTCTCCTTCTTTCTCTTCTCTCGCAGCCTATACCTCCCTCTTCCTGTGTCATCAAGCTTCCACCATTACGCTCGCGTTCTGCACTCTGTTTCAGTCCCAGTTTCCCACCATGCAACGGCCTTCTCACTCTCTTTAGCCATTAACTAACTCCCATTAATCCCTCAGTCCCCCTCAGCTGTGGGGTTCCTCAGGGTTCCATCCTTGTTCCAGTCCTCTTTTTGCCTTTAAATGCTTCCTTTGGGTCCTATCTCTGAGATATAAGTAAATATATTTTATGTATAAATATAATATCTTGTTCCACTGTTACGCAGGCGACTATTAGATTTATCTCCCACTAAAACGTAACACCACTACCCCCCTCCAAACTTTAATGCCGGAATGATGTTAACACCTGGATGGCGCAACACGTTCTAAATCTAAACTAACAGAAAACAGAAATTGTGACGTTTGGAAGCCCTGACCTCCTCACCACCCTTAGTTTGGCCCCCTTGGCCCCCTGCGTCCCTACAATAGATCTGATGCAAATAACCTGGGGGTGAATTCTGACAACACTTCCACATTTGTTAAACAAATAAATGCAGGTGTCAGAGCCATTGTTTTTCGCTAAGATGAAGCCCTTCCTCTCCATCACTGACCCTGAGAAGGTGATTCACGCCTTCATCTCGTCTTCATTACTGCAATAGTCTTTACTCGGGTGTCAGCCAGTCCCTGCTTTCTCGCCTACAGCTGGTCCGGACCTTAACAGGCACACATAAGCGTGATCACATCACACCCATTTGGGCCTCTCTCCGTTGGCTTCCAGTTCGCTTTAGAATTGATTTTAAGATCTTATTGTTTGTTTTTAAGTCGTTAAATGGGTTGGAGCCCCCTTACTTGGCTGATCCTTTATCTTTGCACGCTCCCTCGAGATCACTATGGTCTGCACACCAGATGGGGCTAAATTATAGAACCACCTACCCCTCCACATCAGGACACTTTTAAAACTCGTTTGAAAACCCATTTTTATTCTTTTGCTTTTAAATCAGACTTTTGTCAGAGTTTTGACATTTTGTGTTGTTTTTAATTTATTCTCTATTTAAACTTTTTTTTTTTTATTGTGTTATCGTTTCATATATTTTGCCCTGGCAGCCTGTTTCTGTTCATTTGTGCAGCACATCTGTTGTATTTAAATGTGTTTATAAATAGGTTGGACTTTGACTAACTCTGTCCATTTCCCTCTCACAAAAACTGTCCCCTCTCTCTCATTCTCTCTCTCCCTTTCCCAGTATCTAAGCCCCCCCCATTACACTCTCCAGAAGACTTCAGCCCTTAAAAGGAAGTAGCCTGCTTATAGCTGCATTGGTGTTAACCCTTTCCCTGCATCACCAGGTTTATGCTTCAACATGTCACATGCAGAGGGCAATATCAACATCAGAAACTAGAAATTATGATCCATTGTCAATTATCACATAAAGGTAATACTCTGATCAAAGCATCTGCAGTAACCAGTAGATACATGAGTTGAAAGGTACTTTTTGACCACTAGGGAGCTGATACACTCCAAAATGAACTTGCAGTGCTTAACCTGATTCATTTGCTCTAGCTAACGTGTTAATAAATTGCTACCTAGTTACATAGAAAAACATGACTATCCCAGTTTTGTTTGTGTAACTAAGATGCATAGCGCTGTAACTGGGGTGTCGATCCTACACTAAACTAGTAGTCTACTACGAAGGGTATTAGCAGCCCTTTTACAAAACAGTGAGTGATTTTTCTTTTCTTTTATGTTTAAAAATATCACTTAAAGTATGTAATTCTAATCCAATACACGTCTTTTTGTCAAAGTAGTAGAGGAGTAGCTCCTCATCGTACACTGTTGGTACTCAGCCCTGGCTCTGTACATGGGAAACAAACAAAGCGGCTTGGATCGAGCCACACAACACTATTCCAGCCATGATGTGTGTGTCAGGTAGGCCTGCACGATTCTGGGAAAAATATGAATCACGATTTTTTTAGCTTAGAATTGCTATCACGATTCTCTGCAACGATTTTTTTTCTCATGAAGCGTAATGTTTATTACACACATGAACCAGGACAAAACAAACTGGCAGTACCAAAAACATTTGTTTTGGCACATAGAAAATTGCAATATCCATTAGGGGTGTAACGGATCGCAGTTGATCACGACCCACGGTTCGGCACGTGACCCGCGGATTAATTGCGGGGGGTTTTTTTTAAACTAGCGAATTAATCTAAATTGTTTAGCGATCGCAGAGTAAAAGACTGCTTTTTGAGTAATTGCGTTATTTTAAACTCGATGCTGAGTTTCAGTGAAACTACACACCATGTGTTCAGTGAACAGGGCGTGTTAATAAGTCAACAATGGCTAGCGGTGGAGCAGAAGAACTTGAAAAGCCTCCCGCATCATTTAAATCGCACGTATGGGAGCATTTTGGCTTCCCTGTAAAATATGATGACGGAAGAAGGGCGGTGGACAACACTGTAACGGTGTGTAGACACCAAAAGTTCCTTGCTGTAAGTTTTCATGTAATAAATGGAAATGCAGATGGGAAAATTATATCCTACACTTTTTTTTTTCTGATCCTCAAAATGATCCGATCCGTGAGTTTTGTGATCCGTTACACCACTAATATCCATTTTGTTTATTTCCGAACTACAGCGCTCGCTCGACGAGTGAAACACGTGACTAAAACGTGCTTTGTCATTGGCTGAGCGTGAAGCCCTGAACTTTGTGAGAGTTGTCCTTTCAAAATAAAGACCACATTTATCATTATTATTATTATTATATATTTTTTTTTATTTGAAGTCATTTAAAATTAAAATTGTGAACAGGGTGAATCAAGATCGCGATTTTATAACAATTTATCGCGCAGGTCTAGTGTCAGGTAACGTGCCCACAGACTTTCAGCTTACTGTCTAGTGTGCCAA
Source organism: Coreoperca whiteheadi (assembly GCA_011952105.1). Lineage (NCBI taxonomy): Eukaryota > Metazoa > Chordata > Actinopteri > Centrarchiformes > Sinipercidae > Coreoperca > Coreoperca whiteheadi. The sequence goes on along the minus strand of CM022479.1, from coordinate 10,217,018 downwards.
GATGCGCTGTTGTTGTGACGTTAGCTACAGTAGCAGGAGAGTTGTGAGTATCGCCGTCTGGAGCTGCTGTGCTGGCTCTGGGAAACCGCCTCGTCCTCTCTGGTTGTTAGCTTCTCAGCAGCAACTGTAGGGACAGTTTCCTAACCCACAACCCAGCTAATGTTAGTTACATTACTCGCTGTGCTGTTGTTAGCTCTATGTCAGGGTATTGGGTTGCTCAAGAATCGCATACCACAACTTCAATGGAGGTTTAATGTAAAGAAGATAATGCAGTAGCTTAAAGGATCAACTTTTCTGGGATTTATCATCAACTGATGAATTTACAGAACACCTCAACAAAGCCTCTACTAATGTTTGCTTGTGTCCATAGTGCCATACCCTTCTTAACACACCGCTTTGTAAATGGTATACAGTGTGGAAAACACTCACACACACACAAAGCTGTCAAATCAAACAAAATCTGATTAAGGTGTTTATACGAGTCTCATTTATCGCAATATTCAAACAGAAATTCCACAGGTTTTACATTATCAGTCGAGCGGCTACCGTTTTATGCTCTGGGAGCAACAGTAATGGCAGTACACACATATGACATTTACCAGAGGCTTGTTCTGAGTATCTTAAGAGCACCATGAGAGAGTGCTTATTTAGTGTCTGTGGAAATCCCCCCATGACCCTGGTAGTGTTATTACTATGTTTTCCCCATTATGTTACACAGGCCAGCAGTAGCTGCAGCGAAAGAAGCAGAAGCGACTGTTTTACGAATGCTATGAGTGTGCTATTTTTTCAATTACTGGACACTGGATCAAACAAATAAGACTGGGCATGGAGACAAGCTATGCTGCATGGAAGCAAGACTAAACCGCTTTCAGTGTCAACTTAATTCACCAGAGGTTACTTACCCTGTTAATTCCTTACCTGACCATTCCACTTTCCTACAGAAGCTCTAAGAGTGAATCAAGCACAGTTCATTGGCGACTGCCGATCTGACTCTGTTCAGAAGAGTATTGAAAGACTAGAGCATTTCATTTTCTTATGATAAAATGGGCTTATGAAACAATACTGCAGCACTGTAGAATTGCAGACAGTTGGGTGCTTTATTTCCAACAAGGCATTTGTTCAGAACTAATGCACTGTGCAACAGTAGCAGCTATGACCTACGCCTATGGGAGAAACCAGCCTAAATAACTGACTGCAGATTGTTTATGGGTTGCTTTTCCCAGACTTCTTTTCTCAGGGGGGGGCAGTAAGCAGTTTGAGAACTAGCAGGCACTGGTCCTCAATGATTACGCCTTTGTGTTCACATCAAAGTTGGTGCACCGTGTAATGTGAACAAGTGCTGAAGCATATTTACAATAAAAGTCACATTGTAAATATGAGGCTTTAGTTTCAAACCGTGAAAATACCCAAAATCTGTTTAAGCATTACTGTGCGAGCCTAGTATATGTAGTGCTCAGGTTCTGTTCAAAGTCCATCACGTTATCAGTGACAGCCTGTATGATTATAAACCTTCGGAACCTGAGGAATGTTACCCGTCACCTGTGGAATGTGACACTGCAGAATGTGGGTGAAAGGAATCCTTTTTTGGACCTTATCGGGCACTAAGATTAAGAATATCTCGATGCTGCAGGTTTTCTGCAACATTTACAGTGTCAGATGCAACAAATTATTTATCTCTACCCCCCAGGAGTTTGTTTCATTAAAACATATTGCCTGTTTTGCCATAAGGGGAACCCACATGAGATAGGCCCGTAATTATTTTAGGGTCCTGACACAGTTTAAGAGACGAGACCCTGGAGACGTTACAAGGACCTGTATTATCCCAGTAGCAAAAACAAGCTGAAAGTGATTAATGATTACAATGAGACAGGCCCCAACATCTGGGTTTAGAGCATCACGTCTCCACATGACAAGTACAGCAATATGTTTTCATATTCTAAGGATGATGCTCCGTTTTTTCATTTGGTCCCCAGGGTGAAAAGGTTTACAAACGTGCAGGCTAGAAACGGAGTTGCATTAACACAAAAGAACAGCACAATGTCAGCCAGAAGTCCTGTGTGGCGGTAAAACAGCAAACTGCAGAATAACATGAGCGGCCAGCCTGCGGGGAGCAGAGCGCAACATACTCTCATCAAACCACCGGGGTGTAAGGTAAACAAGGCCAATCTGGTCTCTCATTACGTGACCATTTCCAGTCACAAAAGAACTCCAAACCTCCATATTCTCAAGACCATGTTTAGAGTTAGGTCATTAAATGCGATACCATTTAACTTGGAGTTTGTTGGTGCTACTTGCTGTGCCATGGAAACTAAGAATGCACACTTGTATGCTTACTTTAAATCCGACTACTACTGCAGCCATAAAAAGACAAAACAATAACACTTGACTAGGCACTGGACTTTGTGTATATCATGCTAATTAGGTTTCAAGTAACACAGGCTAGTACAGGAAGAAAAGTGGTTTACATACAGCCATAAATAATGAAGCTAAACAGCAGGGGCAAAAAAAGTGACAGTTTGCGCTCTTCCTCCCTTGATGTTTAGAGCTCTCTCTCTCACTCTCTCAACGACAACTTTATTCCTTACTGACGGACAGTAAACGTTGCAGCTGCCCTTTAAGCAGATAAATAATAAGAGGGTTACGCAAACACACATTATCAGAACTGCAATACAAAGACAGCGATATGAAAGTGTGTCATATCAAGGCTATGCAAATATACTGAAAAAGATACTTGTTAAAGAGCGGAGGGCTGTGAACTGCTAGTGACCCACCAACTGCCTTTATCTGAATCATGATTAAGCAAGGCCACTGCCTATCACAGTCACTTCCAGCAGCGATTGGCTGAGAGTAGTTTCAATGTCAGGGGTGTCTATGGTGACCATGGCTGTGCCAGTTTAGGGCAAAATGTAAAACCCGCATTCTACGCTGTATTAAAATGCCGCCCAAATTAATCTTTTTTTTAAAAAGGCAGGTTATTTAGCCTCTTCACTGGCTAGTAAATAGTGAAAACAGCTGGTGGGTTTTGGGATCCGTCATTAACAGTTACAAAAAGAAAAGACTGTTTGATCTGCTATGTCTAGCCCAATCCCAGCCCACATTATACAACATAAAATGAGAAGAAGTGGAACCTCTCATTGCCCTCAACAAAGAGGTTATGTCTGTGTGTATTAGCAAGATATCTCAGAACAAGTAACACATTGCAATAACATTTGGTGGAAAAATAGGCCATATTGTGGGCCAAAAAACAAGGAATTCCTTTCTTGTGCGGATCCAGATCCAAGTAGAGATTTAGGTTGAATATGATCTGCCATATGACCTAAACCATATGTACTAAGGGTAGTGTTACGTAAAAGCAACAAAGAAATTAGAGCTACATTGCAGAATTTATAAAATATATCCCATTTTCACATGTGCGTTCGACTGTTCAGTTGACGAGTCAGAATGATGTTTGAGGCCAGGTGCGACACTACCACCAGCGTCATGCTGGTCTTTGTCTGTTCAGCTGTCTGCTCTAACAGCCAATTTGGCAGGAATCCAACCATCATCCCTTTTCTAAAGCTCATGCTAGCTGGAGGCTGGGAAACTCTTTTATTCACTTATCACAGTCACGGGTGAATACCAAAGTTCATTTATTGCCCTGGTCTAAAGTTACTCTGAACAGGTGAGGTCAGAAAGTGCTACAAATGAATCACCCTTCAACATATAGTAGATTATGAGAGACACATTTCTGCTTATTGCACACACATTGACTAAATCCAACATTTTGTACCTTCTTGAATCCATATTTCAAAATGACCCTCTATACCCCCAAGACGAACATCTTCACAGATGTAGACAGACCTTTTTAAAGAGTTTATCATCACCAAGCTATTGTCACCTTCATGCAATCCTTCTCTCCAGTCTGTGATTCAGTCTGCTTCACTCGGCTGGGTTTCTAGAATTGGAATCACATTTCTCTTCACACGGAAATCCAATGCATGCTCATGTTTTGCTGTGCAGACACTTGAGGAATATGGATAACCCCAGTTGGCTGGAGTTTTGACAAACCTCCAACCAACCTATCCACCTGAGGCCTGTCTCTCACCAGTCTGTCTGCATGTCTTTTTTCACTCTTTGAAGTAAACAAGTGGGTATCCATGCAGGTTAAGAAGGATTCCAAAAACCAACAGCGACTTTTCACACATTACGAAACAAACATAATTTTTGGAATACCTCTTAATTTCTAGAACCTGTGGCTGAAAGGGTAGACAAACCCCAGCATCCAAAGCCAAAAATGAACAGAATTTGGCTGGTATTTAATCCTGGCTCAAGAGTTTCTAGTTTCTCTCTCATTCAGGTTATCCCCCGGCGTTAATTCTCTCTTTCTTAATGTGACAAAGACAGTTCTGCTAAAACGCCCTCATAACCCCTTCTCTCTCTAAGCCATCTTGTCTAATGAGATTGGGCCTGTACATCGAGACCAACACATGCAGAGCGAGGGTGACAGGGGGATTGAGAGAACAAGAGCGTAGGGTTCAGACTGACAGATGAAAAACAAAGATGTGGTCGTCAACGCCTTGGAATGATAGCGATCTAAACCTTTGATTGAAAGTGAATTTAAAATAAAAACCCAACTAGGAATGTTCAAGAGTGTAGAGAGAGAGAAAATCACAACTTGTTTCTTGTAGTTCTGTCACTCTGACCATGGTTAAGACCCATGCAACCAACCCCACAACTGAGGACAAACTGAACGTGTTACTGTGACTTGCTTTCACAGGCTTTTCTTGTAGAAAATGATAAAAAAAGAATGCTAGGTAACCCACTAGTCCCAAAACCTTGGCCAATTCACTCTTATCTCACATTGTGAGATTGGGAAACGCTGACAAACAAGAACTGTGGGTGGTAAGTGTATCTATTCTCATGGTGACCATGTTGAGTAAGCAACCATTGTTTAATTTAAAAAGATCTGCTGTCCTGATAGCAGGATATCGGGCTGATACATTTTTTAATCCAATCACAGACTATATATGAATTGCCTGCAATGATACAACTATTCTAAATAGGCCTATTTGTAAGCTATATACATGGTTCTTATAGAACCATATTCATGCTCATGAACATAGCCTGGTGAATGAGACCACCATCTCCACATTAAATAACAACATCTGTTTCCCTCCAGTATTCAGCTTCAAACCCTATGTTCCCTTTATTTTTCTACTATGGTTTAGCTATCATGCAAATTATGCAAAAACACTGTAAATGAGTAACTGGGAGATGGAGTTCAAAGATGGTTGCCCTATGGAAAGACATAGCACTTGGAAAATGGCCACACAGGAAGCATGTTTGCAGAGAATTAATATCGCTTGTAAATGACTAAACAATGGAAGATATAGAGTGATGTGTTTACACGAGGGAATATCTTTGGCAAGCATTGTCAAACAGCCGGATTGAGACAAAATGCTGTGAAACCTCAAATACAGGATATTTCCTAACTTGGTCTAAAGCAGCGTCCTAACTGGGTTAATACTAGAATATTATTGTGGCTGGTGGACATGAAAACAGAACTGAAATGACTTGTATTACAAACGATGCCATTTGTAAAGCAGGATAGTGTGAAGAGAAAAACATCTGTTTGCTTCTGAGGAATGACTGAGGATCCTTAGCTCTCTGCAGAAGTCCCTGTTACAGCCCTCTGAGCCGAATGTGGAGCCAGCCACAACGTTGATCGCTGGAGGACTGATTCCCACATCCTCTGTAATTTAACCCTCAGGCCAGCCATACGCCGGGGATACACAGGACGCGGAAGCACCGCGGTGTGCCCCGAATCACTGCCCGCTTCCTTTCGCCGCCCGTGTTAACCAAATGAGCTGTTCAGATGCTGCAAGTTATAAATTCATGAGGTTGTTATAAAGATCCGTTCTTTATTGTGATTAGAAAAGAGCAGAGGAGCAGATTTGCTTGTTGACCGGCGTGGAGAAATGCACTTCTGGTGTGAACAACCAGGCTACTGCTGGCAGGAGAAATGACCTAGCATGGCGCTTCCACCTCCTGTGTGTCCCCGGCGTCATTCTGTTTTGTGTTGCTTCTTTCGTTCATCTCTACATTTCCCTCCCTAACTTTTTTCATATACTGATACTTTCTGTACCAGTATTGTAACGTATCAATTCTGCCCACTGTTAGTTTTACAGCTTCTATCTGGCCAATTGTGGAATTTTCAAAAATACTACAAAAAGCCTCTTTTGTATTTTATTTTTATTTTTGTTATTCCCTTTTCTTTCAAGGTGCTGGAGAAAATTGTTCTCAAGCAGCTCCAGAACCTTTTAGATGATAATAGTGTTAATGAAGTATTTCAGTCTGGTTTTAAGACACTTTATAGTTCTGAATCTGCACTTTCAAAAGTTTTTAATGATCTTTATTTAAAAAACTGACTGGGGATTGTGGAATTTTATCTAAGCACAGCATTTGATACAGTGGATCATGGCTTCCTCATCTGTTGGCAGGAGCAATCACGTCGGCATTAAAGGGACTGCCCTTAAATGGTTTAAATCATATTTAACTGACAGAAGCCTCTAAGTTAAATTGGGTGAGCTTTCGTCCTTATCAACTCCGCTGTGGGGTTCCTCAGGGTTCCATCCTTGCTCAGGTCCTCTTTTTCCTTTAAAAAAAAATGGTATCTCATTCCACAGTTATGCAGACGACTCTCAGATTTATCTACCACTGAAACGAACACCACTACCCCTCTCAAGACTTTAATGCCTGAATGATGTTAAAACCTGGATATCCCGACATGTTCTAAATCTAAACGAACAAAAAACAGAAATGGTCATGTTTGGAAGCCCTGACCTCCTCACCACCCTTAGTTGCGACCTTGACCAACTGACCAAGGTGATTCACGCCTTTATCTTGTCTTGGCTTGATTATTGCAATAGTCTTTACTCAGGTGTCAGCCAGTCCCTGCTATAAACGGTCAGCTCAAGTTCCAGATTAAAGCACAGGGGAGATCGGGCCTTTGCTATTGCTGCTTCTAAATTATAAAACAGTCTACCCCCTCCACATCGGGACCTCGCCTACAGTGGAAACTGTTTCTTTTCATTTGTGCAGCACTTTGGTCAACATCTGTTATTTTTAAACGCACTTAAACAATACATTTCACTTGACTTGAAATTTGGTATCAGGTATGCTGATATCCAGTTTTGAAATACTTAAGATTAGCTTAAAAATATCTTGCTCCATCTCTCTCTAAAAGAATGTATTCCACGGTGACCCTCGGTGCACCCTCCCATCTACCTCATCCCCCACCCATAAATGTCCCTCTGTTTTTCCACTCCCTCCTTTCTCTCTCTCTGTACAGACAGGAACAGGGATCAGTTTGGGTCCATGGCCATTGAGTGTTCCTCTTTAAACATCACCCACTTGTACAAGGCTGTGATGCATAACTCTTTGCTGCCTCTTGTTTTAACACAACCATCAAAGTTGCAGATCTCCTTCTGAACGCAATATTGAAAGCAGGGGTCTCCTCAAATATTTTGCACTCCGATTCCTTACATTTTTCTCAATTTCACATAGGACCGGTAATGTTTTATTTGTATTACTTATTATTTTGTCTTTATGAATGGGACATATCCATTTCCAACTAGCAATGCAATCTGAGGTGAGAGCTAACTTGTAATGGCTTAAAAATTCACGCAACACATCCTCTGTTATCTAAATGACTGAGTAGGAGTTTAACAATGTTACATTACGTTTACTAAAACATTCATCTGGTTCAATAGGTGGTATGTCAGTGAAGGCTTTAAGTGGACTGGTGTGTGAACACTACGCAGGGGCTGTGGATGAGGATATACAGCCACTAGCTAAAGGCCTGCCCACCCCCTCCATTTCCTCATTTTTCTACAATGCCACTAAACATGCCTTGAGGACAGAGACTGAGGAAGTTCCAAAGCTCAAATGATGTCTATCAAAAAATACAAGCAAATCAGGTTGTACCACAGCCTGCTCTGTCACTGCCTCATCCGTCTTTTCTTCTATCTCATGATGGGTTTTTTCCTTCTTTCATAATTTTTTTGTCCATTTCATCAGCTTAGATATCTGTGTATTTTTGTTTTTCCTGTCTTCCGGTTATGTCTCCTGTTTAATCTAGGCTTACTAATGCTGCCATTTTGTTAAAGCTTGTAAGTACACCTGTTTGTGCCATGTTGGTTTCGATCGTTTCCTCCTCGATACGCGGCTCAGCTGCTGCCAAAACGGAATCGCAGGTGAAAAAATCCAAAACGCGAGTTGTCATTTTTGGGTGACTTTATAAAACATACTGCTGCCGAAGAAAGTTGACAGAGCGGAAACAGAAAGAGGCAGGGAAGGCTGGTGTGTGTGCGCGCGCGCAGGTGTAGGTGTGTGCAGATTCAAGTAGATTGTGAGTAAACACTAAAAGAAGGTGGAGTAGAATTAAAATGGTGAAATAACTTCCTATAAATAGGGGTAACGTATTCTTCAAATATTAGCCTATATTGTTTGTTTTGTGAGTAGCATAAAGGGAAGAACAACTCAAATCTCATTCTACAACCCTGTTGTAAAATGATTAATAAATCTACCGTGTATATATTGTACCTATGTATTTATTTGCGCACCAGTGCCACCAATGTCAAAAGTTAGTCTGTAGTGGATGCACAGACACGTCGGTTTACATGGAGATGAGATAACGGCGACTACAGGATGAGAGACTTTCAATGCCTCATTTGCACATGATTTAAAAGTGTCTTATGACTTGAACTGTGGCCTAGAATTGACAAATACATTCCCTAAACTGCTACATTACACTGTTTAAAATTGTTTTTTCTCCCGTATCTAAGCTGGAGAATACACAGTGTGTCACTAGCCGTCACTGTTAATGTTTTCTAACATGATCCTTATTCTAATTAACTGATGTACAGTAGACACAGAAAGGGATACAAAGACAAATGATCCAAAAACCAAAAAGACATGTACAGAAATATGCTGACTGGAAGACATAGATGTAGAAAACGAGGACAGAAAAAAAAAAAAAAAACAGAAAAAGATAAAGACGGAGGCAGAGACACAGGTAGCCAGAGAGATAAGGCTACAGAGACATTCAAAGAATGAGTCTCAAAAAGGTTAAGAAAAGCAAAGGAGGATGCCAGAGGGCAGGTAGGCAGGAAGGTAAACAAACCAGCAGACTGACTTTCAAAGGAATGACGCAAAAAACGGACACAAATAAGAAAGTTGATGATCAACAGCTGGAGAAAAACAGACTAGGGCTGCTCTCATACACACACACACACATATATATATATATATATATATATATAGACAGGCGCACACACTTAAGTTTCAGAACTACAAGTTTCAACCTAACTACAGCTCAGGCATAACGTAAGGCTTTACTGTCTTCTTTGTGGCATTTGTAGGAGATGTGAGCAGAGCAGATGTGATCATAATAACGGTAATGAAGCTCAGGCTTTCACAAATTGACGGCGGCATTATATTTTCTCTGGTTATTTTCTTGAGGAAAACCCAGCAGGGACATTATAACTAGCCACCACATTGATTTAGGTTGTTAACTAGCCATTACATAGAGCCATATTAACGTGGCCTACATTCTTTTCTAGCCGTCAGATACCTTGCGTCAGGTCTGCTCTGTGGAATGGATGTGCAGGCTGGATGCTGAAGTATAGACGTAGTGCTACTGTGGTATGCTTGTTCGGTTTGACAACGGACACTAGGGTTGTGACGAGATCTCGTGCCACAAGATCCCGCGATATTAAAACGGGCTGATATTTCTCATTGAGCTGAAACGCTGTCTCTCAGAGTAGTAGCCCATCCAGCTGCAGCCAGCGTGACGTCGGAGTCTGACGATATTAGCGCTGAAGATGCCTCCGCCACAGAGCAAGACAGAGAGCAAGTTCAGTTAACATACAGGTAAGACAACTGGGGAGAGAGCCAAAATAAGTGTTTCGAGGACTTTTCTGTTTCAAAGTCAGGGAGACGAACAGGTACGGTATTAAAAAACAGTCAGAAAGCCAGACTGAGCAGCATGAGCCATCTGAGGGCTTTACTACTTAGCACTGTCAGTCAGCCAGGGATGCCAGGCTGCATTAGATTTGCCTGCAGGCTAAACGCACACAGGACACACACTCCAGCCTGCTAATCACGTCACCTGTTGCACACAAGACCAACCACATGCACACACACCCATACAGGCATACAAATGTACACACTCAGTGACGGGCATTCGTGCACGCATAGCAATAGCATGACAACAGTTAGCTCTTATAGCATTTAATATGCAGCATGTGGGATGTATGTGATTTACGTTCAACCGACTGGTCATCCGTTACCGTGTCTGCCACCATGGCTTCCAGCAGCTCAGTAACTGAGCCGCTGCACCAGAGAAGGCCGGCCTGTGACCCAGTACCGCATTGATCCAGACGGCCAAACCACCGCGACTCCCTGTCGGAGCTCGACCAATCAGAAATGCTCAGCGCAGCAACACCACGCCAAATGTACCAGTACTTGTGAAAAGTACTAACCCCAGAGCAGGGACCCTTTGGTGGGAAAACAATGTCCCCGGTACTTTATTTACAGTCTGGTCCCTGCGGAGGAAGTTGCTCCAAAGGTTTCTAGTCTCTGGGAAACGTTCTTGTGGTCGAAACGCAGCTGTACTCAGCCCCTGCAGGATAATGCATACAGGACATCTCAGCTGTGCTTATTACACTATCACACACAACTGAAAGGAAAACATCACAAAGCAAAATAGGATTTCACAAGACGTCCACACTAAAAGAACTGAACACCACAAATGTGTGAATTAGAGGAACATAGGATACAATGAGAACAGTTCAGAAAAAAGAAAACTGTCCACATGAAAGAAAAATATTGGGCTCTCTCTGGCCTTTCTATGCATGTTATGACAGTCATGAGTTACTTTATCTACTGAACACACAGCCTAATCGTGACAATATTGCAGAGGGAAAGGGGAAACCAACAAGAGAAAGGAAGAGGCAAACAGAGAGAGGAAGGCAGAACAGCAGGGGGTAAAGCGAGGGACATATAGATGGAGTCAGGGTGACAGAAACAAAGAAAGAGCGAACAACAATCAGGAGGAGGTTATAGGGCAAGGGAGGAGCCAGAAAGAGGTCTGAGAGGCAGAATTACACCTCATTGTGTGTGTTCATGTCCCGAGCCACATTGCCCCACAGGCTTAACAACCACCAAACATGCATGAAAGACATCTGTCTGCTGCACACAGAAACACATTGTGGCCTGCATTCACGGATGTGTCTTCAAGTTTTTTGGCGCACACAAACTCTCACAAACATGGCTAGATGACAAATCTGTCGTCACGCGGACCCTCGTGGCCATTTGGAGGCGGAAACTATAAATAATGCCTCAGGGTGCATCTACCGGTGCATGACACTGTCATGTGGATGATCAACAAGATTAAAACTGATTTGATTCTAATGTCACTACTGCTGATTTGGTAAAATAAATATTTCAGTGTAAAGTTATGGAGGCAGAGACGTTTCCTGTATGTTCTCTTTGGTACGTAAACCCACTGAGGGTATGTGGGTAACCATTTTACAAACTTTTTTTTTTTTTTTTTATTTAAATCACTGAAAAAAAAAAAATGAATGAAAACAACTGGCTGCACATATAATTTGTCACTGGAAGAATACTGAGTCTAAAAACCCCAGTAACTCGGTCTAAGGTCTAAAACCTTAAAGTACCCCTCCACTCAAAAAATGTGTTTTTCTTATGTTTATGTCCCCTAAAATGTTAGCCCTTGACTTTCCTGACTTGTATCTGTGCAGATTTTGTGATAGAGAGGTGTACAGACATCTCCCCCCTCAGTAGAGGAATGTGAAAACACTCCTCTACTGAAGGGGGAGATGTCTGTGTACACCTCCCTAAAATCTCAGATTCAAACTTACTGCAGGCAACTGGGACGTCACAAATTCGGAATTCTATCGCAATGCCACCGGCAAAGATACCAAGAACCTCCAGAGCAGAGCGGAGTACAGAGAGCGAGAGTTTGAACTAGGCTTGGGCGGTATTAAAGGTTAATGTGTTATACTGCGGGATCTAAAAATAGCAACGTATCAGTTTCAATACCGTCATGAAAAAAACGCAATGCACTTATATAGGAGACATGGATTCAATATTAAATGTAATTTATTTAATGGCTTAAAATGCATACGCGTGGTTGTCATCACGTGACAGCGTGGAGAAGAAAGAGAGGGGGGGGAAGATGGCGAGTCGCGCATTGAGTAACCTGGTCTCGAAAAAGAACACTTCTGCAGTTTGGCAGTATTTCGCGTTTCGACCGAACAGGAAGGGCAATTTGGGAAAATGGTTTGGTATTCAGTTTCTGAACGGTTTATGCACAAGCCAACAGTTTGGTGACGCTGTCTGAGCCTTACGTCATTATTTTTTAATTATTCACGGTAATACCGTATGCCGAGGTAAAATAGGGAGGTTGTTTGACGGTATCGAAATTTGGATACATTTTGGATAGCATTGTATGTTTCACAACCACAAACGCTGTGTCAGCCACTGCCTGTTACAAGCTAACAAACAACATAAACAAAGAAAAGGTTAGTCGCTGATGTTGGTGCACAACAGACTCCTCATCTGGGTCTGACTGAGGCTCAAACAAGCATGGCTAAATCTTGCTGATGTTTCCTCTATGTCTAGCTACATCTATGCTCTCACCAGCACCGGTCAACCTAACATGCAGCACTGGTGGTCAACCTAACACACAGCGGTTGTGTGTGTGTGTGTGTGTGTGTGTGGGGGGGGGGGTTCTACCGTGTGTGTTTGGTTGAACAGTGAAGCGACACGTAAAGTGAATGTTACTCGAGTTGACGACAACTTGATACGTTGTGTAACGCTGAAATTAAACGATGGTGTTCTGCAGCTTAAAGTATGTTATGTATCCAGGTGACTCGTCACCTAGCTGCAAAGCTTTATTATGTTCTGTTGAAAGTCAGCATGAGCTGATTTGGATTTTTTTTCTCAGCCTCCCTCAGTCACTTTTTCATAAAGCCTCTGCTTTATCTCAGCTGTCTTTCTTATAAAAACACATTTAATTAATTTCTATTATCATCCCTGGGACTATTCTGTCCCTCCATCCATCTTTTAATAAAAAGGCTCACTCAGTCACAGAGGCATCCATTCATCCCCTCCTGTTTCTCTCAGTGAACACGCACTGCCAGGCTGACAGTAAACCGCCCAGCTCGAAGGAAAAAAAAACATTCCCATATTAAGACACAAATTTGCACCTATAAAGTCTGTACTTTCCTTCATCTACCACACCTCTTTGTAACTCAAGTGAATGCTGAGTAAAATGGAAAGATCACGCACTTCACCTGGATTCACCAGCTAAGCCTATTTAAAGACAACAGGTGATCCTGATATTTAGAGCAGTCAGTTTCAGTCAAACTACATGTATTCTGAAATTTCAAGCAGAGCCCGTGCTTTAGTCTCTAAGTAAGCTGTTCAACAAAATACAGCAGCTCTGAATTAAACTTTTATTTTTTAATCTGTCAATGTAAACATTCCTCAACACAGGAATGGTTACTTAAAAATCTTTGGCCCCAACATCACTAGATATGATGGAGGTACAACAGTTTGTATTCAAAACAATAGCTCCTTTTGTTAAGCAGCTTAGGCCTGTGTAGCGATCCTGCTGTGGATTTAGGCAGCAAGAGTTAGAAAAACAAAGCAAGTAAAATAGGACATCGTGTGTTCTGTGCATACTGTATCATCCATGGGGGGAACACATTACCAGCTATCTAGCTCATTTCAGGAGTACAGCAACTTAGCACTCATACACAGCGATTTCCTGCTGTGCAAATGCAAGGTTAAGAGTTGAATCATGATAGCTGTAAATAGCCCAATAAAAGACAATAAAGAGCGTCAATAATTTTTTACCATAGATATAGATCATGTTCATGTTACACACCTGGTATTTCACCTTGAAGCTCTCTAGACGTTTTAAACAAATTTAGGTGCAGTAAAACTACTTCTCCTATCTGTGTGTCTCTGCTCAATACAATATTGGTAACACTTTATACTAAAAGGTACACATATTCACCATTTACTAGTTGCTATGTGCCAAAATGCTACCATTGTGTAGCACCACATTAGCATTACCTCAGTGTAGCAGCCCATTAGCCTGATTTTCACAGCTTAGCTAAAGTTGGGTTGCTATGGCTCTTTACACTTGGTGCTTGGAAGAGCTGCCAAAAATGAAAGTGACTGACGTACGCTGTCTTGCGAAAGCAAGCAGCACTTCCAAGCACAGAGAGTGAAAAAGAGCCATAATGACCTAACGTTAGCTAAGCTGTGAAAATCAAGCAGAAGTGCTACACTGAGTGTCTAGCTAACGTTGCTGTGGGTTATCTAAGACACGGAGGTGATTATCAAAATTATCACACAAAACGAGTGGTAAATACTACATGTACAAAGCTAACTATGAAACGCGACGTAACTTAAGGATGAAAACGCACTGTAAGGCAATCACTAAATTTGGAGCCAACGGTAACGTTACTGTAGAGTTAATGGGACGTAAACAGACTTCAAGGGCTGTTCGTAAAACGGATATACGTCACACTACATTGTGCAAGTAGAAACTAGATTTATGATATAGATTAAGTGTGAAGAGGAGGCATCTTGAGAATAGGGAACCTGTGTGGGTTAATAAGTCTCAAACTACTAGAGAATAAGTTGAGCAAGACCTCACTTTAGAATGGGGCAAATATTGTGAGTTAGAAAGACTTAATTTAGAGTTAGATAAACTAATAACACTTGAAGTTTTGTGTTTTGTTACTTAAGAATAGACCATATTTATTAAGTGTTTTTTAAGGGAGAATGACTATTCTTATGGTACTACTACCTTACAAGTTCCTGCATCTCAGAAGGAAGCATAACGTTACAGTCCGCACATCCAGTCCACAGAGTGGACCCGACACAAGGTGGCTTTGTGGCAGAGGGGATTGTCCACCGACCGTGTTCGATCCCGGGTTCCCCCAGCAAGATACTGAACCCCAAACTGTTCCTTTGGTGTGTGAGTGTTTGTGTGTGTGTGTGAATGGCTAGATTCCTTTGTACTGATGGGCAGCTAGCTCCTGCCATCAGTGGGTGAATGTGATATGTAGTGTGAAAGCGCTTTAAGAAGTCCCAAGACTAGAAAGGTGCTCTACAAGTACAGTCCATTTACCATTTAAATGCACTAAATGGGTTTAGTTATGACAGAAAATATTATTGCTTTATGCAATTTAAGCAATACAAAAACGAAATACATTTACTTTAGTAAAGAGAAATAGTAAATATGCTAAAGATAAAATAAGACAGTCTTAAAATTAACAAGTAATTGGTTTCCTTTTTAGAAAAAAAAAAATCACATCCAATTACTTGATGGAATAATCAGTAGAATACAATAAAATAATCGATAGCGGAAGCCCTAACTACAAGTTTTGTAGGAGTCATTTTTTTTCCTTTACTGGACAGTGTGACAGCTGAGAGCAGATAAAGAACTGTGGTAACATCCAAAAGAGCCTCAAACGGACTCGAACCAAGAAGGTTGCGATTAAATGGTCAGCGTCTTAAAACCCTAGGCCAACGGAGTTACATAGAGAGGTAAACCCTTTGAATTCTAACATTAGTGG
Source organism: Coreoperca whiteheadi (assembly GCA_011952105.1). Taxonomy (NCBI): domain Eukaryota; kingdom Metazoa; phylum Chordata; class Actinopteri; order Centrarchiformes; family Sinipercidae; genus Coreoperca; species Coreoperca whiteheadi. Next base: position 10,201,356 of record CM022479.1, on the reverse strand, counting down.
TCCAAGTGCTGTGACATGTAATGTAATGTATTCTCTGTAGATTGTTCAGTGTTGCAAGGATTGAATCTAATACAACCAGGTTGGGTATGCGTCACCTGTGGAAACAACTAAGAATATCCATCCCTGTTTTACAATCTCGAGTTTAAAAAGTTATTTTGGTGTTTTTTTCACAAGACTAAACTGTTTTGGAGCATGTGCTGTTGAACTAGTAGAACCATAGTACTCTTTATACCTATAGGCTACAACAGTGGTCAGGAAAGAGCACATGATGTCTTTCATTATACAGGCCTGTGTTGTTCCCCTCAGAAATGGATGTCCCCTGGGGGCAGTGTACACAAGGCTGGCTGGATAATCTACTGTTATGGATGTCATGTGTGTGACCGACCCACAGCATACAGGCAAAAGCTTCTCCCTGGAGCACAGCAGTATCCGCTTGGACACACACCATCCACCTTGGATGATGCTTAACAACTGATCGCTAATCAGAATGTACTAGGAAGAACTACTTCATGCCGTCACCAGGCTGGAATTTGAACGGGCGTGAAACCAAGCCATAACACATCTGTTTGCCTTCACATGCGCGCACATACGCATGCACTCAGACGCGCACCGACACAACCTGCGCACGTACACACCGCTCCCTCAGCTGAGGTCACAGCTGTGTGACAGCAGCCAAACCCCACTTGTGTTATCATAGAAACAGAAACTGTAATCCCCCTTTTACCCTGAGCCAGCTAGTACCAATCTACAAGGTTGGCCAATACTGCTTTCAGCAGAGATGATATGGGGCAAGGCGTGATAAACATGGTTAACCTATGAAATAAAAAACAGAATAAAGCTAGAATTTACGTTTAAAAGAAAAACTACTATCCAAGTTCCAGAAAACAAGTCTAATAAACGCCTAAATTCACAAGGCTGTTTACTATTTTACCCAGCAACTAGATGTTACACTCCATCAATACTTTAGTATCTGCCACTAACACTAACAGGAGAGAAACTGTTTGAGCCAGAAACATACTTAAGAAGCATTTAGATTGTATTGATTTGGCATTTCGACACACAGAAAGCATTGGGAAATTGTCATTAGCTTTAAAATGTTTTACTTCCGATCTTCAGTGAATTTTAGAAGATAGACCTACGATAGATAGAGCCACAGATCATCCCATTGGATCAATACAATGGATAAACTCATTGAGAAAACAGAACACCCATTCACAAGGTGACAGCCCCTGGCTCCACAGCACACTGAAGTGATCTAGGCCATGCTGCTCTCAGTAGCACAGAGGAGAGCTGAGCTATGGAGCAGCTTACATCTTCTGCCAGTCTGTCAAACTCAGGGGAGTGATGTGAAAGAGGCATTGCACTGCTTTTGCTGAACCATGATAGAGCTACAAACCAAGGTTATACCGTTCATGAACTCTTACATTTAAATAGGTATACTGTTGCTAAGAAAATACATAATGCATTTTATCATGAAAACGTTTTTTTTAAATTCCAGCTCTACTTTGAATGTCAAGTTGTACGTGTGGGCCTATTTAAATTTTCTGACGTGGATTTAACTTTCAGAGCATATCCTGGCAAAATGGTACAAGTATCAACTGATCACATACTATAGATAGGCTGTTTGCCAATAGTCCAAAGCTGCAAACGCTTCTTCGCTACTTCAAAAATATCCAGTTTCTTTTTCAATCTCTTGTATCTATAGCTCACAAGTGTATCTGGGATTTGCCATTTGTTATTTTTCAGTGCTTGCTAGGACCTTTTCAAATGTAACTAAAGTGGAAAAAGTGGAAAGCATTCATGGTCTGTGTAGTCAGGCCAAAATTACTTTTCACAGTTTGGGAAACGATTTTATTGGAAAGCTATGCGAAACGAGACCTTTTAAGGTCTCGAAACTGATAGTTCAAATTAAAACATATAAAAGTACTATTTTAGATAATGAGAATGGAGAAGACCTAGATTAGAGGAGTGGCAGATGAGGCCTGCGTCGCTGAACTGTCTGCTCAATGGGATTTCCTGTGTATGCAAACATAGCAGGCCTCACACACTTAAGAGAAATCTGCCTATAAGGAAGGGGTAAGAGATTCTACATCAGTGACAAGGCTTCAAGCCTCATCTTCACTTTCCAACCCCCTCACTAAAAACACACACACATACACTCCCTTTCATGCTGCCCCATCTCCCTCACACAGACATGTTCAACGCAACAGCCGACAATCGGAACAACAAAATATCAACTTACGCTCAAAGTCAGAATCATCATCTTCGTCATCCTCTCCGTTGGACTCTGTCTGCATCGGCTCGCCGTCAAACATCACTCCTTTCCCCGTTTTGCCGCTGGCCCCATCCTGACTCCTGGTGTCCCGCAAACGGGTGAAGTACTGTACTGCAAAATCCACCAGGTCTGATGGCCTTTGTCGCAGCACCTCCACAGTGTAGCCCTGCAGCAGTTCTGTCAACCCCACCGGTATCTCAATACTCATGGCTGTACCTGTCTCAGTGGCGGCGTTCGCTATCTATCTACAGAAGGAGAGACAATGAGTCAAAGCTTGCTTTGGTACAGAGACATACCTGTGTTTGAGTGCGGGGCTGGGATGTGGTTAAGGAATGCCTAATTGTTCATTTGGACAGCTGACTTTGACTTTTTACTATGCAAGTAGATTGTGTGCAGCCTGAGAATGTTAAGTGGCTGATGACAGCTCTGCATGGCAACTGGAATGTACTGGGCCAGCCTGGGTGGGTTTCACAGCTGGACAGATGCTATACTGTCAGTTATAAGCAGTAGTATAATGCCGTAAATTCAGTGTTGCTGTGACGTTGTCACTGAGCGGCCACTTTATCTAGGGTTGAGCCAGGGAACACACAGTCCCCGCAGCTGCAGCAAGCAGATATTAACCAACATTTCATATGGGGGTAACAGATAACCAGTGACATTCGCTGGGTTTCAGTAACATTAACGCTTGGCATCGTCAGAAACTAAACTTGGGTGGGTGGCCGGCTCGAACTAGCTAGCCAAGGAGCTAATTAGCTGATACTCATGACAACTGGTTTCCTGCGCTGTGTGAGCCACACATAGACGAGCTGACCTCTTAACTAAAAACGTACCTATCTAACTTAACTTAGCGAATAGGGCACGGCTGCAGGAAACGTAGTGTTGCTGCTATTCGAGTTACAGTCTCACTTTCAGCCCATCAGATATTAGCTACCGTGCTATGTAGTGTGCCACCTTCGCGTAGCCTTTACCGTTAGCTTAACGTTACGCTATAGTATGGCGCACTGGCCGTGGGAGCTAACGTTAAGCCACAGATAAGTGGCTGGCTGGATAAACGTTGCCATGCAAGCACAGCAAGTTGTGCAGTGCCGGTAAGCCGTTTGGTAAGCTAACTTAACGCTGCCAACTGTGGGTCACTTACGTGAGCTTCTGTGTCCCCGGCTAAACTAGCCAGTCCCCTCCTTCTCGGCGTCTTCCTTGTTCTCGCTTATTTCGCCTCTTCTTTTTAGCCAGTCTCTTTGCCAGTGTAGCGACCGTCTCCCTCCACAGAAGTGACCCGTCCAAGGTTAAAGCCAACAGTTTTACGTTGGCGTCACCTAGCTAACGCTTAGGGGGCTATTTAGCCTGCCAGCTAGCTGTAACAGCGATGCTGGCTAAGTTGAGAGGGAAAAGCACTCGACTTCGCCGCCGCAGCTTCTTACGACGTCCACGCACTTGGTGAGGGTGGGACTGCTGTGGCAGTGGGGAGAGGTGGCTAGCTGGCAGGCTAACTGGCTGCCTTGCAAACTACTTTTTTGCAACTGCCTGTTTTCTTTTGGCGACTCCACTCTCCGCAAGACGCAAGTAGGTTAAGTCAGCTGCTGCAGCCAGGTGACAGACCTTAAGCCCGGTGTTTACAGCGTTGCGCCACACCGCCGTTAAGTACAACCCGAAGTACCGACGAAAACCCCTTTTCAACGTTACTCCAGCAGTATGACGACTAATCACAACGGGGAAAGCCGTGAAAAAATGAACTGAAAACACGCTTCCTCCCTACCGGCGAGGCACTCCACAGTTCTGCACACACGCACGAACCGCTGGCGCTAGCATGCGTGGGGGGGCGTGGTTAGTCGGTGAGCAGAAAGCGTTTGACATTGATTGACAGAAAGCACGGTCAATGAGAATGAAAGTTCGGAATACCCGAACGCATTCAGAATAGGACCACACCCACCCAGAAGTGGCCTTGACGACTTGGTGGAAGAGAGCGCCAACAAGTATACGCGTGGATCTGTAAAGGCTGTGAGAATATTTGTTTTAAAATATATTTTCTGAATGTGTAGTGCATAAAATGTGATCAGAGTACTTGCATTTGCGTTGCAATCAGTGGGATGCCTCCTTGAAAATATACCCGGGATTTGATGTGGAACAGATGTATAATATCACATGTAACCTGACATCTAAAAGGAAAATGCTGAACTCTGTTGCACTTGTTGCACCCGAGGAACCCCAGCACTATAACGCGTGTTGTTTTATTGGTTTTATAAGTGAGGTTTTACAGACTTATAACACATATCGATCGGGCAACCTTGGTACAGCTGCAAGTCTGCAACAGAATGCCTTTCTAGAAAAGACGATAACCTCTCTGGTATTAAGTGTAAAATGACTCAAAACCTCACAGATTTTCTTCGGCCCCATGTTCCCTTCCTTGCCCTCATCAGCCACTCACTCCCTTCCCTCACCTGCCATCCATCCATCATTCTTTCCTTCCTTTCTTCCAGACTTTCAAGGCTTTTCATAAGTCTGTTCAGATAAGACAGCACACTCTGCTCTCATCTTCTGAACGTATATAGCAAATCTTCATGTAACCCTCTAAATCGTATTTCATCTGTGTAAATTCGTCTTCGTCTGTTTTTCTTTCTATTTTTCTACACACAGCTTCGGTGTAATGCTACGGAGGGTTCTTGTTTCCCCTTCCCTCTTCCTGCACTTGTTTACTTTGTATAAATCCTGGTCCCCTGCAGAAATTGGCCAGTTGAAATGGAGCGGAGTCACTAAGGTTGGGTCTATAGGCACCTTTCCTGAGAGGTTTGCAAAGCACCACCACGGTCCATGTAACATCTCCTCTCTTTCATTTCCATTCCTCAGCTGTCACAGAGGTAAAGCCGTTGCCATGGCCACAGCCAGCCTGGATTTAATTCCTCGAACTGGTTTCTGATTGGCTGAGGCCTTTGTTTCCAACAAACACAGAGGAAAACAGACCTCCAGGCTCCCTCTGCTGGGAGAATACACTTTGGAAAGTAATGCATTCTATTAATAAAAAAAAAAAGTTTAAAGATTTATACACAGAGTTTGATCAAATTCCTTAAAATAAACAACATCATGACATTTCTCAGTCTCACAGGGAAGATGGTGGAGGTTGATTACCTTACTGTTCTCCCTTGTCATGAATAATCACCGCTCTATGCACTGTATGTGACGTGGCCTACAATGAGATCCATGTGGCATACACAGGCTCCATGCGAGGGCATTTCCCCCACTGGACCCACAGGAACATAAACAAGTGGCAGTACAGGCTTCACTCAAAGTTGAATATTCACATTTCAAGTTGGGACTCTGGTCTTCGCTTTCCTCGAAGTGCCACCCATTGGGAGTTGCTGCTGTTAATGTGGTTCCAACAAGCTCCAAAAGTGTCTCGAGGATAGCTGCTAGCCTACATTTTCAGAGAGAGGAAATGGGGCGCAGAAAAAAGAAAGCACGGGAGGCAGAGATAGAGTGAAAAAGATAGAGTGTAGGCTTCTGTATGTGAGCTTTATCCCCTCCAAACATCTCCTGTCAGTTTTCTATTTAGTAGTTATCAGGTGTTAACATGAGGATGGACAAGTGGGACCTCAGCCCCACCCTCTTCAATATTTATAGTAATGAACTGGCATTGTTATTAGAACAATCACCAGCCCCTGGTCTCACGCTTCAAGACAATGACATTCTGTTGCCTTTGTCATACTGTCCCCTACTAAAGAAGGTCTTCAGCAGAGACTGGACCTTCGCCATTAGTACTGCCAGTCCTGCTGACAGTTAATAAAAATAAGAACAAAATCATCACCTTCCACAAAAGATCAAGGTCACAGAGAAATATCCCAACATTTAAAATAGCTGTGACCCAAATAGAACAAACAAATATCCATACTCACCTAGGTTTACAAATTTGTTCCATATGAAATTTCTGCTCTTCTGTGAAGGAACTCAAAGAGAAGGCAAAAAGAACTTTCTATGCCATCAAGCATTCAGTTCAAATCCAAATTCCACTTGGGAAATGGCTCAAAATATTTAAATCAGTTATAGAATCAACTGCATGGCAGTGAGGTATGGGGGCCCCCTACTACAAAATGATAGGGCAAAATGGGACAAAAATCCAACTGAAACCCTTCGTACAGAGTTCTGCAAAAGTATTTTGCTGGTACAAAGGAAAACTCCGCATGCAGGGCTGAATTAGGCCAATATCCTTTACTTCTATCACTCAGAAGATTAGACCTCACCAGATTATAACGAAAGAAAAAGAAAAATCATCTATTGGAAGGATATTACACACTCACAACATATTTAAAATCACATTGTAATTTAACAATAATACGTTTTTATATTACAAATGTATATATTTTTACCATGCATCTATTTCATTGTATATTTTGTTCTATTAACTAATATTGTTAATCGCATTATTTTTGTTGATTTCCCGCCTTTCATTCATTGTCTATCGTAATTGTACGTGTGCTGTGGCAACACATGTCAAATGTCTTGCCAATAAACCCAGATAAAACCCTGTGAGAAGAAACAGAATTCTCTGTATTTTAAATCTTCAGCCAGGTCCTTTCTTCATCCATGCCTCGTGTGTGCATGCGCTTACCTGGAAACAAAGCTCGAACAAGCGCCAATACTTTATGACGTAAGTCGTCTTCACTGAATTTTGTGATGCAGTACCACCACCTACTGGCTGATGCGTGCTTTTTACTCCCCCCCTAACAACCAACTGGAACACGCTGAACCATCTGGGTAATATTATCCTGCATCGCTCTTCAGTTTCGCACATGAAACGCCACAGAAACCAGGTCGACCATGTCCACAGGCGTGCTGACCCCTGTCACACACAACTTCACTCTGCTGTAGGGGAGACCAGGGACAGTTGTAACAGGGGACGGTTGTAACACCTTGAATTCCTCCAATCAGAAACAACCTAGAGTGATGACACTCACTGTGCTCGTGCTCAGTTAGTTGCCCTCCATTCTTGCCAAAACGGGAGCCACATTTGAAACTTCCTGACGGAGGTATCTACAAAACTTGTTTTTGAGGTAAACAAATTACTTTTCTTTTTGATGTACTTTTTTGGATGCTGTTATATGATCAAATGTCTATGAATTCAAACTAATTTCATTAGAATCACTGTTTTGTAAGCTAAAAATAGAAATGGCTAACAAGTGTCGAATTAGCAGTCAAGCTAGCTGACATGAGATGAAAACATGGTTGGTGATACTGGGACGGTTGTAATGCGGAATAACGGAAGGGATTTTTACACTTGCCACAACTGTGACTCGGACTAGGCCTGCCGAGCCCCCCACCCCCTTTCTCTCTGTTGTTGAGAATGTTTGAGTTCATGTTTAAACCTTTTTGAGATATTCTACCCATTAAATCATTTTCTTGCGTTATGAAAACCGTCCCTGACATATGTTACAACTGTCCCTGTACACTGGGACGGTTGTAACAGTAAAGAGACTGTATTAAAATCGATTTTTGCAACCTGTACATATTTAATAAAACCACTTAACTACATTGTTTCACCAGTTGATAGATTTATAGATATATAGAAGTTTATAATATAGCAAATCGGTTATTCCAGTATATAATGCAACCGCAGGGGGGCACAAGCCAGTGTCTTCATGTGCCAGTCCCAAGTCTGGATAAATGCAGAGGGTTGTGTCAGGAAGGGCATCCGACGTAAAACACATGCCAAACTAAAAATGCGAATCATGACAATGACTTCCATACCGGATCGGTCGGGACCCGGGTTAACAACGACCGCCACCGGTGCTGTTGACCTACAGGGTACCGGTGGAAATTGGACTACTGTTGGTTCGAAGACAAAGAAGGAGAGGAGGAAGGTGTGTTCGTAGGCAGAGAGAGAAGAGGAAAGCTAAGAATGTAGGACTGACAGTAGGGACTTTGAACGTTGGGGCTATGACAGGGAAGGCTAGAGAG
>CM022479.1:10173385-10192680 GCA_011952105.1 Coreoperca whiteheadi | reverse complement strand
AAAGGGAGCAGCCGAAAGGAAAAGAAGAGGTTATTCCAGTATAAATGGTTTTTGATGTATTGCTAAAAATGACAAAAAGTGCTACAACTGTCCCTGGTCTCCCCTACCTACTACCGCATGAAAATGAACTTTCTAACACTTCATTTTATTTGCAGGGGAAGGTGAACCACTCAGTAGCTGGCCTATTATTTGCTTGGAATTAGGGTGGAAACACACTAACAGACCAGATGTTGCAAAGAACTTGTTTTCATCTGTGTTTATGAGCTGTGAAAGTATTGCAGTCAGTCTGTACAGTTAAACAGCCACATTGTTTATTCTGTAAGAGATTATAGACATTATGAACATTCTAGCAACGAGTAGTTTGACTTTCAGCGAGTCAGAAGTCATTCCATTTGATATACATCTTATATACATTGTTTTGTCACACTTGAATTGCCTGATGCTGATACTCAACTTATTATGGTGTGACTATGATGCAGCAGTGAACAGTGTGGGATTGTAAAAATGTTTATATCAATATATATCTATATATATATATATATCTCTCTACCCCGCCTTTCCTGTCCCTCTCCGCAGCGGTCACGGTCTAAAAAAGGAAAAGATGGCCAAAAACGAATCTTTAAAAAAAAAAAAACGTTGGGTGTAGAGATGTATAAAACGGAAGTGGCATCTCCTTTTAGTCACTTTATCGTTGAGTATCAGCATTGGGCTATTCAAATTAAGTGTCATCCAGTATTTAGTTGTTAAAACAAACAACACGTTACTTTACAAGGAAGACTCAAGAATGCGATGCTTCAACATAACCAGGGAGTGCTGCCTATAAACACCAACTCCAACTGAGATACTTTATGTCAATGCATGATCATGTTAGGGTTCGATTTACATGCTTTTTCCATGACATAATGAAAAAAGTAGCATTGGTTTCTCCATCACATTTTTACGGTATGTCTTAATAAGATTAGCGTTGCTTTTCTTGACAAAAATTCACACTTCGTCTTCTTAGTTTCCACATCACATACAGTAGCTGAGTTTTCCACCTCAGCTGATCGAAAACCCTTACGTGACAACCCATTTAAACATTTCTCAGACAATTAAGATATAGATCTTTACCAGTAACTATGATCAGAAGTATTTGTTTATTCTACAATGTTGTGTCTTTAGTTTAGAGAGCATTGTTCATGAACAAAAGTGCAGAGTAACTGCACAGTACATGTAATGACAAACCATGTTAAAGTTGGTCTTCAGTTCTGCCAAAGATACAGAAGCCAACTGTGAATATTTTAGTGCTTTGTTATTGTATAGTTGCATCTTGAATGAAACCTAAATCCTAGTTTCAACCTTGAAAGACCAAATAAAAAGTACAAATAAAGGCTTTTGCGTTTCGAGGGTGGTCCAAAAAATGTAAAGCATTGTGTTTCTTCATACCGTGGGTGTCTTTAGGCAGACTAAAACAGGTGTTTAAAGGAGCTGGGAGGTATTTATGAACTGTATCTCAACCGTACACGGAAAGATTTAGAAACTGTGTTTGACCCAAGTCTGCTTAGACCTCTGATTGGACAGAAATTCAGATGGATAGACATAAATAGAAACAGGAGGAAGACAAGCGTACACAGACAATTACTGAACCAGAAACAGATGTGACGAAAGACAGCCAGAAAGCCAGAGAAACAGATCTACTTAATGCAGCTCTGCACAGTTCATCTATATCAAAACACACACACACACACACACACACACACTTATGGACTCACACGCGTGCAGAAACACGCTCAGATTCACATTCATTATAGTAATAAGGCACACAACACTAGACCACAATCCAAAAATAACCGTACAATATATATTCCCATAAAAATCTCTTAAACTGCGTGGAATTCTTAGTCAAATGAAAGCCAAAAACACGCTGCTGTTAGGAGAAGACTCACGTCCATTTAATTTTAAGAGTTTTTTAAGAAGAGATACTTCAAGATTTGAGTGAAAGTCAATTCCTGAAAAGCAAATTAGGGAGAGAAGTGCATTAGTGCATTTTTCTCAAACCTGTAGCAATTTCACCCTGGTTGTTAAGATACTGTTACAAAACAAAAGCATTTCAATATCAGATGGTTTGAGCATTCATAGTTCTGTGACAGACTGCAACAAGACTCGAGTTATTTCAACACAACGCTGACTTAAACACACAGTAGTAAACTACTAATACATATCAGAAACAATGTCATAGATTTTCGGGATTGCTGACGGTACATACATACAAGCTTGAAACAGTTTCCATCTCAAACAGTATTGTGGCGCTTCATGTAGAAGCGCATCAACCGTACAAATTCCACAATATGATGAGTTTATGGTATAAAAAGTGTCTTGACATGATGTGTAATCAATATATTGTAGCCTATAAATAAAATTAATTCCTATAAATACTCAAGATAAATAAAAGATTTGTAAAATACATCGCAGTCTTGATTTTTGTATTTCCATAAAGTGTTTGTTAGCAATGCTATGCCATTAAACAGTGCATTACAATTATGTTCAGTAATCAGCAGTCTGGCCACTAGAAATAAATCACGCTTCATGGTTCATAAAACCAGTAACATTTGAATTGAGGTTTGTTCCAAAATACAACATCAGCCATTTGAACATGGAATGTGCCTCTTCAAATGACTAATGTATGACCTAAGTTCTCAGTGGAGGAAATGATGACACTTTAACAACCTGGATCATCTGTATTTTACAGACATGATGATGAACTTAAGGTACAGTTCCGTTTTTTCATGCATTTACAGCATTACAAGACCTTTCCACGTCTTGCTGTTCACTTGAGCGCTGACTCTAGACGTCATTCGGGCAAACTCTGCACCGAATCTTTCGGCTTCAGTTGGATCTCATAACAGAGCAGAAAGACTGGTCCTGTGTCACTTTGTCCTCCGTCATATATAACAGCTCTTTAAGTCAAGACAAACAGTCATTAAGGCGAAATAATAAAAAAAACAAAAAAAAACAAGAGTCCCTACTGGGGCCTCAGTAGCTCGCCGCCCCATGTACAAGGCTGAGTCCTTACTGCAGCGGCCAGGGTTCCAATCCAACCCGTGGCCCTTTGCTGCAACGCAAGACCCCCCCCCCTTCCTGTCTCTCTTCATCCATTCCTATCAAAAAAAATCATCTTGAGCTGCAGCCCAATTACATTCAGCGCTCTCTTGCCGTCATTATGTTCTCTCCCTTGCTTATAATAGAACTTCTGTCCTAAATAAAAAGATATCAAAAATATATTAACAGTCAAGTGGATTATTACATATTAACAGAGCAATGTATCTGTACATCGGTTATGCCTCAGTATAGCGAACACTTCATGCTTGTATAAGTGCACAAGCCAGTAGAAAAGGACATTGGCATGGATAGTGGAGGCTGCAGTACAAGGCTTTACAAGATGTGAGGATTGTGTCAGGGATCAAACATTTTTAAGACAGGTGAGTAAGAGGGACATGTAGTGAAAAAGTGGTGGATTCCTCCTTAATTTCATTCATTCATCACTTTTTAAATCAAGACAAGGGATAGATGGGGGCAAAAATAAAAATCCCTAGAATTGGGCTGAAAATCTCCAAGAAACCATTCTTTGCTCAAATGGAAATTGTGTGTTTTCGGTACAAACAACGGACCAGCCTGATTTGAATTTGAGAGTGTGCGCAGCTCTTATTATTCACTGTGAACTGATGACGGTAATTGCTTGCTCTCTTATCTCGCTGCTCACACAAAAGGGAATCCTCAGAGCAGCGAAATGGACAACCAGCTCAGAAAGCCTGCTGCACATCCTGCACCATTAACAAATGTACATCATTCAATGGCTGATTTCGTTGGGGGGGGGGGCATGTGCAGCCATGGTTACTGCCAGCTTCTCTCTTTGTCTTTTTCTTTCTCGTCTCCTCTCACTCCATCTCCACCTCTCTCTCCGCCCCCATAGCTAACGACAGCAGTAATATGCACTCATGTAGTCTGACAGGTAGAGCTTTTGAAATGTACTGTTGCATAGCAGGGGTGCTATTAGGAGTTTGAATACAGCTGGGACTGTGCAGCCTTTGTGTGGGCCTGCTGCAGCCCAATCAGGAGGTGATTGTGTTTCGAGTGCTTGTGAAATAAACACCTGCCGCTCTGGTTGAGGTTAAGGCTCTGACTCCCCCTGGGACCGATGAACACATTACATCTCAATCTATGTCTGCACCCATGGCAATGTAACCTGACACTTGGCCTGGCAAAATGTCTTCTGATGCCTGAACAGGATGAACTTAGATCCTTTCTATTTTATTTTTGTTTCCTTTCCTTTTAAAATGTGTTCCGTTTAGCATTGTAACATCTTATTACTTATTTCTCATTGGATGCATGTTATCCATTCTGTAAAGCACTTTGTGTAGGAAACATACAATATAAACTAGCCGTGCCTTACTTTTCCTGCTGATCTCATTTCATGCATCTCTCTTTTTCCAATTCAGCTTAGTGGTTTCACTCAATACCAATATCAGAGAACAGTTTGTAAACATAAAAAGACAATGCAAACCCCCCCCCCCCCAAAAAAAAAACCCCAAAACAAACCCAAACACGTCAGAGCTGGAAGGTGTCTGCAAAGTGAGCAATTTTAGTTCCCACTCTTGCATACAGATTCAGGATTGTCAGCTGATTGCATTCCTGAAGTCATTTCGTGTGGTAAGATACAGCATTACGCTGAGCAGAGCCGGTGGCAGGTTAACTGATGTGTTCCCTGTTGAATGAGTGGCAGCTCTCTATGACAAAAAGAACAAGAAAAAAAGCTGAACGGCAACAAATGTAATGCAACCTGTTGCTGTTCTGATAATTGACCACTAGGGGCAGTGCGGCTGGCAGTACAAGATGTTTGAATCTGAACAAGGGGCTCTGTAATGGACAGAACAAAGAGCGCTGGTCACCCCGGCAACAACAACAAAAATAAAACAGGTGGTGAAACAGGGTGACATGGGGTGAGATAGGGAGAGCGAGAGAGGGTGAGAGCGGGTCATGAAGCCAGAAATTCATCTCATTCTATCAGTCTTGTTGTGATCACCCTGGTTACTACACATGTAAAACGGGGGGGGGGGGGGACTATTCTACCATGCTGCAGGCCTGCCGCTGTGGTTACATGCGAGTAACGGTCGCCGTGGATACCGCTCCGTGCTTCCCCTACCCTCTCTGCATGAATCCCTTTAAATGAAAAAACAGCAGCTAAAAAGCCAGGTTGACACGGTTGAGTGTCTTTCCTAAGAACTGCACCGTTCCTTTTTATCCATCTTTGTGTTTTCAATAGGGCATGCATGATGTCTGAAGTCAACACACGCAACAGCAGAATTCTTGGCGTACGCTGCTGAAACTTTCTCACGCCTGACGAATTGGTGGAAAAAGTTTAGCGCTTATACCTACTAATTACAGTCTACCTGACAATATGAAATGGTACGCTCAGTGTGAGTCTGTCTAGCTCATAATTAACAGATACCGAAACTATAGGCCACCATGACATTATTGCTATGGTTTCATTGAAACCCTATTTAAAGCCAGGGTTGACCTCTGGTACTGAACACAGCTGCTAACACTTTGAGAATGTACTTTGAAAACATAGAAAGAACACGTGAAGTGTGCGCCTGACCACTGCTTTAGCCACTCTTACTGTAGGCGGGATTTAGAGGTTTGAAAAACACACGCTGCCCTATTCCTGTTGCTAGTAGGCAGGAATAAAACATGTGTGTTGAGGTCAATACAAAAATATAGAACAAATGACATTAGCGTCCTCAGTGGTAGCAACTGTCCTGCATGTATCTATTACTTAAACTGGATGATTTTTAACATGAAAACATAGACTTTATACTAGATTGCTGTGGTGTTTTGGTGCAGTCCTCGACGGTGTTTTTGAAGCCCTAATACCACTTTCTGAAATGCAATTCCTCCGCGTCTGGTACCTATTCCACAGGACATCCTGTTTTCTTAAACAATTATCACTGCGGCATTGTTCTGAGATGGGGGATTGGATTATCGCTGTGGCCACATAAACGCAAGAAATGCATACAGCATATCTTGGCCAACTAGAAAGTAAGGTGAACGTCATGATGAGGGCAAGTCATATAATGTTACCTGACACACAAATCCTCAACGTGTTGCGTGGCTCGGTCCGAGCCACTTTGTCGGTTTCCCATTTGCAGAGCCAGAACAGGGCTTCTTTTCAGCGCACACGCTGAGCGGACCGCAAACGTACCGCGAGGAGATACTCGCTGATTTTCACAAAGAGACGTGTGTTGGTTTGGAATAGCAACAGCCCCACCTTAAAGGCAGTTTGGAGGAAAAGTGTCCACCAAACGGCAGATGTGAACAGAGGAGATCTACTCTTTTGTCCACAGTCACAGAGCGATGTGTTCTCTCTCATTCTCCAGCTGGGTCCCCGTCTGCAGTCTGAGCTTAATGAAGAAAATCAATAAACGACGCTAACAGTGAAGTCAGCTGTGAGCGTACAGGTCAAAGGTAACAGGCCTTTCGACCTTTCCCCGCTCCCTCTAATTCCCACCTGCAGAGGGAGAGATCACAAGACTTTGAATATTTTTCCAGGATCCATCGCACAATTCCCTTAATTTGTAAAACAACATGCCAAAAGAATAGAAATATTAGGACTGGATATGAAACTAGGCCTCAGGCTGGATTTCGATGGATTGGATCAATCTTCAAATGTAACGTATCAGTGCAAAGAAAAAAGGGACAAGTCAGGAGAGGAGAGGATTTGTTATACGTACAGGTGCTTACAGTACAGTATAAGTTTCCGAGTGACTCTATAAAAGCTGCCTGTGTCAAAAGCGGTATTTTAGGCTATTTGGAAAACAGTGAGGAGGAGGCAGAAGAGGACGAGGAGAGGGGAGTTTGCGGATGCTTTCTGAGAGGATGAAGATTTCTCTTTAGCCACCAAATCGGAACCAGGTATGGAAACTTACTTCTAAGTAAGCAGTAACAAAACTGTCTCACTGAAGAGTCGGATTTTATCCCCTGACATTGTCTATTACACATCTACTGACACTGAAGTATTCACCCTACAGCAGCTCCACAGGTGCTGTCCTCTTGCTGATTCTGACCTCCGACCTGTCTGTGAATGGTGGGTGAGCAAAAAGCAAATCACCCCGCGCAGATTACGAATGTGTCACATTACTTTTGGCATTACCACTTAAAGGACCCGGCCTGCGTATAATCGAGGAGATGGAAACCATATTATTGCACTTTGAACCCCGGGAGACACATCCCCGATCATAAGTTTTGCAGGGATGTAGACCACTGCTGCTGACCATCAACAATAAGACCCCATCATCCAATTTAAATCAATGTAATTTGGGCCAATTTATAGGTACACAGGAGAGGTGGATATATTCTTTTTTTTACATTATGTCCAGAAGATAAAGTCAGACATTTTATATGGAGAAAATAATGTCAGTCTATATGCCCAAATGTATTTCGCAGACCAGAGAGTGGAGTAGTATTGTTATGCCGGACAGACTAGTGGAAAGTGAGCAGGCCTCTTGGGACGCCTTGGAGCGCTGATCGAATTGACCAAGTCAAGGTTCTAGGAGCTCTGCGGCCGTGGCGATGTCGTGGCGGGGAGGCGCTCTGTGATCCAGCTGGCCACCTCCTTCAACACAGACTCGGCCACCTCTGGGAGGTCGTGGTGAAGGGCATGGTAGGCTCCCTCGTAGACCTGTACGGGAACAGCGATAGAGAGTCAGGGAGATGGGACGCGCACAACAGAGAAGTTGATAGAAACTGGTTTATTTAAGCTCAAAAAAGGTTACCTGAAATCTGAGCCATTTAGAGAACACCAAATATATTGTGAGTTTCTTTGCAACAGACTGCAGTCCAGGATGTTAGGGGTCAAAGTTTAGACAAATTCATCGCGCTTAGCTAAACCTTCAGGGAAATACTGTCAAAGGAAACAAACAGATGCTTTTCCTGTGAGCAACAGACTTCCTGATACTAGTTGTTATGATTTGAAAAACAGCAGACATTTGGTACACCAAATCGCCTCATGTGAAAAAAGCAGTCCCTGCACCCTATGAACACTGCTGGTGTCTCATAATGCTGCAGGAGAAAACAAAAACATCCACAAAGATAAGAAGTGAGCTCTCTTTAACTCTCTTCTCTTTCAGTTTTTTCCCCCCCACATGTTCGCCTCTCATGCGATTAACCATGTGATAAAAGAGCGTGTGAACTTCCTTTTTTTTGTACAAATACACATCCTTATGCAGAGGAGGAAGAATTCCTAGAGGTCAAACAGCCTCCAGTCGGTCT
The DNA here is from genome assembly GCA_011952105.1 of Coreoperca whiteheadi. NCBI lineage: Eukaryota > Metazoa > Chordata > Actinopteri > Centrarchiformes > Sinipercidae > Coreoperca > Coreoperca whiteheadi. The sequence goes on along the minus strand of CM022479.1, from coordinate 10,184,376 downwards.
GTCAGTGAATGCACCCTACTGGAGTCAGCTGTAGGTTTTAGCTGAAAGGTTTTATTCATTAATGCACTAATGCATTCATTAATATTTAAAACTATGTTACATATCCAAACATATCTTGTACTGCCAACCCAGCTTATTTTAGGCACTGACCTTCAAAAAGTATTTTTTGAACTTGGTTTTCAGGTATCACTGGCAACCGTGAACATTTTTACATCTACTGCTTGAATTTGCCGTTTCTGTATCAGTCAGCCACAGAAGCATTTTTTTGCCCTCCAACTTCAGCAATACAAGTGGGCATTTGAAAAATGCCAGAAGGCAGTGGTGTGACATACATTATTCCCTAATGTTTTGGTAGTATATGCGACAAATCTTTAAATTAAAACAAACAATATATAAAATTAAAAAATATTTAAAAAAAAAAAGGAATAGTATGAACAAAATGAAGCAGTAGCTACTTGATACAAGTTTGTGTCAATGTGATGATATCATTTTCTTTCACCTCATTTTACCAGGCAGTCCCACTGACAAAACATCATTTCAAATAAAGACAAAAAACAGAAATCTTTTACATATATTTTACTGTGATCAAACCATCCCCACCTTGATTCTCTTGTCTGAGCTTGGAGCGTTCTCATGCATCATCTTGGCGCCTCTGATGTCGCAGAGCTTGTCGGCGTCGCCATGCAGGAGCAGGAAGGGCCAGCTGATGGACGGGATCTCCCTCTCGATACGGGCCGCCGCCCCCATCAGCTGCATGCCGAACGACACCCGCATGCCGCCGTGGAAGTTCAGCTCATCAGCGTCATACGCCTCCACCTGGCAGGAGAGAGAGAAAGGACGGAGTTATGGGGCAAAGTGGATGATGCGCAAGTTTATTACAGATCTCCCGTTAATGCAGGGCCGATTCTGATGTAAGCTCTCAGGCTGCTCTTCTGTTTCTTGGAGTTCACAGACTACGCTGTCCTGGCTCCACGACGGTGGAACGAGCTCACTCGTGTGCTCAGACTGCACCTGGCCTATAAAAAGACAACAAAAAACCCAAGGTGAAATCAATAAAACTCTTTCCCTGTTATGTTGTGGGTCCGTTAGGGTGTGTTTTGGGAGTGTTGTTTTTTCTGTTCCTAAGCTGCCTTAGTCTGTGAGTGTCTTGTCTTATTTTGAAATTGTCTGTTTAGTTATGTTTTAGTCTGGTTCTTCCTGTTTTATTTTGGTAGGTTGGTCTGTTTCCCTCTGTCTCGGTCACTTTACTTCCTGAGTGTGTTTGCCTGTGTCTCGTTGCGCACCTGAGTCCCGTTGTCTCCCCGTCCCTGAGTGTATTTAGCCAGTATGTTCTCCCTGGGTCTTTGGCAGGTCGTCGTTGTATGTCCAGGATGTTTGCCCTCCCATGGTTTCTTCCCTACGTTCTTCTCGTCCGTGCTACTTCTCCGTCGTGGATTTTTTCATGCACCTTGGTTTTCTGTTTTCCTGCCTGTTTTTTCAGGTTCGCCTGTCTTCCTGCTGGTAAGCGGCAATAAAGACTCCACTCCCCACGCATGGTCTGCATCTGGGTCCTCCTTTCCTTCAAACCCCTAATCGCAACATTCCCTATCTCCTATTGTTTCTAAATAAAGCACTTGAAGCAGCATATCTGATGAACTTGACGCACTTGCATGATTCCTGCATTTCTTGGGTTGCATCCACATGGTTCAATTGTAAGTCGCTTTGCTTAAAAGGGTCAGCTAAATGAATGTAAAGTACCAGAATCAACTCAACAGGGCAAAAATGCTCCTTTACGACTGCCTGAAAGGTTAATGTCCTTTGATAATGACTGAAACGTGCAAACGTTTAGCTTTTACTTCAAATTCTGCATCTTCCTTTCAGTTCTTTCTTTGTGTAACATAGCAACTACATTTTGGCACAACATATTTTGTTGGGAATTTAGAAAGTGGTAGTGTAAGGCCTGGAGTTTTGCATTAAGCATCTATATCTAACAAGCACAAAACATTTTGTAGTTTAATTCACATATGGACGAAAGTCAAGAGAAGGAGTGCCTCCATGTGAGAAAAGAGGGGCCGTGAAAATGAAAAGAGAGTTGGGAAGTTGGAGTCCGGGTGGTAAATAAATGGATGCGGGGCTTGTTATGGAAAGAAAACTAGGAGTCAGAGGAAGGGAGGGACACAGGAGGATGAAGTAGATGTGACACTTTACATTAGTTTAAATCAGAGTTGAATAGCAGAGGCTTTAAGGTAGAGTGGGTCGTCCACTAAATGGGAGATCGACGGTTCGATTCCCAGCTCCCTGGGAAAGATACTGGGGTAGCAGTATTGATATCGATAAAATCCTAACGATACCCATTCCAAAGTGTAACGCACTTTGATTGGTCGGAAGACAAGAAAGGCCCTATATAAAATGCAGTCCATTTACCACACCCCGTTTCTCTGACATGAAACATCAATACTTCCAAGTTCCATGTGCTCTCACATAAGTCACACGCACACACATTTGTATTCAGCTTATATTTAAACAAGGCAGATGGCCCAGTCTACCAGAAGCAGCTTCTCTCAGGCCACATGCGCTGCCGCTTTGAATGATGAATGACTGTGAGGTGAGCTGTGAGTTCAGCCGCTCAGAGGAATCGTGACCCTCCGAGACGCAAAGGATTCACGTCAAAACTGAGATAAACATCATATTACAAAAAGGCCGTTAGAATAAATGACATATTGCAAGTAACGGTTAGGCTTTAAGCGGGATAGTTCTACTCTCTCACTGTGGAAAGGCAAAGTTGGAGTAAATATATAAAACCTTTAAATGCTTAAAGGTTTCTTGTAAAAATGTTGATTTATTATTTTTGTATAAAGCCATATTTGCTTGTGTACATGTGATTTGTGTTATAAAACGTCCTGCTGGCTTGGTTAGACATTATATCCTTATGTATGCACATTAATGCTTCATTATACTTCTGCATGAAGGGGTTACACTGTACCTGCCGCGGCTATGTGCAGAGACTCTGTAGCTACGCTGTAGGCTATGCTGTTGCTCCTCGAAGGGGCTACGGTAATACCACGTGGGGTATGCAACAACTGTGATTGGTCAGCATGGGCTGCTTGTGTTTTCTTCTTGAAATGTCAGATACGCGTAGAGACAGCAGAGGGTGAAGATAACTAGGTGGTGCCGCAGCATCATTGCTTTTTTGTGTGAAATACTGGATAATACAGATCTACCGGGGTTGGCATTTTCCTAAAAGAACGCCTTGCCACCTCTGCTGCCACCCCAGTTGGCAGCAACGAATTAAAAGTTATGGCCACTTTGACCATTTCTGAGCGCGAATCTCCGACTGCAGTGAATGCAGCACGAGTTAGTCTGTAGGAGTTTGTAAATGGCAGCCTGTGCCCTTTTGTAGCGTGTACACTGTGATTGAATTCAGCATATATACGTCTGCCATACGTTGCCACCCCTCAAAAATTCCTCAGAAAGTCTCATATTCAGTAATGAAACAAGGTGGAGCTTTCCACCGTCACTCGTATCCCAAAGCACATGAAAGAATGTAAAAAGTTACTGTGGGCACTATAATTAGAGGAGGTTACGTCCCAATCACGTAGACTACGATACATCCGTCTAGTGCTGCGGTGGTGATAGCAATGGATGAGATTGGACTCTGAACTATAAATCAAAATCTACACCGTACAGTAGCCATCTATGGCAGGACTCCCGTTAAGTATCAAGTATCAAGTATAAGTCTAGTTTTACTACTGAACAAATCCTGTCAGGAACCTTTGTTCCTGCCATCTTTCCCTGCTGTCAACTATCAGATGAAAAAATAAATCCTTACTTTTTTCTTTCCACGATTCAGGTTTGAATCTAATGTGTCTATTATTGTACCTTGGACATCTGATAACATTACTTCCCCCATCAGACCGTAAGACGCGCAAAAGCAGCAGGATGTCGGATCCTATTGTTACTACAGACTGTTTCTCACACGGGTTCATTACGTATGCACACACCTAACCCCAGCAGTACAAAAACCTCGGAACGCGTCCGAAGGCACAAACACGGGCCAATGGAGGTGTGCAGACGTGTGTGATTTGTTGTCTCTCGTGTAGTTCATCTCGACGTTATACAAGAAATGTGGGTGCGTGATCCTGCACACAACACCAAATACAGACTACACAATTTGGTTTTTATCAGCCTTCACGATCCCTTTGTCCTGTAGGTGACACAGTCCATGCGCCCGTTTTTAGAATTACAAACAACACAATTACAACCCACCCAAGGAAGTGCACGCACACAATGAAGAAACAAACATGGCGAGATAAGGCAAATCACTTGAAAGGAAAGGAAATGGATTCAAAGTATGTATTGTGGGATGGAATTTCATCCTGGGACTGTTGGTGCATGACTTCACACGTACACACGCTGTACACATAAAACACGTGTGCAAATTTCCCCCTTGAGACCTTGGAAATTCTACTTTCTGCGACGCCCATGACTTATATTTCAGTCACAAATTGCAATACAGCTCTCCCACCCCAGCGTTTGTCATCGGTCTCTTACCTGCTTCTTGTCCCGTGAGACCCATTTGGACTCGATGGAGCCCAGAGTGAGGCTGGGCAGCATGTGGTTCAGCACCTTCGCCACAAAAACCTGCAAACGGCGAAAAACAAAAACACACTTCCAGAGCCTTCCAGTTTATTTTTACACATCAACACCTCCCTGAAGAATGTTTCTATCTCTCCCTCTCTCTTCGTTTCTTTCCATCTGCTCAGCGTTACAAAGACACACATACAGTCATGGCATTTTGAGTGTGTACTGTAAAATTCACCTGCTTGCACCCAATGTGTTTCTACTGTCTGTTTTTGTGAGTGCAGGATTTAAAAACCAGATTTCCAAATAGAAAAACAAGTCTCTCCTCCTCCCATAACAGATTTTGCTTGGACATTGGGCGTGTAATGGATATAACAATGTGCACGGAACACGGACGCAGGAAGTAGGGGCGCTGAGGGGCGCTGCAGCACCCCCTAAATCCAGGCATTATAAAAACCATCAATTGATAAAAAAGCTGTGATGCACAGAGAGTGTGTGCGCTCACGTGGACGAACGAGAGAGAGGGAACAGGCCAATATGGACACACGTGTCGTGTTGCCAGGTGCGCGGCTTTCCCGAGGAAGAAGTGTTGCCGGGTGGACCAACTGTGCATGCGAATTACATGAATAAAAATCCACATTTCAAATGAAACAATTTATTTATACCCAAATCCTGCCAAACGGACTCCAGATCAGCACGTACACGCATCGGCATGGGACACGTCTCACGCCCCCACACACCCGAGGTGCTCTCCGCCCGCCGCCCCCCGCCCACTCACGTTGATCCGGCAGGGGGAAGAGGTGAAAAGGGAAGCGAAAGCGAAGAGACAACGCAACAGGCTAGTTTGTGCGTCAGTGAATTTGTCTACACGTTCACAGAGCGATATTTTATTTATTTATTGATTTTTTTAAAGTGTATTTTTTTTCGGGCTTTTCTCGCCTTTATTTGAAAGTGACAGCCGAAGAGACGGGAAACGCAGGAGATAGAGAAGGGGGGATGACAAGCAGCAAATTGCCATGGGCCGGAGCCGAACCCAGGTCTTCTGCGGTGAGGACTGTAGCCTCGAACGTGGGGGCGTATAAAATATACTGTATCTAATTACACATGGCCGTTTTAGGACCTAGGTGAAAGAACTGGGAAAAGTGCTTTTAATGCTGGCTAACCCGGCTAAACATGTATGGTGTTACTTTGTTGATGTTACAATATGTTTGGCAATGACAGCAATGCTGTTGTATGGAATGCCATTTCATTCAGTCAGTCATTGTAGGCCTTAGGCGGGGTACACCCGGGACAGTGGCCAACTCGTCGCAGGGCCGACACGTAGACAGACAACCATTCACACTCACATTCATCCACTAGGGGCAATTTTAGAGTTATCAACTAACCTACACTACATCTACATTGGCCTCTATGGACGGTGGGAGGAGCCGGAGAGAGCCAACGGTAACGACATGCAGACTCCACACCGAGAGATCGCGTGACGTTGGTCTGGTCCGGGATTCGAACCCACGAGCTCCTTGTTGGGAGGCGGGAGCTCTAACCGCTCTATGCCTACACATTTCCATTTCTTATATTCAAATGAAGGGGGCGTGGTAATCTCACAGAGCTGCAGACCGGACACCGCCATCAGAGAAGACGCAGGGCCAGTTTGCAGTTTGACAACAAGAGAGGGAATCACACCGCGGCTAAGTGCCAGGTGCTTTTCTTGCCGGGTTTGGCTCCTGGCTCCCTGCTCTGCCTCAACACTCGGTGATTTATGGCCTTATTTCGAGGTCCGGTTTTGGGGCTGGTTTGATTGGCCGTTGGGCTGTCTTTGGGCCGGTTTTGTCACACAGACCTGGCAACCGTGATCATGAAGTCTGATGTTACAATTCTGAGCTTTATCAGTGAAGTGCATGAACTACTCTGCAGACTGGCGTCTCCGTTAACAGTGACAAACTTTCGTCTCCTCTTTGAAACGTCTGTATCCTCACTGCGCTGCATCATTATGAATTATGATGTTCGTTACAATTTGGCCCTTAAGCCAGAAACATTGTGTTCGCTTAATTTCTTTCTATTGTCCCCTTACAGGTAAGAACAATGGTTGCAATGTGTTTAACTGTGTACATATGCTTTCTTTGTTACAAGGAACATGCTGATGGTCAAATATCAGTTTAAGAAGTATCTTCAGCAAGTGATTTCAAGTAATACACAGTAATATTTGTGTAAAAGTAATATTAGCAAGTCATTTCGGCTCAAGTGGCACTGATTCTGATTATTGGCCAGTGGGGAGTAAGACGACTGACTCCTGGGTTAACTGAGTAATTACAGGTAACTGTATAGAAAGGCAAAAGGAGAGGAAAAGAATGGAAAGGAGAGAGTAAAAGTGAAGCGCAGTGGAGAGAACGAGTGGATAAGGGGTTTATGTGGTACCTTGAACGGTGTGGCCGAGTCTGGGTTCATCTGGACCATCGGAGCAATCAGAACCACTCCAGCAAAATCACTGGGCCTCTCACAGGCGGTCAGGATGGATATAGCACCACCCTGAGTAAGAAAAAGCACAGATATAAATTAACTGGAAATTAAATTGAAGTTTTTAAAAGGTTGTGATGTTTTTTTTAAATGGTGCATGTTAAGGTGACCGTTTACCAGATGCTTTCCCAATGCAGGAGGTGTGAGTCCGAGGTGAGGTGCAGACCGAACCAGGTGTTTATTTCACCAACAATGAACACATACAGTACATACAGTAGATAATAGACGTGGTTCCAGCTAAGAGGTAGCTGCTGAGTCGACAAAACACAAAAATACAAAATCTCAATAAAACATGTTCCCCCCCGAGACGTTTGTGAAATTCTTTCTTCTGCCCGTTAATTTATACAAACCTATGTGATTCAAGCAATCTATCCAATCCATGCCATATGCTACAAAGAGTTGTTGTAATGAAGAGGACTTTCATTACAGCGTATGTAAGGGTGCTTTCACACCTCTAGTTGGGTTCATTTGGTCCGAACCGAGGGCAAACAATTATACATTGTAGCATTTTTCAGCTTTTTTGGTTCCTTTTCACACCACACTGATTGCTTTGGTCTGAACCAGTTGAAACGAACCCAAATGCAGTCACATGACAACATCCACATCACTCATTGGCCACGGCGTATTTCCTGAACTGCTTTTGCGATTGGTCAGAATTTACTTGCGGGAAGATTCCAATAGAAGAGGAAAAGCCAGCAAACAACACGGGGACAACTATGCAGAGATGACTACACGGGCTGGTTTTGTCCCGGGCCACAATCTATTACATTGGTTGTACACACCACAATATGCAAACAATACATTTCTATAATGAAGCGCGGATGCGGCTTGAAAACAACATTCTGATGCAAATGGCGAGCTTGCATCGCTCGTCACTTCAAGCGGAGGCGTACATTAATTCTTCTTAACTCTGACATGCTCATCTTCCGAAAATATGACTACGGCAGCTGGTTTAGTCCAAAAATGATCAGAAGTTTTTGCAGTTGGGTCGGATCGCGTTCTCACCACAAACGAACCGCTCCAGAGTTCGTTTGACAGCGTACCGAGGCCACCTCTTCAGGGAGGTCCCGGTACGCTTGTTTGGCCCGCGTTTGGTGCGCACCCGAGGTCGATTGCCGCTTTCACACCTGAGCAAACGAACCGCACCAGCGGGGCAAACGAACTCTAGTGCGATCCAACCGAACTAAACGAGGCAGGTGTGAAAGCACCCAAAGATACTGAACGGACATGTACGATACAAAGAACTTTGGGCTGACATTACAATACTTGGTTATGAGGCTTGGGGAAAACATTTCAAGCAAAACACTTTCTACTGCAGGGTAGACAACAGTGAATCCAATTATCTCCGCCAGGCGTAATCATGCGTTTGGTCGTGTGTGCGTATCTGTCCGCTGCTAACCTGGCATACCACTGGCCTACGTACTACATACTAACTACCATCAGCCTTTTGTTCTGTGCACATTTATGACTTTATATTCAAGGACCTCTCTTTTTTATACTGCTGACTCCTCACTCCTCTTAACCGGCCAGTAGGTAGGGATGTAAGCACACAAGTTAAGTTCCTTTACGTAAGTTAATTACCGTAAGTAGTTTGAAGTACATAAATTAGTGAGGGTTAGGGTAGGTCAGCGTTGCCTTTTGGTTTCACACGGGACATGAACAGCAGTCTCCTGGGTGAAAGTCCAGTGTTTGTTCGACCCATCCACCCACCTTGACCTCGTCTCTTTGTTGCTCTGTATACTAGGTCACCTGACATTTTTTTCCTCTAGGACATTTGCACGTAAAATGACACACCGTCTCTGCACAACATAAGTCAGCAGAGGCTAGATGACGTGAAATGACATGTGAAAAGCGAAAAGCAAATGAAATGACTTACGACATTGGGGTGTCATTCAAATGCCATTTGGTGAGACCAAGGCCTGGCCGAGATCTGCACACTAGCGAATGCGCTCTTCAAGTAGGCCAGTCACAATACTACATGTGTGGACAGAAGAACGTCACCAACATGATGCCAGAATAAACAGCAGGGTTTTCCCTACCATTACTGTATTGACTTAACAAACGAATGACTCTATAGTCTACCCCTGACCCAAATGTTTAATAATTATTTAAGTGGAATTTTTCTTAACAGAACCGGAGAGTCCATTTTATTTATTGTTTATGTTGTTTGATTGTATTTGTTTGTATTTAGGATGTTTTAATATTCGTTTCCCATTCCAATGTATGAGTATTCTTAAAACTTTTAGAGTTAATCCACAAACGTAGAAAACATTTGATTATGGAGATTTCATCTCAGAGCATCAATGTCACAAGCTGTTGGTTGTGTGAAACAGTGATGCAAATGGTTCAGTTTCAAGTTATTCGTTGCAAGCTGCCTTTCAGTTAAATGACGTGGTTCATAAGGCAGAGTTGCATGGTTTTTGTTAATGCTAGCCTTACTTTATCACACGGCAGGAAGTTAGCCGACACTTGGACAGATCAGCAGATCAAGCCCATTGCTTAGTAAATAGCAATAGTAGAGTTCAGAGTTAAAAGCAGCCAATGGTGAGGGATAAAGTATTCCGTGACCCAGGCTGACGATGGTGAAAGAAATAACAAAATGATAAAAAAAAAAAAAAAGAAGAGCTAAGGACAAAAGGCTGTAAAGATAAAAGCACATTAAAGCAATTTGAAGAGTTAAAAGTGTAAGAAAGAACCTGTTTCCCTGAGGGGAAGATGATGTGAGTGTTACGAGGTGACGAAGACCCAGATGCAGACAATGCTTGGGGAGTGGCGTCTTTATTAACAGCAGGTAGACAGGCAAACTTGGAAAACAGGCGAACTTGGAAAGCAGGCAGGCAAACAGAAAACCAGGAGCAAGACAAAACCCCCGACGAGACCGAAGTAACACAGACGGGAAGAACGCAGGGTCGATACCACGGCAGGGCAAACAATGATCCAGCAACCAGACAGGGAATCACACGAACTAAATACACTCAGGGGAGGTGAAGACAACGAGGCACAGGTGCAGGGCAAACGCAGGTGAACACGATCAGGGAATCAGGGACAGGAAGTAAAGTCAGACAGAGACAGAGGGGAACAGACACCTACCAAAATAAAACAGGACAAGAACCAGACTAAATGCCAAAACATAACCTAAACAGACAATTTCAAAAGAAGACAAGAACTAACACAAGACACACGGAGAACTAAAGCAGACCAGGGACAAGCAGAATAAAACAAAACACACTCCCAAAACATACACTAAAGAACCAAAACCATAACAATGAGTTACTTCTTTGGCCTGTAACAGAAGCCAGGGAGTGTCCTTTCTCCTCTAACTGATGCGAGGAGAAGTGGGAAACCTTCTCAGGGCTCAAGAGACACATAAAACAATCTTTTGTTCACACTGGCATTCATTTCCCATCCTGCTCTTTTGTTGCTGTTGCCCCACACGGACTGGGAGAGAAATGCGAACGTGAACCCACCCTAGGGCACAACGTGCACTGTGGCGCTGCAGCGAACACTGGTACAAGGCCACACCTTGGCACCCCATGCTGACATTTGGGATTGTGATTTAAATCTGGGCTGTAGGGCCATGATAATTACCAGCTTCGTGGCGGCCCACAGTCAAATCAATTTGCCGTGGTTCACTTTGCCGTGGTTCTCTTCTCATATGCAGCAAGTGCAAGTGGCTGCACAGCAGACAGACACACATACACACATGAGAACAGAGATGCTGCATCCCCCACCTCCCTCTGGAGACTAATTGGCTTCAACTTTGTTTATGTGAGCGTTCTTTGTCACTCGTATGAATATTCATCTGGCTGGGTTCAATGACTGGCTCACTTCATGAAAAGAGGCACTAAAAGACAAAACATTTCCCACCAGAAAATCTCACTTTCTAAAGCGCGCGCACGCACACACACACACACACACAC
>CM022479.1:10153270-10173355 GCA_011952105.1 Coreoperca whiteheadi | reverse complement strand
TTTGCCTGCATGCATATACAGCGTTAGAGAAAAAGGGCTGGCTAGCCTCATGGCTTCTCATTTTCATGTCTCCAGTTTACGCACACACGCCAACACATATTCCAAGACAAGCTTAAACTGAAATATCCATGTGTAAACACCGTGACACACACTCACAGAAATGTTGCTCGGTCCAACGGTGAAATTTCTCTTGGGTGCTTTGAAGCTGCCAAAAACCGGCCGATCGGTTCAACACATTTGCTTTCCAGTTAAACATAACATGATAAATGAACGCCATTTGGTGTAAAGGCCCATTCTATGTCATGCCCTTCCACACACACACACACACACACACACACACACACACACACACACGCTTTGTCTAATGGGCTCCAATGATAGAGAGAGATAAGTGTGAATAAAGGAGAGAGGAGGGAGAGAGGGAGAATCGGGACAGAAAAGCTCTTTAAGAAGCTGACTGAACGCCTCCTCACACTTTCTCTCTCTGAACTTTGGTTGAGAGTATGAATACTGGTATTGTATGTTGTCTGTCTGCTGACAGTGGACGGACTTAAACTATCAAAAACTGCCTGAGGAGCTAACATTCTGACATTATATGAACCAAACAGCTTATACATGGACATTATATGAACTAGGCTACTGGTTAATTATTGTATTTATTAGCGTTATTTAGACTAAATGGCTAATACATACAGTACGCATTACATCGACTGAACAGCTAATAAATGAATGAATAAAGGAAGCTAACCTTTGATACACTGACATAGTGCAGGCAGTAGTGTTCAACAGGCTGGTCACAAAACAACTCCTGCCAGTCAGAAAAGGAATGAGGACTTATGGAAATGGTAGGGATACTGTGCATTCAACTCGCTCCAATTAAACAATTCAACAAGGTCAAAGAATTCAGTAAAAAGTAAACCATGATAAACGGGACAAAGTGGGAGAGTAAAGAGGTTACACACAAACAATGGCATGATATACAGCGAAACCAAAAATGGGGGAAATATGGCTTACCATGAGAAGAAACTGATTGAGTATAAGATACAGAGAGAGGTGGGGGGGTTGAAAAGATGAACAAATACACTGATGGCGTGAACAGTGACAAACTATTGCATAAAACCCTGGCACTAAGGAAGACGGAAAAATGGGCCACGGCCGGAGATGCTGATGGAGAAGGAGAGAAATGAGGAAGAGTGAGAAGGAGCCAAAGCTGAAGGCATTTGTCAGCATTCCCATGAGCCCATACAACAGCGCTGAAAGAAAAAAGCCTCCGATTCTTGAACTATCCGCTGAACCAAATAAGATGCCGAGAAGACTGTGAAACAGCCAGTGTGGTGTATCTGACACAGAAGCGACACATTCGAAACTGTAATTTGCTTTGTCAGTTGGAGTGCATTATTTCACATTCTCCCTTGTGCTTAGAAGCTTTGTGAAAACTGCGATTCTTCATCGGGAAATGAAGAATGAATTCTTGCATCAGCTTGCGGTGCTTTCAAAAGTATATACTGTAATTATTCACTTATTTTAAGTAGAAAGTTATTGCAAAGGACATTTTTTAAACAAGACTAAGAATTTACAGTTATGCGTGCTGTACTTATGCAATGTACTTAGTGCTTTGAGCTAAATGCAAATACTTCAATTTTAAATCAAATTACTTACATGTATCCACTATATAGTGCCCTCAAATATTCCACAATTGAACCAATATAGTAGTGTCAATGACTCGTATACTGCTCTCTGCTAAGGCACTGCATTTTATAGATCAAAAATGACATGCAATTGGTCAACATTGCACATATTAAACCTGTCGATGGTGCTAGAAGAAGTGTCAAAGGATCACCGCAGTCACTGGGATCCATCCTCTGGGGCCAGCGATGAATGTCTGTACAACATTTTGTGCCAACCCATACAGTGGACGTTAGGATATTCCACTGGATATGGAAAAACCTTGACCTGCTGGTGCTTCTGGATAAAAGGTCAGGTGATCGTCACAGTCATTAGCATTCATCCTCTGGGTACCATGAATGTCTGTCAAAAGGTCATGCTAATCCATTAAAGCATTTCTGACATCTTTCACTCTGGAACAAAGTGGGGGGCTAGGCCAACGGACCGACGTTAGCCACGCCACTAGCCTGGCTGAAAATAACAAAATGCTAAAGAAACCCATTTAAATATACACTCATCTACCCCACTTATGAACGTAAATATTAAAGCTCATCCTCATTTAAGTTTTCATTAGGAATCTTACTAATGACTGTTGGTAAATTAAAGCTCAGCGTGAAAGAATCAGACCTTTTTGCCTTAAAAAAAACGATTACTGGCAGTGGTGCAGGTGATGTGTGAGGAGTGGGACATCTTTCTTTACTAAATCTACACTGCGGCTGGGCTCTGCTAAAAGCTCCACTGTCTCCGCAGGATGTTATCACTGGAGCAGCGTCTCTGCACATACTGTAGAGTCCACAGGTGGTTTCAATTGTTTTGTAGCTTTTGCGTCATTACCTGACCCCGTTGAACAGAGATTCATACAAACGGAAGAGAGGAACAGGCTAATTGAAACAGGATGAGGAGTCACAACACTGGGAAGCTGGGAGTGAGGCCTGTAAAAACACGGTGACCCAGAATCTGATTAGGGTTGGGCTTCCCAAGCTTTAAGTCCGGGTTTTAAGATGAAAAGGACGAACGGCTATGAGAAAGAACGGGCCTGGAGGACAAAAATGAGCTAGGATGAAACGAGGAGAAAGAAAGAAAGAAAGAAAATGAAATTAAAGTAAAACTAACGAAAGGAAGAAGACAGAAAGGCACTGTGGAGGAAAGAGATGTCAGGAATTGTCAGCAGATGATGGTAGGACAGGTGGACTGGCTTACATGAGCGCACAAAACGAACATCTGATGAAATGACACAGATGGTGGGATGGACAGGAAGAACAGAGAGAGAAAAGAGGGACGAGGGGATGGGAAAAAGACGGGGAGAGGAGGAAGAAAGGAGGGAGGTGCTACTGTGACTTCAGTCAGCTCTGCCTTAATATTTACAGACTCAGACGGCAGGCGCTTAGCCTCTATCTGGGATCCCACAGTTTAATTTACACAGAACTATTTGCGTCTGCGCTCCTACAACCTCGGATTGTGAGAACGCAACCTCAGTCTTTCTATAAATACAGTACTGCTGCAAAGTAAAGCTTGAGCTATAAAAGGTTTGCAAAAACAGTCTCATGAATTAAATGGAGGGTTGTTGAAAGCAGTTCAAAGCCAAACTGATGTCGCTGAATATGACCTCATTTACAAGGAGAAGCCGTTGTCTTGACTGGAGGACAGTTTGATGTCAAACACACCATAGCCGAAAATAATATTTGGAGAGTAAAAAATAATGCTGAACATAGCTTCAGATTGTCTGAATCCACAAAAAAAAAAAGGTGTTTCTATCATGAAGGGAGAGGCTGTGATAGCAAACATATGCTGCGATATGCAGTGCCTTTGAACAAACCACCAAGCAATGTGGTCCATTGAGCACCCATGGTTCTCTCGCTTTCTAAGACGCCATCAGTTGGGCAGGTACAAAATCACTCATAGAATCTAATGAGTTTCTCACTTTCTGAGCCATCAGGTCTGTGTTAGTAGTGTTAGTAAGTGATTAATTAAGGATTCTACCACTACAATATACCAACTTAAATGTTGAGTCAGCAAATGTTGTTCTCATTATTGACTTTTTTACTGAGCTAAATCATTAATCAATTATTTATTAACATTAATAAAGCCATAAGTTACAAATGTAAATGATGCCTCAGTAGACAGGGTTACTAACTAGCAGGGGTGGCCTCGAAGTTAAATGCTCAACGTCTCGAACATATAAAGGATTCAGTCTGTGAAAGTGTTGTTAAGTACTTTTGCTGCCGACATTTCCTGATTAAGCGTAAATGGAGACATCTATTTTCAAACAATGCAGGTCTCATTTTCCCACAGAGCTCGTCATACCTGCCGTAAAACCCTTTTGTTCCGTTGAATCCAGCATGCCCCACTGAATCACTGCCGCGCTGCGAGATAACAAGGCCCCACACTTCACATGGCCGAACAGAATTTGCGTTCGTCGTTGGTGTTCCCTGCTTGAAAAGAGCCTTCCGGCCGTGAGCTAAAGATACTAAAAACTGTGTCTTTGTGTTTTTGACTTACACAGGTGCTGCTGACTGCACTCTGTTCACAGAATCTCTTGTTTCACGTTTTGTGACAGTGAAGTTAGCCTCTTCCTTACATAACAGCAGATGTTGCACGGCATGCATACGTGCAAACACTTGTGCGTTCTGTATGAATAAAGAATCTGAGCAGCTTGTTCCTCCAGCAAAAAACAGTTCATGGAAGTATACACTGACTCGACCTACAAAACACTGACAGTAATCATTTATTACATAACGCATCACTAGTGTTTGTGTTCTAAGAGTTAGTGGGTCACAGAGCACAACAGTGAGAGGCTGTGATGCTGAATGCAGCTCTGTGAAAAGCTGAATAAACGGATCAGTTAAAAATAGTTCCCTGGCCGGCCTTGATGCTTTTTGTGTCCAGGTGTTATGTAATTTTTCTCATTGAGAATTCTGGTTCGACAGTGTGCCTGTAGATTTCATAAAACCAAAGACCTTTTGATGCTGTTTGTATAGAATTGAACACCATTTTAACTCCGAAACAACCAGTTTTTAATTGACCTCAGCTTATAAAAGCCGTGTAGCAACTAAGGGGAAGCTGAAGGAAATGGGAAATATATAATTTATTAAGTGTTTTTGCATTTTATTTTATATTTATGATTCTTGACCTGCAGTACTTGCTTTATATTTCTTATATTTCTACTATGTTTATTGTTCTGCACCAAAATACCAAAGCAAATTCCTTGTATGTGTAAACCTACCTGGTGTTATGGTTCTACGTTGTCAGTCTGTTTGTTTTTCCTGTGTTCCTGTCTGTTTCCCCCCTACCTGGTGTCTCTGGTCATTCCCTTGTCTGAGTCCTGCGTTTGGGTTTTCAACACCATCCACGCAAAACCTAACACCTGGCAATAAATCGGATTCTGGCATTTGCAGCTGTTTATTTAGCATGTTCTATGTTAAACCCCGTTAACTGAACAAAACGGTATGTAGCACAATAAATGTAACAAAATATTACAGTATGGAGGCGATGCTGGAAACAGGGGGGAAAGGTTTGCCTGGCTTACTTCAAAGTTCGAAATCCTTGTAAAAACTGAATGCGTAAATGACAATCTGTGGTTTTAGGGGGAGTTACCTGTTGGAAGTATTTCTTAAAGAACAGTTGTGTGCGGAGTGGCTCTGGCTATAGCGCTGGTTGCCTGGCAACCTCACTGCCAAGACAATACTCAAGAAGGTTGTTCGACAAGAGATAGTTACAAAAATTTGGATAATCGATTAATTGTTAATGGGGCAAAAATGCCATTTACTTCGCAAATATGAGAATTTGGTGCTTTTCTCTATATTCAACCTTGTAAATTGAACATTTTTGGGTTTTGGACTGTTGGACTGACAAAACAAATAATTTGAAGATGATGCCTTGGGGCTATGGGAACAGTTTTGAAGCAAAATCGGACGTTTTGGGAAACGAGTTAGATGAGAAGACTAATACCACTCTCATGTCTGTTCTCAACATTGTACTCACTGAAGAACAAATTAGGAGACCTACTGCTTTATTTACCAAATGTTAATAGTTATAGAAACTGAGGATAAAGGTCACTGACACAGAAGGTTAGCGGAACATTAAATTACATGAAACGTTACATAGATTCCTGGACTGGCTCAGGAAAGTGAGAACTCTTTCCTCTCCGTCAACAAATACGGCCACATTGACCTCGGGCAGGTCACTGAACCTGTAACTGCTCTGTCGGAGGCTTTCAGTGGCCAGCAGCTGCAGGCTGTGCGGAATCTGTCACCGCGGTCAAGACAAACCAAATGAAATGTCAACGCAGCGTGTCAAAGTATTTCACTGCATTATAGAGTTCCTTCTTGAAAGTGTCCGTAAAATGTTAAAACTTCAATTTTTTCTAAATTCTATTGCTATTCTCTTTATTAGTGGTTCAAGACCCGAAGGGGCTAAAACCCTTCGAGGTTTGTGCAGGTTTATTAGGGTTCAAACCACGTAGCTGTAGAACCCTATTGAGTTTGTGTCCGTTTATCATTACTATTATTAGTAATTACAATACTTATTATTGTTATTTAATCCAGATTTCATTCAGTTCTAAGCAGAACACCATGCAGGACTCAGCCTTCAATGTCATGCAGTTGTCTCTCTGTCTGTGTTTCAAGGACACTGTACCAGGAGCTATCAAACAATATTACGTAATTTCGCACCAAACAAAACAGGCGGAAAAAAAACCTGGCCTAGAGCAAGAAATTCACGATTCTCATTTGAAATACAATAATGTGGTTAAAATAAAAGAAAACCCAAAGACCGACCCAAAAATCCCAGTTCTATTGGTAATTAACAGTAAAATACTGCATGTCCTACCATGGAGTGACCCACGATGAAGACAGGCAGGTCGGGGTGGCGGGACTTCATCAGGTCAATGTGCTGCAGGGAGTCTCTTATGTAAACCTGGAAGTCTTTGATGTTCATCCTGTCTCCTTCACTCTGACCATGGCCGACTGTGGAGGGAAAGAGTGAAGAAGAAAAGACCGGTGTGAGGAAACTGGAAATGCTACAAGATATTTGCACAATTTGTAATTGTGTGATTTTGCAGACCTTTTCTGTGGCAAAAGAGACAAATAAGAACAAGGCTTTCCTTGAATCACAGCCATACAAGATCTACAACCACTTACTTAGCAGGCTATTAAACATAACATTTGAGAGACTGTCGTAGTTGAGAGAAAACACAAGGACTAAACAGACACATACAAATGAATACCTTATATCTTAGAATTGCATCGACAGACATTTTATGGCATTTTTAGATGTTTTTAGATCTTTTAAGGATTGGCTGAAACTATAAACTAGGAATATATGAGAAGAATGAGACACTTTCTCAGAATAGAATATCTCAGAATATCCTAAAGAGCTCCTACACTCCAGATGGATTTAAGGTGGATGAAAAACAGGAAGAAGCTCACGGGGAGGGGGGGGGAGCAGTCAGGATACGGAGGGATGAAGTGGATAAATTAAGAGTGGGATGTGAATGAGAAATAATTAATGAGAAGAGAGTAGGGAAGAGTGAGGGTTTATGGAAAATATTACAAAGGAGAATAAGGAGGAAAGGATGATTGAGTCGAGGGGTGAGAACGAGAGGGGCGAGTGACATTTTGGGGCGAAATGTCCTTTTGGCCCTGAGAAATGTATTATGGGTAAAGCCTGTGGATAGCACTTGAGTCAAAATGCTGACACTGCATGTAAGTCAGCTAGGTCAACCTTTAGAAAAAGAAAGCTTTTTACTGCTGAAGAATTGTTGCTAAATCCTCTTTCACACTGGACAAAAACCCTACTAACATCTGGCTTTTGTCTTCAGTGGGAAAGGGTACAATCAGGATTCATTCCCAGGTCAGATGACTCTGCAGTAGTCACAGGTATTTATCGGCTCCATCAGTGATGGAAATATGACACCCAGTTGACATGCTAATTTTCGCCCCTAGTATTAGCATGCTACCTACTTTTCATTTTAGTCTGGAGAGAGATTCAGTATCGGTGAATCGGTCTTTTCAGTAGCCAACTGTTTTGTTGGATTTGTCATATTTTCTCATGTCAGAGGTGCTTTCACACATCGTGCTCAACAATTAAGCATTTAGAGGAATGTGTCCTAAAGCCCGGAAATTAGCATTTTAGCACATACTGTAGGTGCCATGGTCTCAAAGTCGATGGGTTTTTTGAATGGGTTTTTGGTTAGATGCTTGAAATAAGGTCTGTGGTTAGCATAATTGGTAAATGGACTGTACATGTATAGCGCCTTTCTGGTCTTGCGACTACTCAAAGCGCTTTCACACTACATATCACGTTCCCCCCTGTTCACACACATTCATACAATCATGGCAAGAGCTAACTGCCCAACAGTACAACCTAACCATTCACACACACTCACACAGCAAAGGCACAACCCTTCAGTATCTTGCTAAATGACACTTTGACACATGGTCCGACCTTCCGATTGGTGGACGACCCGCTCTTCCACAAAGCCACAGCTCCCTTAAGAGACTTTTCACTGGCAATCCTCCCAGTGAACACGGCTGCAACAGGACCGACAGAGGCAAGTTTGACGACAGGTAATACAGACCCACACTATCCACCGCCTTCACACTACACATCACCCTTTACCCCCTGATGGCAGGTGCCAACTGCTCATCAGTACAAAGAAAGTAATACAGGACCTCGGGGACGACAAAGACACGGCGGGTTCAGGCGGGGAAGGGAGAGGAGCGAGAGGGAGGTCGGGCATCAGAGAGGCAGCGACCGCGCGTAGAGCCAGAATATTTTTCACATCTAAAACGTGTGGATATGATAATCCCAAAATGCATTAAAGTGTGATAAATAAAAGATATGTTGTGTAGGAATTAAGGGGCTTATATACACACCCTGTTAGGCAAGGTATTTTACTTATCTATATACTATGTGTGTCCTTTGTTAATCATTGTTTACCAATCACAGTAACCGTATCCTGAGGGAAATCACATGCATAGGAAGAGGAGAAGTATGCTGGGCAAAGGTCAAACCAAGGTCAGAAGTTAACAGGAAGGTATGGAGACAAAGAGCCATACAAGTTAATGAGTGTTGGACAGGCTGTGGCTTTAACATATATAACCGACTGCGTTGTGCCTTTAACTTCGGACACAACTGGGGGAGTCGTGGCGTTAAGATGGTGGGCGCTGTAGGTTGTGTCTCCAGACATATCTGTGTTGTGTATTTCCCCAGATATGTCTGTATTGTTTGTTTGTGTGGAAATAAATACTGCTTGAAAGACATTGGTAGGTCTCGTGTGGATCCCTTCTCATCAACGAACCCGTAGAGGGAGCTTCATTCCTCTGTTTTCCAGAGCAGACCTCCATCTCTCTAGATTCTCCTCCACCTGCTCCCTGCTCTCACTACAAATCACAATGTCATCCGCAAACATCATAGTCCATGGAGATTCCTGTCTAACCTCATCTGTCAGCCTGTCCATCACCAGAGCAAACAAGAAGGGGCTCAGAGCCGATCCTTGATGCAGACCCACCTCCACCTTGAACTCCTCTGTCACCCCTACAGCACACCTCACCACGGTCTTACAGCTCTCATACATGTCCTGCACCACTCTAACATACTTCTCTGCCGCTCCAGACGTCCTCATACAATACCACAGCTCCTCTCTCGGCACCCTGTCATACGCTTTCTCTAAATCTACAAAGACACAATGCAACTCCTTATGACCTTCTCTGTACTTCTCCATCAGCATCCTCAAAGCAAACATTGCATCTGTTGTGCTCTTTCTAGGCATGAAACCATATTGCTGCTCACAAATGCTCACCTCTGCCCTTAGCCTAGCTTCCGCTACTGTTTCCCACAACGTCATTGTATGACTCATCAGCTTTATTCCTCTGTAGTTGCCACAGCTCTGCACATCTCCCTTGTTCTTGAAAATTGGCACCAGTACACTTCTCCTCCATTCCTCGGGCCTCCTCTCACTCTCCAAGATCTTGTTTAACAAACTATTCAGAAACTCAACTGCCACCTCTCCTAGACACTTCCATACCTCCACACGTATGTCATCAGGACCAACTGCCTTTCCACTCTTCATCCTCTTCAACGTCCTCCTCACTTCACTCTTGCTAATCTTGGCTACTTCCCGCTCCACACCAGTCACCTCTTCTACTCTTCGTTCCCTTTCATTTTCCTCATTCATCAACTCTTCAAAGTACTCCTTCCATCTTCCCATCACACTCCTGGCAACTGTCAATACATTTCCATCCTTATCTTTAATCACCCTAACCTGCTGCACATCCTTCCCATCTCTATCTCTTTGTGTGGCCAACCTGTACAAATCCACCTCTCCCTCTTTAGTGTCCAACCTAGCATACAAGTCCTCATATGCTCTTTGTTTGGCCTTTGCCACCTCTACCTTCACCTTACGCTGCATCTCCCTGTACTCCTGTCTACTCTCTTCAGTCCTCTCAGTGTCCCACTTCTTATTTGCTAACCTCTTTCTCTGCATACGCTCCTGAACTTCCTGGTTCCACCACCAAGTCTCCTTGCCGACTTTCCTCTTTCCAGATGACACACCGAGTACCCTCCTACCTGTCTCCCTGATCACATTAGCTGTAGTGGTCCAGTCATCTGGGAGCACTTCCTGACCACCCACAGTCTGTCTCAGCTCCTCCCTGAAAACTACACGACATTCTTCCTTTTTCAGCTTCCACCACTTTGTCCTCTGCTCTGCCTTTGTCCTCTTCATCTTCCTCACCACCAGAGTCATTTTACACACTAGCATCCTGTGTTGTCTGGCTACACTCTCCCCTACCACTACTTTACAGTCACTGGTCTCTTTCAGATTACAACGTCTGCACAAGATGTAGTCCACCTGAGTGCTTCTCCCTCCGCTCTTATAGGTCACCCTATGTTCCTGCCTCTTCTGGAAGAAAGTGTTCACTGCAGCCATTTCCATCGTCTTTGCAAAGTCTACCACCATCTGTCCTTCTGCGTTCCCGTTCTGAAGACCAAACCTGCCCATCACATTCTCATGACCTCTGTTCCCTTCACCTACATGCCCGTTGAAATCTGCACCAATCACCACTCTCTCACCTCTGGGGATGCTCTGCATCACTTCATCTAACTCACTCCAGAATTTCTCCTTCTCTTCTAACTCACATCCTACCTGGGGGGCATAACCACTCACAACATTGAACATCACCCCTTCAATTTCCAGCTTCAGGCTCATCAACCTGTCTGACACTCTTTTCACCTCAAGAACATTCCTCACAAACTCCTCTTTCAGAATAACTCCTACTCCGTTTCTCTTCCTATCCGACCCATGGAAGAAAAACTTGAACCCTGCTCCTAAGCTTCTAGCCTTGCTACCTTTCCACCTGGTCTCCTGGACACACAGCATGTCCACCTTCCTTCTCAGCATCATGTCAATCAACTCTCTAGCCTTCCCTGTCATAGTCCCAATGTTCAAAGTCCCTACTGTCAGTCCTACATTCTTAGCTTTCCTCTTCTCTCTCTGCCTACGAACACACCTTCCTCCTCTCCTTCTTCGTCTTCGACCAACAGTAGTCCAATTTCCACCGGTACCCTGTAGGGCAACAGCACCGGTGGCGGTCGTTGTTAACCCAGGTCCCGACCGATCCGGTATGGAAGTCATTGTCATGATTCGCATTTTTAGTTTGGCATGTGTTTTACGTCGGATGCCCTTCCTGACACAACCCTCTGCATTTATCCAGACTTGGGACTGGAACATGAAGACACTGGCTTGTGCCCCCCTGCGGTTGCATTGTCAAAATATTGTTCATTAAGTATATTATGTGATTTGAACCCTGGTTCTCAATGCTTGTGAGTCTAGGAGGAGGGAGAGGAGCCTGGGATACATCCCAACTTCCCTAATTGCATCCATTTTTCCCTTACTTGTGTGTTTATCTTGGTGGAAGAGGAAGAAGAAGGGGAAATGACAAGAAGACACCAGTTGAGTGAAAAGAAAAGACGAATAAAAAGTGCAGACAAGAGAAAACGGAGGGAAGGCAGGAGTGGACGAGAGAGAAGAAGAAAGAAGGGAAAGAAATGTGACTGACAGATGGAGAGTAGGAAAACTATATTAATATGTATGCATGTATGCATTCATATATTGTGTGTGTGTTCTCAACCTTTCTGCAGCAGTGGCTGGTTGCCTCGGCAACCACTGAACCAATAACACCACTGAGCTCCTAAACATTCACAACATGCGCAGCTCACACCTTCTCGGTCTGTGCTCTGTGCTATGTCTGCTGTATATGTGTGTGTGTGTGTGTGTGTGAGGATGTCTTCATGCTATATGTTTTTGGCCTCATCAATACTGAAGCGATGATCACAGCATGAAAATCAATGTCCAATAACATCAGCAGTGAGTGATGGAGCACTGAAAACTTCAGATCGATGCACACTATATCCCCTTCCACGTCGGATCAATGACCCCCACACTCCACTGAATCCGCATCTTTTGTTGTCACACTCAATCACACACACACACAGAGTCTGATATTCACACTTCCGACAACTGACACACAAAGACGTACAGTATAAACACTGCGGAAGACAGATCCACAGCAGGCTGATTGGAAGAGCTGCAACAGGCAAAAAGCGGTCCTGATACGATATGAATGTTTTTTTTAAGATTTTCTTGGTAATGAGTTAACTGGATTTCAGAGCTGATTACAGTACAAAGCCAAATGAGAAGAACCAATCCGTGTTGTAATTTTGAAAACCCAGTTGACTCATATCATTTGCTGTAGGAATAAGATCAATTGTGCACGCTAATTCCATACAAGTGGGTCGATATATTAGAAGAAGGTGCACAATTGATTTCACTGCCGACAGAACCAGAGCAACAGTCGTCATATTGCCTCATAGAACCATTAGGGTGGGACCACGGTGTGCCCACATGTCAGGTGGTGATGACGAAAACCAAGGATCATTTTCATTGTTGATGAATCTCTTGATTATTTTTCGAATAATTGATGAATTGTTGAGTCTTTATCTCAAAGTAGCAAATAATGCCCTTTGTCATTTCCCAGAGCCCAAGGTGACACTATCAAAATATATACAACAAATCCGCTATTTAGTACTTATTCAGTTGGATCTCCTTTGCCACTTTCAAAATCTGCAAGCCCCACATATACCGGTAGACGCACCAGTATGTATGCTGGCAAGTGGTTTAATGCTTTTTGGTATCTTCAACTGAAAACTGTAAACAGCTGCTTCTACACACCTCCCCCAGCTGATTTTGAACGTTTATTGTGAATGCGCGGATTAATAAATGTCAATAAATAATGCTTTGTTTGTGATGACAGTTGTGTTTAGTTTTAACAGCTAGCACCTAGGCATTGTCCAGTGTGGCTCAGGCGCTGTGGATGTTTGATGCGTTCCACAACTCTTCCTTTCTCCTTGAACCACTGCAACAGCAGCCTCTCTGGGTTCTGGGACCTCCTGATTTACAACTAAAGCACCGACTATAATGTAGTGAAGTGGAGGCTAGTGTACAAACATATAATCAATCATAATAGAGTGAAACACATCTATATTAATAGAAAATATGTTTTATATTGACATATACTTTGGATTCATAAACACTGAAAAGGGTCTTTATAGCTGCATACAAGCACATTATAGTGTGTTATAAACCGTTTATGTTCGGATAATGCTTATGAATGCTGGGACTTAAAGTAATTTGTTACTCAAATAAGCAGCAAATCCTCACGGGCTAAAACCAGAGAATGGTTGTCATTTTTGCTGAATATTTTACTTAAATTAACTGATTCTAAAACTGTTGATTAATTTACTGTAGATGGACTAATTGATTAATCGATTAATTGTTTCAGCACTAAACATAGACTTAAAGGCGCTATTGATAATGCTGATAACCTTCAGACACTAGATGACGTAACCCCCCTTACCCATTCCTTTCCAGTTGGTTGCACAAGCTGCATATTTCATGGTCGAGTGGAGTGAGACTCAGACAGACTTTCAAGTGATGAATCTTTCCTGATAGAGTAATGAATTCAACACGTAGCACTAGATTTAGGTTACTTTGTGAAAATGAAAATGAAAATGATTCATTCACAATCATAGTCATTTTTTAGGTAAGTGATACCCTTATTCCATACCTTTCTAAAAGCCCTGTGGATGTATTTAAAAATATATATATACATATCTGTCTACATAAACATTTCATCAAAGAAACCTTAAAGCATAACAAACCCTAACAAAAGCTGCAGCAGATACACTTCAGAGTTGGGGGGGGGGCACTGCCATAAGAGTCAGCGTAATGTGTGTGATGCTATGGGATGCTGACAAACTTCTGACTTTCTTTGACTTTTTTATGGCTGTGTGTTCCATGATGTGTTAGGTACTTGGTGTATATACAGGTAAGCTGCAGATGTTTCCAGTGATGGGCAGGAGTGGCGCTGCAAGTAGCCGCGTTTAACTTTAAAATTTCTCAGAAGCGTGGTGGTAGAGTCCCTGTTACTCACGGCTTAGCGCTTTTATTGATCAAGGAGTCCACACAAGCTAACGTTACATTTACCCAAGCAGTCAAGAAAAAACGCGAGCATTTCTGAGGATCGAGCGCAACGGAGCTTTCTGCTGCGAAGATCGGTAAGCGACGCCATCGTCTATGTGGAGCCGACAGAAGCGCTTCCGTATGACGGTGACTCCACGTACCGGTCCCTGGGCTGATGCCTAGGACGTCTCTGCTGCAGCGGAATACAGACACGCGAGCTTGAGTTTACCCATTCGGGTGATTTCTGAATAAGCCAACACAACAATCAGCCAACTAAGCTACCCATCGCAATTCAGCGCAGCCCAGCCAGCAACCTGTCAACAACTAATTAGCCACAATTTTTTTACTGTCTGTTGGCGGAAAGTGAATATAATTAAGCCTGGTTGGTTTTGGAGAGCACAGCTTATTGACAGTTTTATTGATCACTGAGATAGCGTTGACTTGGCATGAAGTTGGTTCTAGGCCTGCAGCTCTCGATTATTTTAGTAATCGAGTATTCTACCATTTTTTTCTATCGGATAAGTAGGCCTACTTTTTCTTTATTAAAGAGCAACACTAAACATACAAGAGGAAATAAGACAGGTACCTTAAAAACAACTAATTTGTTGCTTTTTTAGTTTTATTGCTGAACAAGAACAAAAGTAGAGATGCGCGCGAGATCAGCGCTAACGTCACCGAATCAGCTGTTAAAAACAATCCATCCATCGCACATGATTCTGATCTACGCACCCGACACATTATAATTCTCAGTGTTAAGCGCGATGCTATCGTAACATTGGCTACACTGAAGTAGGTTGCTTTAAAAAAAAGCTTTTGGCGAAATGACATTTGTGAAATAACCGAACCATCCAGCACACGGAGTAACCCCTGGAACGTGAGCAAAAGGGAGAGATGTGTTTGTATTTAAGTCAGATAAAGCACATCGCACATACAGATCTACATTTTGAGCTAATCATTCATCATAGTAACACAGCCTGCTTCGGTAAGTTAGGAGCTCTAAATATGACTAAAGTGTGAGATTTATATTACACAAATCAATGAAAGCGCTGCGCGTCACGCACACGCAGTTACAGCTTGTTCTGCTATTCGTTGCGTTAGCTTTTATTAACATTTGAGTTGGGTATTTCGGAGATATCAAGTCTATGTAAAGTCCCATTAAACATTTCACATACACATCACAAGATGATGACCCATGCTGGTAGCTCCATCGAGTTGCTCGTATCTCTTCAGCCGACACGCAAACTTAAACGTTCAGCGTCGCATCCTGAAGCTCAACACACATTTGTCTTCAATTAAAAATAGCGAGCAAGACTAAGTGACATGGCTCGTGATGACGCCGCTCTCTTTCTCTCGCATTGAAATGAGCTGAAAAGCGAAAGTTACAGAATGACACATTGACTGCGTTTTACCGTGAAATGAGAGTTCCGCGTCTTTATTAAAATCAACACATTAATGACTTATCTCTCGTCCACCCGCAAGTTTTGGAATGTTTGGCTGCTTTTATTGCTTTACCCGCCTGACACGCGCAAATAATCGCAATCTGCGCATACTCCGAGTCCATACACAAAAACAGTCTTTCTGCAACATGACCGCGTGTCATTAAACGGACTAAACGACGCTTCGAGGCAAATGATGATTTTCTGAATTCGAGTTAACTCGAGGAATCGTTTCAGCCCTACTTGGTTCAATGTGAAAAAAGAAAAAAAAAAAAAGCTTCTATGTAGTTAAGCTACTTTTGTCATGTTGCTGTAGCTTAGCTTGCTACGTTTTGGTGGGTTTCAGTGTAGTGAAGCTTCATTTAATGTAGAGTAATTGGTAGCTTAGCGCACTACAATTTCCAAGTAGCTTGCCCAACAATGGCTTTTTCATTGTGTTTGCAATTGTATCGCTTTAACCCTAGTTTACTTTATAATGTTTTTTGTTTCTTTTAATAAACTCAAACAAATTAATACTTTTCCTGATAATGACCTCTTGGGTAGGCTACTCTAATCCAGTCATTATTTTTCTATAATGTAATGAGAAGACAGAAGATGAGTTAAGCATCACCAAACAATAGTAGGCTGTTTCTGTCCACTGCTCTGTTTTTTTTTTCTGCCTCTCAAAAACAATCCATAATGAAAATAGAACGACTGCCTAATGATAAAATGTCAGTGCTAGTGCAGTATGCGGTGTTGTTTTTTTGTTTTACACACATTAATTGATAGGCATACATTTCGGCATCCATATCGCACAAAAGGCAACATTTATTTTTGTGTGTCAGCTATGCGTTCTGTAGTTTGCGGTTAAATTTGGACTTTGTTAACCAGCCGCTGTTCGCTGGTAGATGCCAGATGGAAGAAACCTCCAGTCCGTGCAGACTGTGAAGACCTAAAGGCCCTATAGTTGGAAAGAAATACACGAGAGACAGAAGAAAGTGTGACAGAAGAGGAATAAGGGAAATATCTGCTGAACTCTATCAGGAGCTGCACAAAACTGTTGTGCTTGTGTGTGAGCGAGATGAAAAGCTTGTGTCCACAGGGACTTGTTCCCAGTTCAGTGTGACATTTAACTGCAAAGTCACCGAACAAACTGCTCCTGTGTGAGCAGCCTCAGTCGTCCTCATCATTCACTCTACTTTTGATTATCTCTGCCAGCTCTTTATTGAGATCTCCACTTCTGTAAATAGTTCCACACGTACAGCCGAGACCTTATTTCTTTGTCTTCTCATCCTCTGTCTCTATCTCCTGTTTGTCTGCAGAAGACTTTACTGAGCACACATGCTGCTCTTTTCCAGCGAGGCTCTGCTCCGCAGTCACACGAGTTCACACATCGCTGCTGTATCTAGGCACCCAGTGCGACCACACAGTACAGTCCCTGAGCTGAGCTGGGGCGAACACTGCCTTGCCTAAGAGCACCTCGGTGGAGGAATGTATCCAAAAAGAGACTCCCACTACCTACTATTTACTATCAAGCGAACACTTTATTTTATGCCTCTTTGATCTAATCCTTCTTTTTCTACTTCATGTTGTTGGGAAAACAGCAAATGGTGAAACATGAGCAGGTTTTGTTAATTACATCGATTGAAAAACCTGAGAAACTGAAAAAGTACATTTTTCCATATAAAACATCGCGACTAAGGGTCTACAGCCATGTTAGGCACTCTGTGAGGCTGTGCACAGAAACACTTTGAGATGAATGAAAACATCACGCTAAATGCTAACATGCGCACAGCGAGCAAACTAACGTGCTGACGTTTAGCAGGTGGGCTTCAATGCTTACGATGTTCACCATCTTAGGTTAGCATGCTAACATGTGCTAAGTAGCACAAAACACAGTGTAACGATGAGGCTGATGGGAATGTCATTAGTTTTACCGGTATTTGGTCACAAACCAAAATATTCTGGTTTTGACCAAATACTTGACCAACAGTCAGAGAATCACCAAATTTATTACATTTACATTTACATATTACCTTCACATCCTGAATTTGGACATGGATGTCCAAATGTCATCTATCCAGGCTGCAGAGACATTTCACTCAAAACCAAACATGTCAGCCTCATGGAGATTTAAAGTCAGGGGATCACCAGCGTCAGTAGCATTCATTCTCTGGGGTGTACCAAATGTCATGGCAGTCCATCCAATATTTGTGGTGACATTTCAGTCCGGACCAAAATGGTGACGTGACTGGCCAATCGACCTTCATAGAGCAATGCGCCTAGCGTGGCTGAAAACAAGATTCCAACCTCATGATGTTATCCATTTTGTAATGGTAATAAATCTATAAATAAAATGTTGTTTGGCAGCAATGTCTCAAATCTCGGATGTTGGAGTGTCCTTTAACGCACCACTAAGGGCAGTTTTCTTAACAGTCCCTGCCTGCAATTGCGTTATCAGAGAACGACAGCGTGTGTAATAAAAAAAAAAAAAAAAAAAAAAAAAAGGGTGATCTATGTTCATTGTGATCACTTGAATATCAAACTGTACTGATATCAGTGGATCCACAAACGCTAGAAAAGTAGCGTAAAGTGTATGATTAACATGCAAACCGCCAATCAACTGCTGCAACAGTTTTGTTGTGTTTTGGAATTATATTCACAGTTTAGTAACTTTCCGTCGACTTTTGCAATCTCCAATTTCCCACTTACTTCCTCGCCCTCCACGGACGGTGGATCTCTCTATCACTTGCCTCTCGTAAGCTTTAATCCAGTTCTTCCTTGATGTATTAAGGGTTTTTGGGCGTTTTTTTGCCTTGTCTTAGAGATCTTGGCCCGGGTCTGCCGCGTGAGCCTTTAAAGCCCATTGCGACACTGTATGCCAGTGCAGCTTACAGATGAACTTGATTTGATGTCACCTTGAACAACATGCTAAACCGTAGCCTGCGTATGGTTATTCCCGCTGGCAAAGACGATCAGCTAAAATCCTGCACCACAGTCGTGTCACTGTGTGACTGGCCTGTCTGGTTCGACCAGCGCTGAGGGGCCAGCGCCACAGAGTTTCACTGAAACCCGAACAGAGCCACAGTTCATACTTGGCAAACCAAGACATGTGACGTTTTCCTCGACAGTACACACACACACACACACATACACAGGCACTATTATCAGACAGAGAGGGGTATGATGGGAAGCCCACAAGTTATTTTGTCTTAGAACTGTACGTGTATGCATGCATTAATATAATGTAATGTGTGTGTGTGTTTGAGACTCACCGTGGTCGTGGGAAAATACCAGCAGGGACAGTTCCTTCAGTCTCTGCGCAATCTCGTCATATGGCCCACAATGCTCCCCGGCCCCATGGGCAATAAACACCAGAGCCCTTAGAGGAGGAGAGGAGAGGAGAGGAAAAGGTTCATTCAAGTGTTCGGAAGTGCCGACCTACACTTGGCCTCCTTGTTTTTCTTTTTTTTATCTCTCACACACAGATTCAAACAAACTATGTTTTCACCACGGGAGAATCATTTAGCGAACAGTTCCAGTCGAGGTTAAACCCTGAAGATTACTCTGCCTCAGTACAAAACGTCATCGAAAGAGACTCGAAGGGGAGGAGGGCTGTGACATGGAGGAACTGATGGGCCGGGGATGAGCTTAAAGCAGAAGTGTGTATGGAAGGAAAAAGATGCGATGCGATCTGACGCAATGATAACGTGAAAAAATCCTCACTAACAGGTTGCTGGGGGATTTTTGAGCGTGACTTCCTTTTCAGGTAAGATCTGTACATCATTGCTCTGACTGTGTGTGTTCACGTGTGAGAGACAGAGATTAAGGGGTAGGCTGATAGAAAAAAAGATGAGAATGTTTTCGGAGATAGCAGCTATCATCCATCTGTCCGCCTATCTGCCTCAACACACCCCTGCCTGCCCGACTCCAAACAGACACGCAGAGAATCCAGTAAAACACAATGGGAACCATGAATACACAGAAAACAGCTTTGACATGCCTGCTTTCTTTTTTTGGAACATTCATATTGGTTTTCTGAGCGTAATGGAGACTGTATACAAATATTTCTTCAGAACAGCACAGTCAGTGGTTTAGTTTCCATCCATCACTTCAGATCAACTATCCTGAGGTTTTCCTGCTGGTTTGAGGCAGAACCATTTTGTCGATGAAGTAAAGTGAATTGCACAGGAATTTCATTTCTCACATAACCGACATGACATGGCCCCAAGACTAATTTTCATTACTATTCGTTATTTGCATTTTTTGGGGTTATGTTTGCCGATGTAGAGTAGCTGTGTTTTGTGCTCAGGAGGCCAAATTTTGTTTCTCCCAACCATGCTCGTGGAGACATACCTTTTTGTATTTTGCACGTTGCCAGATGTTTCAAGATGAATTCAATTAACAGTCACTTCCCTATCGCCTCTGAGGCACACTTGTGTCAAAGCAAAGGTGTGCTGAAGTAGCATGTCACATGAAATGGTT
>CM022479.1:10069923-10142661 GCA_011952105.1 Coreoperca whiteheadi | reverse complement strand
AATTAAAAGCTTTGCTAAGTGGCCACCATTGCAGGTTTAGGGATTTTTGGTTTACCAATTTTAATTAAGATTTTGGTTCACAAATTCATTGATTCATCATACAGAGCTTCTAATTCCTATTTCTTATTCATGCCAATGGCTATAGCCACTTTTTAACATAAAAACCTATTATTTTATAGCTTCTCTTATTATTATCTCATTATTCTATAGAACTCTTTTATTGTGAAACATCAGAGTGCAGCGGCAGTTTGTGTTGAAACAGGAGGTGCGCATCAGAGAATTTCTTTCATGGTGAAGTGTAGGCCGTACGATAGACGAAAGGCTGGAGTGTCTCGTTTTGTGACACTTGCTCAGCAGTTTTACTCTCTGGTAACAACATTGTGTGTGTAGCTTTGATTTTGCACGGCAGCGTGCTCAGGAGGTGCTGATTTCACACAGAACTACCAACGATTCTACTCTGATAACAACACGCAGACAACAGCATATTAAGACAAATAAATTTGTTCTGGGATGTAATGGTGAGGGTGCGTTTTACTGATTAGCTTCTGTTTTGTCAACTTGTAAAACCTGTAATTAATCTACCTCACCCATCGTTTAGGAGCTGCTAGCTCAGCTAAAAGAATTTCACTAGCCTGTCTTAAAGATGGCGACGGTGAAGAAGAAGTGTCCTGTGAAAGTCTAAATGCAGCTTCTAAAGCTTTTTCATTGTGGTATACAGTTTTTTTGGAATTACTGAATCCCAATATTGACACAAAATGGGACACAAAATATCTGCTCTCAGCACCATAAATCCACAAATATTGGTATCAGCTATTAAAAGCACACATGGTGGGTGGATACACACATCATGATTAGGGATGGGTATTGAGAACCGGTACTAATGTTCCTGACTGGTCAGTACTGAAATGATGATAAGCTCCTAGACAAACGGTGCTGCTATCGGTAATTATGTAACGTTACTTTATTCTAGCATAGCTGGCATTTTCAAATTCCTAACAGTGTCAGGTGATTACGTTTGACGTTGTGTAACTACATGTTTACATTCTGTGCCCTCCAGTCATGGCTTACAGTGCAAAACGTTCAAAAGTGTGGGCTCCCTTTACTAAATTTAACGAAAGTGCAGCTAAATGCAACATATGTAAAAAGGTATTTGGGAATAAATGGGGTAACACCAGCAACCTTATGAAACACTTACAAATACAACATTCTATAAATCTGAAGCAGTGTAGCGTGTTTGACTGCTTTAGCATAGAGGCTACATCCTCAGTGCAGCCTCCCGGCTCCGATGCTGATGAGATTTGCCAAACTAAAAAGGTAACATTCGTTTATCGTTATAAAAATGAGTCTGTAGTTAGCATTTTTCAAAGTATTTCTAATTTATGTTCATAAATAATCCCAGTCAAACAGTAGCCACAGCTTTGTCAATGTATAGCAGAAGTCAGATAACCAAGTCCAACTCATTCTCCATTGCTAGACGAGGGAAAATGACACAAGGAAAAACTGAAGAATGATTTACAGCCCTTCACTTCAGTGGAGTCAGTTGGTTTAGGTAAGCTTGGTAGCGAGCATAGCATAAATCACTAACTGCTATGGGTAGCCTAAGTTTGAACTTAGTGCGAGCTCTCCTGACAACCAGAGATACCTCATTTTGTATTGCATGTCTGCAAAAAAGCAATAATATAATAGCTTGAATCTTTTTATGTTGTGTCTTTATTTTTTGCCCCAAATTATGGAGAGTAGTATCAATAAGAGTATCGATAAGCAGTATCAGTATCAATATCGCTATCAATAAAATCGTAACAATAACCACCCCTAATCACGATACACAGTATTTTATGGACTTTGCATACCTCTCTGTACCATGGCTGCTTGCATTTTTAGAGTGGTCACTGGCTGGCCTCCAGTGAGAAAGCTCTTATATAAGCCATCCCAAGCCTTGGCTCTAAAACAGGATCTGCGGATATTTTAAGTCTGCAGTGATTCAGCTTTTTACTTCACAAAAACATGATTTGCAGCAGAAAATTAATGCTATTATGGTATGCCAATTAAATTTTATTTGTTATTTGGTTTATTGATGCTTTTGGCAGAAAGAGTTGGAAACATTTATAGAGTTGGTTATTTATCTTCAAGACTCAACATCAAAGTGGCAATCTGGACTCTATTCGCCCTGGTGATGAACATGATTGTCAAGTCAGCAGAACCAGAGTGTCGGGGCCCTCAGACTCGATCAGGGTTTTTATGGATGACCTGACAGCCACCACAGAGTCAGTTCCAGGAAGCAAGTAGATCCTTCAAGGGCTGGAAAAAAATCATCCAGTGAGATCGGAGGGGCTTCAAGCCAGCAAAGTCTAGATCACGTGCTGAAGAAAGGTCGAGTCATGGACAGGTTACACTTCAGCATCTGAGGGTCACTGATCTCAACCGTCTCAAAGAAGCCAGTGAAGAGCCTGGGCACGGTCTTCAACAGCAGTCTTAAGGACTCGGCATCTCCTGCCAGGAATTGGACAGCTGACTGAGATCAGCCGATGGGTCGGGGCTCCCAGGAAAGTTCAAGGCGTGGATATACCAACATGGTATATTGCCAAGGATACACTGGCCGCTTCCTTGTCTATAACGTCCCCATCTCCACTGTAGAGACCTTGGAGAGGAAAGTAAGCAGCTGTCTTAGGAGATGGTTGGGGTTGCCCAGAAGCCTCAACAACATCGCCTTTACAGGAACAACACGAAGCTCCGGTTGCCCTTAAAGTCTTTGGAAGAGGAGTTCAAGGTGACACAGACGAGAGAGGTGCTGATGTGCAGGGACTTGTGTGACCCGAAGGTGGCCCAGTGTCTTGCCTAGCCCAATGAACCTCTTCAGCTGGGGCAAAGAGGAGTCTCCAAACTGCCCATCTTGCTCAGCAAGAGGGTCGTTAGAGCACATATTGGACTCCTGCCCAAAAGCACTCAGCCAGGGCCGATACACTTGGCTCCACAGTCAGGTGCTGTCACTTATTGCAGAATCCCTCAGAAAGGGAATCAGCAGCCGCAGCCGAGCACGCACCACCACCCGAGGAATTGCTTTTGTAAAAGCAGGAGAGCATCCACAGGCAGGACAACGGTGGACCTGGAGAAACAGCTGAGATTTCCCTGTCACATTGTCAGTACCACTCTGCGGCCAGATATCCTCCTGGTCTCAGAAAGCACCAAGAAAATCATCATCATGGAGCTGACAGTGCTGTGGGAAGACCGCATGGAGGAGGCTCACAAAAGGAAGAGGACCAAGAACAAACAGCTGGTCATCAAATGTCGCACACACGACAGGTCTGATGTTTCAAAACTCGAAACACCCAGTGACCCCAGGATACATTGCTGATGATGTGTTCAGGTGCATCACAAGATGTATTTTAAGAATGTTGAAAATCTTTAAATATATGAGCAAGTCGGTGCATAAGAAGATTTTTATTCATGTGGGAGCGTGGGCATGGGTCTGGGAAAGGGCTTCTGTGGGGCCGCAGTGAGCCCTCAGGCCTCAGTAGGATTGCAGACATTTATTAAGTACAATGTTTGTCCCACTCCCTGAGCAGAATCACTTACATTTTCATTTTAACAGGAGCTGCTAGAGTGCATTAGGTAAAGTTAAATCCAACAACAAAATCACCATCCCAAGGTTTACTACCCACATACACAGATTTCTACATACAGGTATACAAGCAACCGCATAACCGTATAATACAGAATAAATCAAGGATGCGGCAGAATAAACACACACACATACGCACATGGTATTGTAAACTATGAGCTACAGTTTATGGAGCAATTATACAGCAGAGGCACAGTCAAGACGTCAGTTAATGAGTCACCGCTCTACTGAGATGTGTGAGCCTCCTATATGTGTGTGTGTCTGTGTGTGAGGGAGAGAGATCAGTTATATCTTGACTCCAGATGTTTTGTGGGCCTTCCGTTTCGGTCGTATTTTTTTCTTTCTGTGCTCTCACACATGCATGCAACTACTCTCACACTGCATGAAACTATGTGGTTTATAAGTGAGCGTAAGTGTGACATCTGTGTTGTGTTTCATGCACTGCCACAGTCACATGTTTGGAGAGGACGGCTGAGAGTGCATAGCAAAGGGGGCTGCAATAGCAGACAGTGGAAACTACCACTAGTGAACTAGTAAGAAGTAGGTTATTTTATAAACTGGAACCATTAATCATCTAGTTGTGATGTTCAATGTCTTTTTGGCTAAGAGACAACATTTTCATTTACACTCTTCCACACACCAGAATGCCTGATGAGTCAAGATCTCAGGCCTTTTGCAAATCAACTATGATGTTGTTTATTAGGGTTGGGAATATAATTCAAATCAACCAGAAGGAACAACCTCAAAACACAAGGGTTTATGGGTATGAGGAAACCGATGCTGACATTAGATAGCCAGCATTTGCTTGGAAAGGTGGGTTTTTCAAAATAAAGTGAGGGGGAAACTACAGTTTGTACTGATGCTTATTCATCGTTCAGCATTCGTTTCCTTGTTTATTCCTTAAACGCTGTCAAATCTGCGTTGGACTGTGGCTGATTTTGTGAATCTAAGTGAGCAATATACACAAAATGCAACTGCGTTGTAATTTTTTCTGCAGCTAAGACTGAAGAAACAAACTCTCAAATATGAGATTCCTTCTGTTGTCCAGTTTGTCATCTTCTCAGGGTGTTACATTTGTGTTGTAGACTGTTAAGATTTTTATTAATTGGTTTAGGGCTGCAATAGGCCTGCACGATTCTGGGAAAAATATGAATCACGACTTTTTGGCTTAGAATTTAAATCACAATTCTCTGCAACAATTTTTTTTCTCATGAAGCGTAATATTTATAACCGACATGAACCAGGACTAAACAAACTGGCAGTACGAAAAACATTTGTTTTGGCACATAGAAAATTGCACATCGCCACAAGCCTACAAGTTTTCATCAATATCCATTTAGTTTATTTCCGAACTACAGCAACACCGTGACTAAAAGGTGCTTTGTCATTGGCTGTGGGTGAAGCCCTGAACTTTGTGAGAGCTGTCCTTTCAAAACAAAGGCCAATTATTGTTTTGTTTTTTAAATTGAAGTCATTTAAAATTTAAATCGTGAACAGGGTGAATCGAGATCGGTATTTTATAACGATTTATCGTGCAGGCCTAGGCTGCAACGATTTGTCGACTAACTCGAGTAATTCGATTACTAAAAATCATCAAATCAAATTGTTGATGCATCAAAGCTTTGTTTCATCCAGATAACTATATACAGCGCACAGATGATTATTACAGTCGCACAACGCACTTACAGAGAGATGTGCAGAACGTCTTTGGTGTGATTGGACAAGCGTGGATTACAAAAAGGAGGGAGAGAGAGAAAATAGTGAGGGGTGCAAAGAAGAGATAGACCAGAGAAAGCAACAGAAAGTGTCCAGGAAAACTCTGCACAGTGTGTCTATTGTAAAACTGAACTATCCGACCACAATAGCACGACGTCTATGCTTCAGCATCTCAGCAGGAAGTATAACGTTACAGTCTGCACATCCAGTCCACAAAGTGGACCCGACACAAGGTATATAAAGGCTAGCAAAGAATGTAGGCTACGTTAATTACGGTGTAATGGTGTAATGGCTAGTTAAAGGGAACACGCCACTTTTTTTGAAAATAGGCTAATTTTCCAAGTCCCCTAGTGCTAAATAGTTGAGATTTACCGTTTTTGAATCCATTCAGCCGATCTTTGTATCTGGCGGTAGCACGTTTAGCATAGCTTAGCATACATCATTGAATCAGACTAGACCATTAGCATCTCGTTCAAAAATGACCAAAGACACCTTCAATATATTTCTTATTTAAAACTTGACTCTTCTGTAGTTACATCGTGTGATAAGACCGACTGAAAATGAAAAGTTGCGATTTTCTACACCGATATGGCTCGGAACTATTCTCTCATTGCAGCGTAATAGTCAAGGAACTTTGCTGCCGTACCATGGGTGCAGCGGCGCAATGATATTACGCAGCGCCTGAAAGTAGGCTACCTTCCGTCAACATAACCGACGTGACCACTTGCTAGCACAGTGAGCGTGTCTTGTATCCATGGAGACGTTTGCGAGAGACGATTCCGAAGATATTTACTTTGGTGCAGATCCTGAACCGTATCTGTTTGAACCGGAATACACTGAAGATGAGCTTTTGGAACGTGAAAGGCAAGAAAGTGTAGCTGATCAGACTTGGGCAGAAGGGGCGAGGAGAGCAGATTCGAACTGGTGGTGCCAGAGTGGGTCTTGCAATAAATATGCCGACCGAAAGCGAGTGCTTGTGTTGTACCGAGTGGGACCAGGTCTTACCACCGATGGCAAGGATCGATCAACCTGACTGAGGGGATTGTTACTACATGAATGTGTGGATGTATAGCATTCTCAGCGTCAAAGATGAATTTCTGTCCAGGAAACTGAAAAGACAATAAAGTTGACCTAATCTAACCTAATCAATATATTTATAATATAATATATAATAATATAATATAAATATATTTATGATATAATATATTTAATATATATTTAATAGGATAATGATCTAGATTTATTACTGCTGGTATAACCACACAAACTCCAATATAGTACAGTGCAACAATAAGAATATAATCGACATAATGGAAAATAGATAAATAAATGTCAATGATCATAATAGTACATTTATGCTATAACAGCGTTGCCAACACAGCCAGGAGACCACAACCTGTCCGGACCACTGGCTTCAGTGTCCCTAGTGGTAGGGGTCGCGGGTAACCGGAGCCTATCCCAGTGACTTTAGGCCTTAGGCGGGGTCCACCCTGGACAGTGGCCAACTCGTCGCAGGGCTGACACATAGACAGACAACCGTTCCCTCTCACATTCATCCACTCGGGTCAATTTGGTGTCATCAGTTAACCTACACATGCATGTCTTTGGACGGTGGGAGGAAGCCGGAGAACCCGGAGAGAGGACATGGTAACACGGGGAGGACATCAAGTTGACCAGATCATTTTATTTAAAAACAACAAATGTTCTCGTTTTGATTGTTTGATTTTTTGTTTTTTTCCTGTGACAGATTGTGGAAGATGAGGAGCTAGAACAAACTTTATTTTGCCCCCTGAAGGGAAACTTTTTACATGGGCACATCAGTGCTACAGTCCCTTGCTGTGCGCACACACACACACACACACACACACACAGGAGTGGTCATTGGACAGCTGTTTTGCCAGTCACAGAGCCAACGTGACTCCCTGGGGCAGCTGTGCCAAAGCAGAAACAGAAATGAACTTGGATTGAGTTTGGATTCCTGCACGCTGGTGTTGGTGGTGAAGAGCTACATGTAGCCTACACTGGCCGGGCAGGGTTAGAGACTAGGACATAGCCTATAAGAAGAGAAAGACTAACATGCAGGACGTCAGGAGAAAGCCATCATGTGACCCCAGGGCTGAACCCAACCATGTGAATATTTCCTCAACAACACAGGATAACAATTTTAAACAACACTTCAAAGTAACCCAATTCTTTTGGGAGGCCATACAGGCTAATCCATCTCACACACATGCCCTGCTGTAGGCTACACTCAGGCGTATAGGCTACAGAGGGACAAGACAGTGAGACAGATACACACACTTTCGGCTAGTTTCCCCCCCTTACCGTTCCCCACTGACCTTGGCGGGCCGGCAGGCTCCCAGTAGCGGCAGAACAGGTGCAGTCCGTCGTCGTTGACGATGTGCTGCAGGTCGGCGTAGGGGACCCCCTGCGGGCTCCGCCGCTCAGCAGCTCCCGGCTCGGGCATGGGGGCGTCTGCAACAGAGAGCAGCGGTGACAGCACGCCGCTGCCGTAGAGGAAGCAGCTGAGGCCGGCGGCGAGCAGGCAGGTGGCTGCGGTCGCGGCGTTCATTGCGGACTGCCGCCTGTTTGTTTTGGTGCGTGGTTCTTTAGCGTGCCTCGGAGGTGCCCCGGTTTGTAGGTTAGGCTCTAATCCTCAGCTTCGCTCGCTCGCACGCACGCACACACACACACACACACAAACACACACGCTCACACACACAGAGGCAATGCCAGAGCGCCCGCAACGACCGGCGTTACGTCACGAGACCATATGCTCTGCTTTCCACATGGTCTCTCGACCACACTCTCTCTCTCGCTCTCGCTCTCTCTCTCAGCCCCCGGCTCTCCGCATGGTCTCTCGCTCGCTCTCGCGCTCGCATTCAAATTAGCTTTATTGCTATGACCATGATAATAATGGTGACGCTCATGAGTGCAGTATCGCCTATCGCCAAAGGACAATAAGACAGTGTAAGAAAACAAAAGGTTTGATGGCACATCAACAAAGAAGAGGCTATAATAAAACAAGATATGGTTTAACAACTGAACGCATGTAAAATGGAAACAATAAGAACAAATAAGAGATTTCGTTTTTGGACGGGATAGTTTGGGCTTATTTGATTTTAATTGGTCATTTATTTATTACATTTTCATTATTTAGGCTACAGCTATTTGACTCTCGCGCGTGCGTTCTGGACTCGCGCGCTGAATTCGCCAACAGCGTCGCTGCCAAAGCACATTATACACATTGGAATTGGGGGGGAACAACAGCAAATGTTTCTTTCCAGTCATTTTGTTCATTTTTCTCTCCCTATACTTCTACCAAACCTCGCAAAGCTGCACACACACACACACACACACACACACACACACACACACACACACACACACACAAATAATCTTTGGAGGCTACTTCTCTTTTTCCTGCAACTCTGTGCAGCCCCCGCCCCCGCCCGCAGTACACATGACGCTTAAGCATCAGGTCCAGCTGGATACACATAGATCCAGATCCAGATCTAGATAGTGTTAATGGAATGTGCAGCATTACAATAAAGATGACCGCGTGAGGTGACAATAGCACCCTGTGAAGCTATCTCCTGAGGTGATCGAGCGTCGTCTCTCGGGTTTAGTGACCCGACAAACCAGGAAGCTCGTACCTCCGTGTTTAGCCAGTGACAATTAGTCATTTCAAAGACGTGCAAACTGTGTGGCCGCCTGTTGGTGGGCATGGCAAAGCTTCCCTTCGTGCGTCTTCCTTGAAACGTCGACCTGATGCCATGCCCATCTGGCATTAGGATTCACGCAGCCAACGTATGGGCAACCCGGACATCCACGTGCGGGCAGACTGGGGTTTTTGACAGCTTTTTTTCCCTTTTTTTCTTCACCTTCAGTAACAGGCGACGTCTCTGCCTTCGAGCCCGTTCTGTCCGGGGAAAGAGACTGTGGCTCGCTCGCAGCGGCGTGTGGCGGGATCACTACGGAGCGCACGCGTGACGGTGAAAAGTGGCCATGTACGTATAGGTGTGACTGGATCCTTCTTGGAAACTGCTCCAGTGACAGTGACATGTGCCCTCCCTTTTGTTTTCACAATCAACCGTTTCCACCTCCGGGGGGGGGGGCGGGGGACTCGCAACGAGACGGTTTTGGCTGCGCGCGTCCAGAAGAAGAGCAACCCTCTGCGACGCAAGTGTCTCCAATGTAGCCGACATTATAGCCTGGTAAAGGACCGACCCTTCCGGTGGACTGCCGGCATCGAAGCCGGTGCCCGTAGTAGCATCTACATTAATGTCTGCCGGTTTGCGTGTGAATAAGATGAATGGAGGAAGCCAGAGAGGATGCCGCATGTGTGCATACATCAGTGCAAAACTACAAGTTGCATTGGTTAAACAATAAAAGCCCGTGGAGGAGGGGCCACAACAAGGTCAAACCTGACAGCCGCAGGCACACTGACAAGTAGGCAGAAATATCACGAGAATATTATAGAGATGGAACCGACCTGTGCGGGAGCGTCAGCTGCGAAGTTTCAGCTTCTTCTCGGACTCTCCAATCCCCCTCTCGCTCTCTCTCCCTTTCTCACACTGTGGATGAATCTCTCTCTCTCTCCTTCCCTCTCTCCGGTGCTCTCACCACCCGCCAAGAGAAGAATGCAGTCAACGGCGTTTGGGGAGAAACTAAAGAAGGCCTATTCACACACACATACACACACACACACACACACACAGCCTCGCTCTCTCTCGCTCTCTCTCTCTCTCACTCTCACACACACACACACACTCACATAGCCTACATGTTTCTCCCCAGGGGCGGAGATACAGCGCTTCTCTCTCTTCCCTTCTGTTTAGCCTCATTTACTGTAACGCCTTACCATGCTTCAGACCACATGGGTCACATTTTGTACATACCAGACCCACAGATATTTATTAATAGTATCATGTGTGGCCAGGCCTCTCTCTCTCTCTCGCCTTATTTACTGTAAAGCCTTCCCCCTATGTGAGAACAAAACTAACCCAGAGATAGGTCGCTTGTCATTGTCAAAATGAGCCATGCTCCCTGATGTAGCCCTGATAAGTCATTGGTGCACATATTTGCCATTCCAGGCGACAGTTACAAAAAATGATGACTAGGACTGCTTCACCGATCTCTGTCTGTGTTTGGCTGGCTTCAGGCAAGTAAAGCTGCTTGGTTAAAGCAGTAAAAGCAGGTAAAGCAGGGGAACTTGGTGGCGAGCACTTCCCCATTTGCACAGCCGGTAGCCACAGAGAAAACATTCGCGTTCACTTGGAGCCACGTTTGCTGGCCAAAACAAATCTAAGTCCAGTATTCACTCTTTTAGCAGTTGTGCTCTCCACCAGCAGCTGAGGACAATGCCCGTCGCTTTATCTGCTAAAATGCTTGCCAGCTAGTCGCTAATCTCGTCCCTCGGCTATTCGGGCGCCGCACGTGGCG
Organism: Coreoperca whiteheadi; assembly: GCA_011952105.1. Lineage (NCBI taxonomy): Eukaryota > Metazoa > Chordata > Actinopteri > Centrarchiformes > Sinipercidae > Coreoperca > Coreoperca whiteheadi. Next base: position 10,131,881 of record CM022479.1, on the reverse strand, counting down.
GGCGCACCGTGGGTTTGGCAGAGCTTTTCCGTTCCTTCGCGCCTGCAAACGAGGTCGGTGGGCGCTGTGAACTAAAACAGCAATGAGCCCTCAGAGCGAAAGGGAGCTGCAGAGTTGGTGGCAAATCTCTAGCCTCACTCACTAGCATTCATTCGAGCCATCATGAATATAAAAATATTGATCAGTGCGGCTTTAAGGTTAGGGACGGATCTCTCCTGGTTCCAGACCGCTGACTCACCGCCCGACTTGTTTCTGATTGGTTAGGGCAAAATTACAACCCCTGCCAAACAGAAAAACTAACGTGATGTCAGACTGAATAATGCAGTGACGGGGAAATAGCAGTTTAGTCTCTATTGGTTTAACTTGCTCACCTTGCTGCGGTGATGTAGAGGTGTACTCCAGGGTGTGGTCAGTACATTGCATCACTTTTGGGTGTGGTTACAGGTGCAACACTCTTGAAACTTGCCCCGGGACTGTGATATATTGCCCACACAGCCACACGAGGTCCATGTCGGGAAAGCGTAAACACAGGCTGTTATATTCGGTGAGTATAGTCCATTTGATTGCCTTGTTTTTCGAACTCTGAATCCACGGAGAAAAGGAGCCCCCCCCCCCCCAGTTTTTGTGCAAAGTGACATACAGTAAAAGGCATTTTAATGAAAGCCTTTAATGGAAAATAGTTTTTGTTTTCTTACGACTAAATAGGCTTCCGAGTGTTCCCGGTTCCCGTCAGCAATGACTCACTATACCTGTTTTCAGTTAACGGAGGATTGTTGCGGTTGCAAATCTCGGTGGTGGAACACTGGAAATGAATCGCTTCCCGCTTCTCTAACATCTTGAAGACACATGCTCACAAAAATAGACTGCAAACATGGAAGTGACCAACTAATATCCATTTTTGAATCATGTTTTTGTTCTTATGCCCATGTGTTAATTATATATTATTATATTAATGATTTGACTTCTGAACATGGCCGCAGCTTTCTATTTTTGACTTTAGCCCGCCTTAGTTCAACTGCTCCAGCTACTTTGTCTTCTCCTCCTAATTTGACCTTTTTTCACTCCACTAGACAAATTTAAAGAGGCGGTGGGATTGCCACTATTTTCTCTAGTAATTTTACTTGCACTCAATGCTCTGTTGGCAATTTTCTAACTTTTGAATACTACAAAAACTCACTGTGACTGTGTATCACCCGCCCAAACATGATAGCAACTTCATAACTTGAGTTTTATGTTTTTATGTCCATTGTTATGATAAAATCATTTCACTTGGGGATTTTGATTTTCATGTCAACAACTGTACTCATTCGAGGTTTGGTACACAGTGCCACCACGTTTGAGGAAATACACCGGATTTAGCCTATGCAAGAGATATTGATGTTGACATTTCATCCGTTGCCAAGGTCCCTGTTCCTGATCATTTGCGTGTCTTTTTTAACACCACCCTCTCTGAATCACATGGCCATCCAGAGACCTTTGTTGCGAAACATGATATCAACAATGAAGTTATTGACACGTTTTCTAATCTGGCGAACACCTTCCCTCCATCTACCACTGGCTTAGTGGATGACCTTGTGGAGAAGTTCTAATGATACGCTAAGATTCTCATTAGATATAGTTGCTCCTGCACAAACAAAAACAAGGCAATCAACCTGCCAGTCACCATGGCAAACTGCCACAATTTCACCGCGGAAAAGAAGTTGCCAAAGAGCTGAGAGACGATGGAGGAAAAGCAAGCCGCATGTTTACGTCGACATCTTGAAGATCAAGTTAAAACGTGCAATAATGCAGTCAGGCGAGAGCGACGAGCCCATTTCTCAAAGATTATCTCGGAAAACCAAAGTAATCACAAGGTGCTTTTGTCCACAATTGACGGTCTTCTAAATCCATCACCCGCTCTCAGTCTTTATGGTAACTCATCAACTCTCCGATGCGAAGAATTTGCATCATTTTTTATCGTTAGAATCTACGATGTCATCCTTTGATATAATGTCAGAAAACTCCAGCAGTGAAGTAATTAGCAGGGTGAAGTCTTCCACACGTGTCCTGGACCCCATCCCAACCAAACTGCCTCTATCTTCCCCACAGCTTACAAGACTTCAGTGGTAAGACCTGTCCTCAAGAAATCCATTCTAGATCACTCGGAATTTTGCAATTACCGATCCATTTCTAATCCATTGTCAAGTGCATTATACCAGTTGCTTGTCATTTGAGCCTGGGCAGTAGCAGCGGAATAACCACATTTATATGTAGGCTGACATTTAGCGAGCAAATCGTTTTTAACAAAATCATTTTGAAGCTGATCACACACAACTGTTTCCGTTATCTTACTTAAAGCTGGGAGTGTGCCGAGTTCGGCCCCACAGAAAGGCGCATATTTATGTTTTTGAACAGGAATTATTTTGGACTCTTTCCACTGTGAGGGGAAGACTCCGCAAGTTAAGCATCTGTTACAAATATGGCAAAGGGGACGCCACACAAACTTTGCTACTAGTTTAGGAAACCTTCCATCCATGTTCTCCAAACCTGGGGACGTTCCAACAGGCGAAGCGTTTAAAAGACGTTCTACCTTAAAAACACAAAGGAACAACATTTTTCATTCATAATGGAGTTTTTGATGAGATGACACGACAATGTGGGATCACCGCAACTCATATGAGACTTAAGCTTTTCAATTTTGGTCCTATAAAAAGTACTAAAATAGTTTGCACTGCCCTCTGGTTTTGTAATAAATCCATCTTCATACTCAGTATGTGTAGGCAAAGTATTGTTACATCCCATTATATTATTCAAGGTTTTCCGCATCATTTTACTCTTGTTTTTTTTTTTGCCTCTTTGAGCTTTTGTTGATAATATAGTTTCTTTTGACATTTGTTTAATTTAGACAGTGTTTCCTAACTTACGGAACGTGGCCCAGTCAAGTAGACAGTCTGATTTGTTAGCTGCTAGCTTGGCTGCGTCTCTCTCAGACATTAACGCTCGGATCGCTTTGTCTAGCCAAGGTGCACAGTTTGTCTTTTGCAGCGCTTCTCCTCAGTGGGGCGTGCTGGTCCATGAGGTCGCAGGAGATTTTATGAAACATGACTAAAGCCACTACTGGGTCAGACTCGGCACCTAAGTCCCCCCCAGTGAACCTTTTCAGATTCACTGATAAATGGATCCACATTAACATTTATAAAACGACCTTTTATAAATTATGGTTTGTGCTGTTTTCAGAGGCTTCATTTTTGTAGTTACACCCACAGAACTGTGATCACTGAAACCGACAGGGACAGAGATGATGTTACTGCATAACTCAGGCTCATATGGTCTGTCCATGAGGATGCTTTGACACCAGCAACCTTTACTTTAACTCTTGTAGGAGCTCTAAGTTAAACTGCATGCACAGCAGATGGAAGCTATTTTCTTCCTAATTCAGCTTTGTATATCAAGCCGATTAATATTTCTATTATTCATCCAGTAAACATATGTCCTTATTTTCTTCAGATACTTTTTCTAACATTTCACAAGCTTGCTGAGAGTGGAGTATGTTGGCATTTGGAGGTCTGTGACTCAAGAGACTCAAGGTTAAGACAGGTGAACAAAATGATACTGGATGCATTGTATTCTACAATATGAGAACGGTTGTGGGTTTGAGTTCCACTGTGGTTGCCCCTACTGTTACATTATCTGTGCTTGAGCTACTATATATAAGCATCTGCAACATCTGGAAGAAGAATTGAAAGTGTCTCCGTGAGACAAAAAAGGGCATCACCCTGCATCCCTATTTGAGGCAACAGTTTCATCAGTCCAGCTCTTTTCAGAGGTATGTGGCGATTTCCTGTCATTGCGTAACACAACCAAAATGTCTTCCTTAGAAAATTAAAATCCAAACAGGCTGTGTTTGGAAAGTAAATAAACAAGCAGAAGTATCTGACTAGGTAAAATAATATTTATTTTTCATGTAAGTACATGAACAGATTTTTATCATTTTCATAAACAAGCCATGCATGCAGGGATTTATTTTGTGTTTGTTAGTGACAGAAAGGCAACGTAATAAGTTCATATTAAAAAACAACATGCATAGTTGGCCAAACATAGACAGAAGAAAATCAATCTGTATTAATATGATTTAACTGCAAGTGTGTGTGGTTATGTTTATGACTCCGTGTGTGTAGTCTGTTGTCATTTATTTGTATTCTGTTGTTTTTGTATTTATGTATTGTGTTTGTTACAATGTGTGTGTGTGGGTGTGGGGGGTTGTGTGTGTGTGGGGGGGGGGTTGCAGGTTTGTGCATCTGTGTTTGTGACAGACTGGGAGCTATCTGAAGCTCACTGGATAGAATTCCCGTACAGACAGAGTGTCTGCACTTTCTCATAATATCCTCCATTGTTCCTCTCAGGACTCACAAATGTGTCGCTGTAATCTCCTGCGAAACAGAAGGACAGGAGCGATCAAAACAGAGAAGAAGAACCAGACAGGGAACAAGAGAGATGCCAAGTGGGAATGGAAGAGAAAAATACCAGCCTGATTTTCACAATATGTGCCAGATTTTCCTTTTCTCGCCAGTGCCATGAAAGTCTCGGTAGAGGTAAATAAGGAGGAACAGAACAGGACTGTTAACATTTTGCCTGAAACTTCCGAAATAATGGTTCTAAGTTAAACTATTTAAAATCTGATGTCTGCACTTTGCACCATGTGGATTCTTGGATTCACTGCATGCTGTTATGTTAAACTTTATATATTGTATTTCTGATTGGCCTCAGGGGTGAATGTAAAGCTCTACCTGCTTTCACATATGCTGAAATGCTTCGGTAACACTGTCTCTTTTTCCTTTATGCCAATAAAGATTACAATAATTAATGGAATTTCTTTGAAATGAAGTGAACTGGAGATGCACTATAGGCCAGATGGATTTCCAAACCAACCTCTTGCTTCTCTTATTATCACTCTGAAAACCTCATGTGAAACCCTTTCCATGTGAAATGTATTCAGACAGTATCGGCTGCATATCTGAATGCGTACGCATGCATGTATTCATTCATTTGCACACGCCTACATGCATGTTACTGTGTGTGTGTGTGTTGTTGTTCTTTGCACAGCTCCCTAGACCAACCTCATGCTCCTCTTTCCATCCCCTCTCTTACATCGTCTGTATTTTTTTTATTCCCTTGTGTGTGTGCCAGTGACTGTATTCGTTTGTGTGTGTGTGTGTGTGTGAGCTCCCTATCTTTCCCATGAAAAGCCTTCGCTCCTGTAAACTGTATTTCATGGACCAGTGCCACGTCTTTGTTCTTTGTTAGATTGTTCCTATGGGAGCAGAAACATAAAGTCACGCACCCAACTAAACACTAAAACAGAACAGGCAGAAGCAAAAGCACACGCACTGAACAATATGCAGACTTGCATGCAAGCACAGCTGTTGAAAATGAAATTAACACACACACACACACACATAATTCCCATGTGTTAAAGCAGAGTGTAATTTGCCTCCGGACAGAGATTGATGGTGTGTGCTGGGATGAGCAGTATTTGTGATGCATATATGTGAATATAAAATGTTGTTTAGAAGTTTGTGTTAAACTGTATGAAAAAAACCCAGCAACCATAGAGTGTATAATACAATTCAGAATATAATAAAACACATGAAGATATAATATAATTCTAAAAATGTTGTAAATACCAATCTCACCCATCCCCCACCCATCTCACTGTGTGTCAATTTGCAGTCCAGGTCCCGCTGCCTGGACAGAGCAGGGATCAATGAACCAATCCAGACACCACATTTGAATCACTGCGCATTAAAAGGTGAAATATGTAAGAACTGGGACTACTCTCCACCTGTCGAATTCATACTCCAAATAAATAAGGGGCAGCGTATCGTAAATCAGGTCAATCAGAGAGGCAGTGACAGCGTGTAGAGCCAGAATGTTTTTCACATCTAATGGCCTTTACACACCGGGGGGTGTGAGGAGTAAACGCCGGCACGTAAATGCGACGTGCTCGCTCGCAAATATTTCGCATGAAAACTATTCGTGCCGGCAGCGATCAGAATTGGCGGCAGTTTTGACACTTGTTCAATCAAATTTGTGCGCCATAGAGTGTTGCAGGGATGACGTATTTTTGTAGGCCAACTCTGACGTTAGCATCGTCCCGCATGTTTCCCTCGAACAAAAAGCCAATGGGATTTTTCAATTAGATTTTGGATCATTGTTTTGCTCACCAGGATAATCTTCACAAATGAACACCACTTTTTTTGAGTTTTGAAGCGTAAATGCAATCCCCAGAAGTAGTAGGCTAACCTTAGGCTGTGAACCAACTACAGAGCGGTCGCGTGAATTCAACGTCACCACCACTAAGCTTCCAGCTTGTCATTTGATTTTGCGCGCTTGCCTCTTCTACAAAAGCCTTTCCTCTTCGCGTGACCCCGAGTAGTTTGCAAGAGTGCGAGTATAAACCACGGATGTATAATACATCACACAGTCTTTACGCAACGCACGCAAACCCGTTTCTGGGTTTTAGGATTCATTCCTGCAACACTCTATTAAAACTCACTCGGGGTTGGAGCTGTTCCAGTAGGCAGCGTGTCTGTCAAATACAATATTCACCTCTGCCCACACAGACAGGACAGTATAGTCAGCAGCACCACCTCCATCACATACTTCTGCCCGAGGATAAAGCTGCAGTGTTTTGTTTCTTAGTATGACAACAAAAATATTCTAATATGAATATGCTTTTGGATGGCATGTTCTCCATATTAACAGGTTGTGATACTCATGGTTACTATAGTATTTAGTGCATACAAAAGTAAGTAAGTAAACATTTAAAAGAATGGCTTTAACCCTACAGTATATTTTTTAAGTTACCTCCCGCGAATGACCTCCTCCTAAGACTCCTGCGTCAAGTGACATTGCGGTTACCACTAAGAGTAAATGAGTGCATGTGTGCGTATTCCCACAGTATATCACCTTGCCTCGGCTCTGTGTTCGGGGAGACTGACAGTGCAAAACAGCATCATGGACGGTGGAGAAGAGACAGGACTTTGTCACGGTGTCATTAAAGAAACCTCCCGTCTGCAGGTTGTCCACCACGCCAGCTGGAAAGAGAGGGAGTAATGGATACACAGGGAGAGTCATGTAGGAAAGGTTGTGGGAAGGTAGCAGGAGGTGGTGCAAGAGGGCAAGAAAGTGAATGAAGAAATGGGGAGAATAGTGAAAAACCAAGGAGGATGAAGTGGAACATTTAAAGTAGGAGGAATAAAATGTACCAAAATTAAATAAGAGACAGGAAGAGAGAGAGATGGTAGGGTTAGTCCATGTGTTAGTGGAACCTCGTTATAATCAACCCAGCTTGGGCTAATTAGAGCTGTTGATCCTACAATAAACAAAAGATTTTTTTATCCCCCGGAGACCAAGAACTTGTCCCATCTAGCAAGTCGGACCTACATTTATGTGCTATTATGTAAAAAAATAAACATAACGAGTGGATGCTTTATTACAATAAAGACACAATATGTTTGACAAACTGTCAGGGGATCAGTAACGTCTACGATGGAATAAGTTCTACTCAAAATGGATTAAAAGCTTATTTCATAACAGAAAGGAAAATGGAGTTCAGTCCACAGATTTAAGGAAATACATTTTGTTTGTAAAACTGATACATACAGAAAGCAGATCTACTGGTGAGTCATAGAAACAGCTATGAACAGTGGCATTGCTGCCCCGGGGTTGGTCCCCAAGAGAATCTTTACTGTTCTGATTCTGATTTCATTTTTGAAAAATTGTTAGAAAGTCTTATCTGCCAAACATCCACACATTTGTTTGGCTAAAATTCAATTTGGTTATTTCTAGTGATATAGAGGGACTTACTTTGGCAGCCAGCGAGAACCACCTCAATACCAATTTCTCCATAGTCTCTCCGGATCTAAAACAGACACAGGAAGCACAGAGCAAAGGTCAGACTGGGGATCATTTCATTAGTCTGACAATTCAATTTACAATAATTGAATCCAAGGAGCTAAAGGATAAAGAAAGGGTCCCTCCCTTTCCTTATCATTTAGCTCCTTGGATGCAATACCTTATACCTAAATGGAGGGTAAGTTCTCGTTGTTGTTGGTCAGAGATGAGAAGGGCCGAGTTGCAAGAGTTGGTTAAACAGGAGGAAATGTATACAGCAAAGACAAAAGGATCAGACTCAGCAATCTTGTATTTGCCTCCTAGGGCCAGGTAATTGTCTAATTTTGGGAGGAATTACATTATCAGCTATCAACAGTCTGCCTGTTTGTTCCAAACATTTCTTTAAAAGAGGTTTTTGGATACATCTTACATGGCAAGAATATAGAAATGTAAAGTAACCTGTTAATTTATTCAAAATATACACAAATATAGATTTGTAGAGTGGTTAACTAATGTAATTCATACAAATGCACAGGTGTACAACCGCGATTGAGTAGTTCCCTCTCTCCCTTCGCATATGTGTGTGCACATGTGTCAGTGTGACCGCCATATTCATACGCTGCATAGTGTCTTGACTCCCACAGTATCCAGGAAGTTGACAGGGCTGAGGTCGAGGACCATGGCTCTGGGGAGTGAGGGGTCGGGCTCATAATCCACCTCAATGGTGGCAATGTCCTTCTGGTCCTCCCTCTTTGGCTCCCCCTCCTGTGCAGGAGGAGACATACAGCGCAGAGAGACTCATGAGAGGTTAATAAAAGTAAAATGCTGTGTTTTACATGATGAATCACAAGCAAAGGTTATTGCAGAACCAGACGTTCATGAATGACCATCATGGTTTAGAGTCTGGAATGCTTGAATACTTCTTACATTTTTATTAAACGGACAAAAAACATTTTATAAGAAGACAGTTGCACTTGGAATGTGTCAAGCTCGTCTTTTGTCGTAAATATCATCTCTGGTCGCTGTTGTCGCCCGCATCAAGTTCAAAGCGATGGTCTTGGCCCACAAGACCACCACCGGTTCTGCGCCATCATATCTTCACTCGCCAATACAGACCCATGTCCCTGCCAGGTCCCTGCGCTCTGCAAACGAATGTCTGGTGGTACCACGCCAAAAAGGCAAAAAATCACTCTCTGGATCCGTTCCACATTGGTGGGCTTTAACGGACTAGTTTTTTGGTGCACTTAAGCTTTTTGTTACCATGTATCGTTATAATTGCTTCCATTGTCTTCCTCATATGTAAGTCGCTTTGGATAAAGGCGTCTGCTAAATGACTAAATGCAAATGTAAATGGCCATCCTCACCATGTCCACTGCGTTCTTCTTGGCAGCTTTCTTGGCTTTCTTGGCATTTTCCTTCTCATGCCTCTTCCTTTTGGCCTCTAGTTTCTTCTTTGCTGACAGGATCTTAACAATGTCAATGCCAGACTAAAAGGAACAGCAAAAAACAATCACACATGGTAAAAGTGTAGTTCACATTCATTTACAGCCAGTCAAAACTTGCTTCCTCCTCATGTATTCATTATGACTGCAAATTATGACTAGTTTGACTTTTTTTATTCATCTGCTGCTCTTTTGACCTTAGTGCAAAAAGCACTATTCCAATTTTAAATTGCATCAATTCTTTAGAACACATGAGTACTTACTTCAGTTGGTATTATAGGATATATGTCTTTTGAGAATCATCATATATTTGTCCTGCTGTACCTTTTCTATTCTTTACTTTCGATTGCAATAAGCTAAATGTCTTTAGCAACATACCATATTGTTTATTAAAACCAATGTGAACTATATCTTTCAACAAACATGTCATAGTGGGGGTCGTTTTTAACCTCAACCTCAATCAGCAGTTGTTTTTCAAGTTAAATTAAGTAATCAAGCAAAGCCCCATCGGTTGTATTTGATTTCTACATTTATGAAAACATTCTAATAAATTAGCACACAATTTGTATCAGCAATCAAAACGACAGCGTAAGAAGGGTCTTGCTGAAGTCTCAAGTTTGCATCAAAGTGTCATGGGTTTGGGTTTGTTAAGTCATTTTTCTGTTTTGTCGACATTCTCCTCCTCGTGTGTTTCCATTTCCCTCATGTGTTGTATGTTTCCTGCCGTTAGTTTATCATGCCCTGCAATAACCCCTGTCTGATCCACTATCTACAGACCTGTTTCCACTCCCTCGTCAGCTTTCAGCGTGTTCACCCTCACAAGCAATCCATTCATTCGTCAGCCTCCCCCTACATATACCGGTTCACCTCCTTTGTTCCGGGTTGGTTTCGTTGTCGTACGTGTGTTGGTTGTCGTTTTGGATTCCTCACCAACCTGCATTATGCCTGCCTGTAACCTGTTTGTCGATGGTCAACTATCATTAAAGCCATTAAAATATCTGAGTTCTAGTCATTTGGCCTCCCTCATCTGTCTGCACTTGGGTCCTTCCCCAAATTTCCTGCCTGCCAACGCATCAGCCGTGACACAAAGATTGTGAAAAAAAGGACTTTTCCCAGAAAATACCTACTGTAAGAGGGAAACATGTAAATTGTTATATACAAATTACTGTTGTGTTACAACAAGGGGTGATAGAGAGTAGCAAAACAAATGTTTCAGATGAACATTTATAGCTCTGTTACTGTTAATACCCATCTGTATCCAGGTTATTATGCTATGCTTAATATTGTCAGGTTAAGATAATTACCAGGCACAGGAACAGAAAGGTTTATCTCAGCCAGTTTACCCAGTTCAGTCAGACCAACTAGACTAATTCCTCGAAAGAAAAGTAAACCTTAAGAGCAGGTAGCGGCGTGAAGGAGTCATGTGTCATATACCTGTATGAGCCACAACTACAGGACTTTGCAGAAAAGCCAGTCTTACTTGCTCAGGAAGCTTGGTGCTTTCGGCTGAGGGCTCTTGTATAAAATAAAAATGAAATAAACTATGAAACTAACTATGTTTGTTTTCCTGCATTCCACAACTAGAGAACACAAATTAACAGAACTTTCTTCTTAGTCTCACTTTTGCTGAAGCAAGACACAAAATTGGTTTGTAGGCCCCACCCATTTGTTTTTGTAATTGAACTACTGAACTTGAACCACTTGTAATTCCTATTTATGCCAAAGAATAAAGCTTGGCCTTTTTTACAGTGTTGAAATGCAGTTAGGCCTAATCTGTATATATTTAGTTTCAAAGGGTTAAAAGCATGTAATCCACATTGCATTCCTGTCCACAAGAATGCAATTACAACACCACGTATAGCTCTAACAAGGGTCATTTGCAAAGCAAACCAAACCACACACGTAGTAGTGAGCCATTGTGGTGATTCAGTAAAGAAGAGATACTTTTAGTACGGGGGGGAGATAGTCCTGTCCCTGAAGCCTTTGTGCTGACAAGCTTTAGTGCTGTTAAAATATATACCACTAAATATATACAAAGTAATGCATCATTTAAGCATCCCATTTGTATTTAAATCGTCTTCACATAGAATAGTTTTCATGCCAAGTGTTTAGAAAACGCCATTTTTCAATGAGTAAGCACTAATGAGCAACCAGGAAATGGAAATGCTGAGAAAATGGGTCATGGTCATCAGTCATCAACAGCCAATTGGATTTTGTTTTTGGTGACTTTAACTCCATGAATGAAATCTCTGCCTGGCAATTGCAAAGTGGATCAGAATTTGATTACAGCTTTCCAAGCCATCCTACTTCTCCAAAACTAAATTGATTGAACTGCTTAGGAGTTTGTAGGACATTTTCACTCATCAAGACAATGTAATAGCATCGTAGGAAAAAGAATCCATTCAAGAATGTATGATTTGTCTCTAAAAACTTTTCTTGTGCTGCATGACATCACCAGTTGATGCAATTACAGCATTAGCATCCACTTACACAAGTGCAACCCATCAGCTTAGTCACTGCCAGTGACAACAGGCAGTAGGTGATCCCAAGTTTCCCCCTGCACCTTTCACTATCTCATGGAAAAGAATCCGCAAATTTGAGTTGTCCGCGTGCCACAGTGACTGTAGCAGTAGAAACACGTATCATGCAGTTCCAAAAAGTACCAGGATTCATCTGTTGGCAGCTTCTCACCTTGTAAACAAACGTGCAGCCTCTGCCAGTCAACTACAGCTCTATGAAAGCTTATTTGTGCATCAAAGGTTCGAAAGAAAAGAGCGACCGTGTGGCTTTGACATGCTGACACTTTAATGAATGAGACGTTCCATTATCTCCCTCCCTTATTCACTCTCTGCTTCTCACCCTCCCTCCATCTTTCTTTTTTCTACCTTCCCTCAGTTCGTCTTTTACCATTTGTCCCAAAGAGACGTGACAGAAGAGGGGGAAGAAAGGGGGGGGAGGGAGGAGAAGAAGGGGAGAGTTTAAACAAAAGTTCAGTGGAAGAAAAGAGAGGAGCAAATGGTGGGATGACGTTTTGAACAATGTCTGTCACGGTCGTGATGTCTGAAGTGGTGAAATGTCGGGTCAGTTATTAGTGTGTCAAAAATAATGTTTGTAAGAGAGGAGTTAATTGCACGGAAATTGTGACAAGGGGGATTGTTGCTGGAGTTGGTTGTTTCTTTTTCTGTGTGTGTGTGTGTTTGTGTGTGTGTGTAGCTGTGGTGTGTTTATCTGTATATTCATATAAATCTGGGCTTGTGTCTCCATCATGGTGTGTTTGTACGTCTGACATTGTTTGTTGGGGTGTCCACATTAGAATATTAATACAGTTTTAATTTTTCCTGTGTGTGTTCGTGTTCTGGCGCGAGCAATATCTTCGTGGGGACAAATTTTACTTTTAGACCTTGGGCGTGAGGACATTTTTGGAAAGACATTTTGTCAGTCCTCACATCTTTAAAGAGCGGTTTGGTTTCATGGTTAGGTTAAGGTTAAAGGTAGGTTAAGGGTGTGTGTGTGTGTGTGTGTGTGTGTGTCCTCACCTTTTCTCCAAGGGCATTTTGGTACATTTCAGCATTGGCAAAGTAGAGGGTGGCAGAAGAGCGGAAAATCAAAATCCCCGGCACCTGCCTCACCTAAAATCAATCAGTTCGTTAATTAATTAAACAGGAAAACGTGTCACTACATTTTCTATACCTTAATTAACAAAGAATGCTGCGTTCATTACAGGTAGGTAGTAATTCAAAGGGGGAAATGCTTCATTCCCGATGTACTGTCAAATTAGTACTTAGTATTCTTGTGTGCACTGACGTGATAGTGAGCTGCTGTAACAACGAGTTTCCCCTCGGGGGTTAATAAATGTATTTCTGATTCTGATGCGCTAGCTGGAAAGTTAGGGAATCTCTTAACTTATTACAATTCGTCCTGGGGGGGAACACAAGTGTGTGCACCAAATTTCATAGAAATCCATCCAATAGTTGTTGAGACATTTCACATGAAACCACAAATGTGAACCTCATGGCGGTGCTTGAGGAAACGTCAGGGGAAACATGTTGTGGTAATCAATCTAGTAGATGTGGAGATATTTCACAGGATAAGTAAAAACCGTGACCTGCTGGCCACGCTACACGAAAAGTCATGGGATTACCAGAGTAAGCAGGATTCATCTCTGGGTGCCAAGGATAGCTGCACCAAATTTGCAATCCGTCCAACAGTTGTCGACTGACCGACAGGCCGTCATTGCCATCACTAGAGCCACGACGGCCAAGGCTTAAAACACGGACAAACACACTAAACTTAACTGTACATCCTATTGACTGTATAAGCATCCTATTGACAGTTTTTGTTCCGCTGTCTAAAAAAATAAACATCTTGGCTTTCACACATCGTCCTGGGTACACGGTACATTGACTATCAACTATAAAAGTGACATGCTGCTAGGTATAAACAAAGACCAATTTACTAGGGTTAACGTTACACTAATATTATTTTTTTAAATACAGATCAGTGAGAAAGTAATTCTCTCTGCTGAATTGTCTTATTATTTGTTCAGTGATGAAATGTGTTCATTAATTCCTCATTTGAAGACACTAATGTATCCCAGGTATTTGGCTACCTATCATTGACTAGATGCAATATTTAAAATACAAAAAAGACTGATTTCTGCCTTCAAAAACAAATATTGGATGAACGACAGTAACACTTTTGGCAGTGAGTTATTACTGTCAAGTTAAGCTTTACTCTTTTAAAATAACTTTTCTCATTTGAAATTGGCCTAAAGGTCCAGTGTGTAAAATTTAGGAGGCACTACTGGCAGAAATGGAATATAATATGTATGTACGGAAACTTATATTGTTATAACAAGATGTTTTTCATGTTATAGCATGATAATTTATATTGTTATAACCTGAAACTTTTCATGTAATAACATATTTTCACGTTATTACACCATACAAATTTATCATGTTATAACAAGAAACTTTTCACGTTATAACTTGAAAACTTATATTGTCATAACGTGAAAAGTTTCTTGTTATAACATGATAAATTTGTATGTTGTAATAGCGTGAAAACATCATGTTATTACATGAAAAACATCTTGTTATAACAGTAAACTTTTCACGTTATAACGTAATACTGATCAGTTTTTCTTTTTCCAGCGTGGCAGCAATAAGCTTCCGTACACCTGAAAGTAAGAATCATTGTGTTTTCATTACCTTATCTACAAAGGGACCGGCTCCGCTTCCACGGAGGTAGCCATTGTTTCTACAGTGGCCCAGAACGGACAAACCAAACACTGGCTCTAGATTGGACAATTCTCCTACACGCTTGGAAGGGGAGGGTGATGCGAGTGGTATTCATATGGTTGCAAAATGCAATTTCACTGCCGGATGCCACTAAATCCTACATACTGGACCTTTAAATGACACTTGAATATGACTACCAAAGTTTGGTATGTAACGTGATGTAATGGATAGCCTTTGCGATTTCATGGGTATGTGATTCACAGATCACATCTTTAAGGCTGGACAATGGTACTAACTCAATTTAAAGTTAAAAATGTAAATAAAAGTTGAAAAATAACATTTTACATCGTATCAGTATTGAATGCAGGGGTGAGGTTGAGCATTGGTGCAGTTTGATCTGATTAGACACAGAGTGGGACATAACTCTCATTAACACTATATTTGACTATTGTTAGGGGCTTATAAACTGTTCACCTCAAAGAGCCTACGGACGGTGTTTAGGCTACTGTTTGTACTGTTTGCTACATTTGTAAAATCTTGCTCCAATTATTCTGTTCTGTTCTCTGGAGCAGTGCTCATCCTCGCTCCTGCTTTCGGGTTATTTAAATATAATGTGCCATACCTGATTGTAGTCTTCCAGTGGCCTGTAAATGTCAGTGTCTGGGACCTGCCCTAAAAGTGAGTATTTAGGTCTGGAATACACACAAAACAAAGAACTATGTTAACAATTTGTAATAGGTGTGGTCTGAAAGAGAAGGAATGAGTTAATTGTTGAGTCTGGTGATTAATGTTCAACTTGACACACTGTCCCACTGAACATGTGTATAATTGCGGGTGTGTGGGTCCCACAGCAAATGTATTCCTACAGCTGTGTCCTGAAGATGACGGTGAGCATGGAGAAACCGATGGCAGCAGCCAGTCCCAGGTCAGGGTTGAACAGCACAGTGAGGATGAAAGTGACCACCCAGATCACCTGGAGATAGAGAGAGAAAGCGAGTGATGATGAGTAATATAGCAATCTCTAATAAAGGAAGACAACAAGTCTAGCGACCCTTAACTGTTGCGCTCATTACACAACGAGAAGCAAACGTGTTGGATGGAAATAAAAGGCAGCTTTGCTATTCTTAGAACCTCATCATCATCACCTCATGGAGGAAAATTTCAAGTTTCACTTGATTGTGGCACCACAGGAAAGGTCATGTTGTTACCTAAATCCTTAATGCAGCTCAATCAGTGTAAGCCAATGGGTCAGCCTCGGGTGTATTTCTTCAGCTATGGTTGCACTCACACTCGGCAGAATGAGAAGAATGGAACCCGTCTCGCTCGCAGAGCCCTTGGCACTGCAGGTGATTCTACTCACCCGTCACACAGCTTCTTCAGTCTGCTGCCGTCAGGGAGGAGACTGCGGAGTCTCCAGGCCAGGAGCAGCAGACTGAAGGGCAGCTTCTTTCATCAGGCTGTCAGGAAGCTGAATTCACTTCCGAAATTGCCTGCTCCCCCCCTTCCCCTCTTCTGGCCAAGACACCACTGGACTATGAGGGTTTCCTTCATCGCCTACAAATCGCCCTGTCTTAGTTGTCTAACCTGTAATATTTATACCCTATAGACTTGCACTGAATTGCTTCTGAAAAATACGGAACAAAAGCGAATCCCATATCAGTTCAATACGGAACACATCTTTTAGGTTCCGATTTGTATTTCACGGGCCGGTTGGAAAACCTACTACCAGCGACAATGGCTTTGCAGTGCCTTTCCCACATCTGGGGTTCTTTCCAAGGGATATCTTAGCTGTCAGAAATGTAACAATATTTTCAACTCGGACTTACAACTAGACGTCTGATGTAAACCGGTTTCTCCACTGGCTGCTTGTAATTACCATCTAAGGGTATGACATGAATGCAACGTGCTCAACTGAGTGTTGAGCTGAAAGCTAATAATTATGTGTGACCGTTAGCAAAGTGTAGTACGTAACGTTTTCTGCACTCACGCAAAGATAACTCAGCATGTGAAGTTTAGCATGTTAGCAAGTCAGAGTGACGTGTTACCATAATGTCATAGTACAGCAAAAGCATATGGTAATTTGTTAATTCATCATGCTCATTTATTTGGTCATGTATTTATTTATTTTCCATGTCACATAAGAGGTAGCTGTGTTGGATTATAAGTCATTAAGTGAGAATTCCAGTGTAGTCTTTCAGACAGTACATGTGTTATTGTTTATCATGTAAAGTTCAGCTTGTTAGCAGTTAACCTAACAGTATGCTTTTGTAACATGCTAACATTAATGAGTCCGAATACCACAGAATGTTAGCAATAATCTAATATGTGAGGCTGACACGAAATTATTTTTTGGGGTATTTTGTGCTTGAGACTTTGTCATGATCAAGTACTGTTTATCTGAACAGCATATGTCAAATTGCGTGTGAAACACTGTGACTTAAGGTAACAATCTAAAAAGAAAACTACATCCACGACAGTGCATTTTGTTACCAAAATGTGAAGGAATCTGTCTTCCCTAAAACCTGAACCATTTCCTCATCTACTTTTTAGTGCGCTCACCATGTCTACTTTGTTGCTCCTCCACAGTGCACAGATGTCCATGAATTGCTTCATCATGCCATGGAGGTTGACGTAGATGATGGAAGCCAGCACTGCCTGCAAAGGGAGCCACATATACACTTTACCCGGAGCGCTCCAGCTTCGAGGCGCCAAACATGAAGGCGAGTTAGTTTGTTTGAGATAGACCTCTCATGTGGTTTTTGGAAGTTTGATGTGCTCTAGTTAAATAGGCTGCAAACAAACGGGTATAAGTCTTAAGAACTGAACTGCAGTGTTAAAAAAATCACAATCTTCATCATACTTTGATTTACTGCCTCTAAAGTTATGAGCTTTTCAGCTGAATGACTTTAGACATATCGATGTGACTATTTTATTGCCCCTAATGTTTTGATTATTTGTTTTTAAAAGTAGCCAGTAGCTTTAGATTAAAGCTGGAGAAGTATCTGTTGGTGGCATTATAGCAACACAACCTCAGCTGTTGTCTACATTTTTCCCTTTGGCTGAGTGCCGCTGAGGGCTTATCATTTTGCAAACACATTCACTCTCCGAACTTGGACACATGTGCATGCTTATGCTTGTGCACAGATGTGCACACATGCAAACATCCACTTGCACAGTACCTTCGGCAAATCTTCAAAGAGATATCCAATCCAGAGCGTGATGAAAAGGATAACTATTGCTGATAGAGCCCCAGCAACCTGCAGGGAAGCGAGAGGGGAGATAGAGGCGTGATGAATTGAAATCAGGAGAGAGAGCTCAGAGGAAGCGAGTTCAATAACAAATACAGAAAAGATGAAGGATGAAGTGGTTATTAGAGTGAATTGGTACATGATTATGAGAGGAGTCAAGGCATCGTCAGATAAAGCCTCTCCTCTCCTCTCCTCTGTAATGGGCCTCAGCTGATTAATGGTGTTGTCAGACTAAATCGGTTTAGCCTTTCTGCAAATCTGTGTTTGTGTAGGTGGACTTCGACGATGCGAGTGAAAATCGATTCCCTAAGTGTTTTTTAATGGCGCCGCTTATCAGAGTAACGTTAATTCTGACCGGCTTTTCACTGTGTTTCACCTTAACCTCGACCGTAGCTACAGTCACACCGAAGTGTTGGGATGAAAAGACTGATCTGAAAAATTGTCTCATGAAACGTTCCAGGTCACGTCTAAAAGATGCCAAGCATGGAAACCACTAAGCATTTTTCTAAATGGTGTTTAAAATGCACAGGAGAAGCAACAAACATCGTGCAAACTAAACAGAGAAAACAGTTATCCCTGCTTTAGAAATGTAACTTTATAGTGGTGCATCGGTAGCAGGATGTTGATTTAAAAAAACGCAGCATAACAGATGTCAGATAAGTGAGTTCATGTCAGTTGTGTTGAAAATGATTTTGTAATATGTATTGATTTAGTTTTTTAGGGAAAGTACTGTTGGCCTGTTATAGTACTAAGTAAGAAACCAAATCAGTATTAACATTTATACAGTAGACATTTAGTGTAATATCAGGAGCTAAACTTCATGTATTGTTGTTCTGGAAGTGACAGCTTTTTAATAATTTGCCTTTAAATTGATTAATTTCTTTGTTAGTTCTGTGGTGATTTATGTAACATGCTTATGGTGCCATTTTGGCCGAGCCCCCCCCCCCCACACACACACACACACAAATTTGAAAAATCAAATTTTCTCACTTATCTCAAATGGTATAGCCATGCACTTTGTTTTGGTTTTCTGCATAGATACTAGGAGGAGTAAGTGAGAAAATATGTGTGAACTTGACCCTGCCACTCACTTTGTTTTTGTTTGTGACCTACTTTGCCCCCTGAGTTCTAAAATCATACTAAATGCTCGCTGCACTTTTATCTTAACCTGCCAGAGATAAATGTACACCCACACTGCATTGATCCAGGGCACTTCAGCAATATGTCAACTCATACCAACCTGAGTCTTCCCTCCTGTGCTCTCCTGAACCATGGTGCGAGACATCGAGCAGCTGATGGCAAAACACTGGAAAATTCCTCCGACGGAGTTACTCAGACCCAGGGCGATTAGTTCCTGAACCAAGAAAAACACACTATTTATATACAAGATTTCAGCCTTAAAATCATATAATCTTCGATTCTATCTATCACCTCCCCACCTGGTTGCTGTCCACATTGTATCCATATTTTAGGGCAAAGATCCGTCCCAGGGAGATGGCGATGCCGTAGCCAACCACAGACAGAGCGAAGGCATCGCCGATCACCTGACCAAACAGAGAAGCAGCTGGGAGAACAGGCAGCCGGAGACTGGTGGACATGGACAGAGTAGAGCACATTACATTACAAATACTTCACTCTTCAAACGTGTAAACACACATTCCTGTATGTTTGCTGTGTGTGTTTCTCACCCTGAGGGAATCACTCCCACCACATCCACGCCATACTTCTTCTCCAGGTTAACTTGCCAGGAGACTACTGTAGCAATACTAATCTGCAGAAAACAGATCATACCAGATGCATTAGTGGCTGTAAGTGTAGCATCGGGCTACGTGTGTGCGTTTGTCTTTCTAACTGTCCATAGAGCACATTATAGGTGTATATATGTATTTCTGTATACTCACAGCAATCAGCTCGACAGGTATAGGAACAGGCAGTTTTTTACTCAAGTATGCATTGAGCTCCTTAGCGAGGATGAGACCGATTATAGTGATGATACTGACCACAAGAGTGCCAATGTTTGTCTGTGGAATGAGATAACACACCTCCAACACAGTCTGGAAAGAAAGAAACAATATAATTATTGCTTAAATGCTCCTGAGGAAGCGTGAGAAAAATAACATCTTAGATTCTTTTCCACCACTGAGAACACGGTCAGCTCTACTGGGTTGTAATTAAGGCGGAAGCAAATGTCTCAACCATGACATTATTTGTCATGGTGCTTGGATGTTGTGGAGATTTGAGTATGAATATAAGAGGGTCAACACGGGTGACTGATTAGGCAGACTGGAAGAAGAGTATTTTATTCTCCAGAGATTCTCGATTTTTTTCCTTGACGTTTTAGGGTTAACAGAAATCACTCAGGGCTGTCGGACCAATCCAAAATCCTAAAATGCTTTGGACATAATTATTAGTTTCACCCTCTGTTAACTTAAAAGAATATGTAGACGCCAGCATGTGTTAATGACTGTGGCTGCGCTCTTTCTTACATATATCAATGAGAAGGGTCCACTGTGTCTCAAAGGGCTGATTCCAAAGGTGTATTTGAGCTGGGACACAATGACATGGATTGCAGCTCCTGTGGTGTAACCTCGGACCAGCGGCTCAGACAGGTAGGTCACAACGAAACCAAACTGGACTAGTCCGAGCAGAATCTGCATACATAACAGAGGATGAAAAACGCATGGATGTGTTACCATCATTTTAGTCAGAGCAGAACTAAGCCCTCTAATAACTAATTAATTACAATTTCACCTTTTAGCCTGGACTATGGAGGAGCCAAGAGTTTCCTAGCTGAAGTTCAAAGAGTACATATAGGCTCATATGGAACTGAAAGATCAGAAAATATAGTAAGACGTAGCTCCCCTTCATGCTTTTAAAGTGATCAATCATCTCTTGAAAATGTATCCTATCAAGGCTAAAAGCTTTTGTTGACATGTACTTGCAGTCTTCAAAGAGCGGTGCAAGCTTTTAGTATTTGTACAGCATTTTATTTTATTCACTGACGTTTTCCTCGCCAGCAGCAGGTGCCCATTGACGGTGATGGCAGCACGTCTGTCCATCCAAACACGATATCTCGACAACTACCCACCAGATTTTTACAACGAAGCACCAAAAAAGTTAAGAAACATCAAAAACCCAATTGGAAGATTACTCCCAAATATTTGACTTCCAGAACAATGTATCCAGTTAAATCAAATGAACCTGAAGTAATCCAGACATGAAGGTGACCGCTGCAGCCACTTTGACTCTCTCTGCATCCCGGGAGAAGGTATCAACTATACTGGAGTTGGTCACATTGTCCCATATCATAAAGTCCGAGTCTGGGGCTATGCGCTCTGTCACCCCTCCTATCATCACACTCATCACAGCGTATGTTCCTGGAGAGGGGAGACAGAGACATAAACACACATTGTATATTTCGAGAGACATTTCCCCCAACCCCACCATGATCCTGAAACCCCTCAGCCTCTTGATACGACTGATGAGGGCCGAAGTTAATACATTATCTTCTGCCAACGTGAGAACATTTGTAACCATTTTGGTTATTATTTTTGTTTATGTCTGTGCCATTCTCACTGGTTTGACATCTGTTGGAAGGTGGTCTCGCGTATTTCCACCTACCAATCAGAAATGAGCAATTTAAAAAAGGAGTTGCGAAGTTGGATGAGCTATTTTGGTTCCAGAAATAAAGGGCCCATTCATTTTCCCCATTGACAATGTTACATCACTCACAGTTGGAGCACTTCTATGGCTCTATGAAACTCTGCCGGATTAATCATACAAGTACAAAAGATTAAAGACGGCGTTAGAAAATATGTGGTTCTTTGATAAAAACCCAACGGTACAAGCCTGTGTACGCTAAAACTTTGGGGAAGTTTTGTTACATGTGGCGCAAACAGTGTGTGTAATTTAGAGATTACGGTGTTGAGAAAATTAAAAACACATCTGCAGCTGTTAACGTTTAGATTTCTAGGAAAATTGTAAATGAAGCAAGTATGGCGCTGTGTTTTGTTCACAGAATCAACAATAAAGTGTTTTTAATTTGCTAAAACTCTGATTGACGCCTTTGGCTGGCTACTTCTGCAGAGGCACAGGGATTTTGTAATATGTAGACCAGTCTGCCATGCCAAAGTGATAACAAAAAAGGATTTATCAGGAACAAAGTTGAAATAATTAAAACTGGTGGCCATAACATAAACTTCTACGACTGTCATATGGGAGAGTCCTGTCTTTCTATGTTGGGCAACATTTCGGGTTTTTGTTTAAAGAAAAGTTTGAAATTGGAATACAGAATGGGGAAAATGCTTCGGGAACCAGCGGCTCCTCCCAGTTCGCATCTCTGTTAGATTCAGAATCCTATGAAAGTTTGTCAGGTTTTAAGCTCATTTAGACAGGGAGACGCCGCTGTCAAACAAATCTGATCAGACCTCACACAGTCTTTAAGGAGCAGATTAGCTTAGCTGTTTCTTGTATTTCTAGTGTTGAAAATCTTAATAAATAATTACTGAGGATTTTTTTTTCTTAACTTGAATTCATTGATTCTAAATTAGTTCTTATTCACTCATAAATATTAAAAACCAGGTTTTCAGGTGCTTTAAAAACAAGCACACATCAAAAGTTTTGGAATGACTTCCCCTTAAGTGATCAAAAAGGCTACATGGTAAAATCAGTAGAAGGGAATAGCTTCCCAAAAGACTGAAGATCATATACTGATACTAGACGAAGAAATTTTGTTTCAGTCTGTTAGTAAGCCTTGTTCCAATTTGAGTGAATTTCACAACCTTGCAGTGCGTTAATTCACACTTGTGAAAATGACCCAGTGTGCAGATACAGTGTTAAAGCACAAACCGACTGAGATGTGCTGGGACGTGCCGAAGATGAAGTAGATGAGGATTGGGTAGAAGGAGGAGTAAAGGCCAAAGACTGGGGGAACAGATGCAAGCAAGGCATAGGCCATACCTGTCGGGATAGCAGAGGATAAATATCATTTCCTACAATACACTGATAACTAGAAAACAGCCATATTATTGAGTTTTAGGGTAGTAATGTGAAGAATCGCCAAAGGGATGCACAGCCTGCATATAACCATTTCGAATAAACAAAGTGATCGCTTCCTTTATCTCTTAAACCTGTCCACCCCTCACTGCATCTCTATCCCCTGAACCCCCATCCTCACCCTGCGGCAAGTGCATGATCCCCACACTGATTCCAGAGATCAGGTCACCCAGGGCGTTTTCTTTGATGGAGTATCGAGGCAGCCACGATACAACGGGAACACAGCCCAGCAGGCAGCTCTTCAACCTGGGACCAGAACACCTGGGTTTGTGTGTCAGAGTGGCAGAGAAAGGAGAGACAGAGCGGAGAGGTTCACGTTTGATATCAGCGGTGCGGTGTGTGTCGAGTCTGTTCTCGTACTTGAGCCCGAGTCTTGCTGTTGTCTTGACTTTTTTGCCACCTTTGGCGTTGATTTAACCTTTTTTTCGAACTACCAAAAGAGTTAATAAATGATCGTTTATCCTCTCGGTCTGTCAACTGTATGTTTATTTTTGCTTGAGCTCAGCAAACCATTCAAAGCGTTACATGAGTAAATCATGCATTTCTCAGGCAAAATCCTCCTGTAATCATTAAGGGACTCACTCACTAAGCAGTGTTCTTGCATGTGGAAAGACGTGACTTGCCGCTTTTGGTCCCAGACGTGGATGTGATCTTGACCCTGTTTGTGTAGCACTGTTTTTATCTCTCGACATATTTCAACATTTTATGACATTATGAAAAGTACCTTTACTTACTTATTTGTCAAGTGACTGCATGTACTGTATGTTTGTGCGTGTGTGTTCGTGTTGGAAACAGGTGACCGAGAAATACCATTTTATTGCGAAAAGGAGCACATGAAGAAAAACTGTTGTTTGTGATTTTAAATCTAAAATCTGGACAAAAGGGGAAAGGTTAGCTGTGTATCCTCATTTACTTGCGCGTTGTATCTATCTACCTGGCCAAAGACCTTTTGACATGCATACCCCTGTACAACTTTTGCAAGAAGGTAATAAGAAGTAGATTAAGCAGGACTTCTTGCGCAAGTATTGTCTTGGTGTAATTAATCAAGGGCCAGGGGTTCTAGTTTGAACTAAAATGTAGAAGTAGACATATGACATACATTACATTTATACATTATGTGTCATGTTAAAAAAAACTGCTGTATGAAGACTGAGGCTGCTTTATTCTGAGAGTAATTGGCTGAGTACACAGGATCGGGTGTAATTGCCGGATGCTTTGTGCTTTGATACCAAAATAATAAATATACCAGACGGAAGACGTCTGAACACGTGGATGAGATTTTTTGTGGAGATGCACGGTAGATTAGATGTGGGGAACTTTACCTCATTGACTTTTTGACCCTCTCCGACAGAGATGTTTTGGACTCCGACCTGGCTGCCATCTCATCCACGGCTCCTTCATCCAGGATCTCCCTTTTCACTCTGTAGGCCATGCGTCTCCTCTCTGCCATGGCTAAAACTAGCTGTAAAACAGACACAAACAGGCATTTCTTTCCAAATGCTGGGTTTGTTTTGGCAAAAACTATTTTTCAATCATTAATGCAAACATGCTGCTGTTCAATTTTCTGTGGCTAGTCCGCGTACAGATAGCTTAAAGAGTATTTGTAACATTTCAACTGTTTCTCTTTGTCTGTAGATGTGTAACAGATTATCAATAGAGGATATGTGACAATTCATTCAACGTACCCTAAATAAGACATTTTTTGTGCCTAAACATAACCAACCCTGCAATTATTTGTGAAGCAGTTGAATTTCAGCTAATAAGCAGTTGAAATGTTACAAATACTCTACACACTATCTGTAGGCGGACTATCCAAATAAAGTGTAGCCTTACATTTTGAAAGAAAAGACCTTAAAATATCTTAGAAAAGCATCACATTTGACCTTATCCATTGTATGTTGTTTTAAATAATGTTCTGGCACACAGCTGTAAATAAACCCCCCACAATTCTTGATGCATCATGTTAATTCAAGTCCTCATCCCGATCCCTCATGGACTGCGCCGTTTATCTCGACATGGGAGCAACAGTTTGAAAAGTGTGATGATAATTACCTGGTGTGTTCCCGCTGTAGCAGAATTTATATAGAAAATATTTCAAACTCCAAATGCTTGTCTAGTCTGTTTGCACAAGACGGGTGCTCTCAGAAGCCCTGAGATGAACTATGCAAGTTTAGCGTGGGTTTTCAGAGGCGTAATGTTCTGCGTCTGTGAACGTCTTTTATCAGTTTCCAGTTCAGAGGAAATAGATCCAACTCCAAGTCTATGGCTGGTCAAGGTGGCTATGAGAATCGGGCACCTGAATAAAAATAGAAAGTTCCTTCAATCATAAGATGGCACATCCCTAAAATAAACCTTCCTTGCGTGCAGTGGTCCCCAGGCTTTTTCCTGAGTTTTCAATTACATCCAAGTGGTACCAAACAACAAGACGGGACCGCGTTTTGTTGCGGTCGACTGATGAAGGTAAAGTTTGATTTTAAAATCCACAAAAAAAAAAGAGAGGATTTCTCTGACCAAATAGACAAGAAGAAATACCCCTGCATGTATAGGTTTTCCTCTTTCTGCTCTGTCTCCTCCCTGTGAGACAGTCCCTGTCAGTGCTGTGGCTCCACTGCTGTGCCTTGAGACCTCGAGGAGAAGTTTAGATATGAAACTGGACATTGTTGTGGAGGGAGAGGGCAAAGTTCTAAACTGTAGGCGCAGTCGTCGAAGTGAGAAATTAGAGAGGACCGTGCAACATGTACTTGTTTTGTCATTAACAGAGTGATTTAGTTTACAGAGTTTGTAGTTATGACGGCTTTTTCATTTATAGTGTAAACAACTTTTTGACATTTTTTCAAAACGAAACCATCCTAAACTCTAAATGTGAGTTTTACTTAAAGTTATGTACAGCATGCTATACATACACACAGGAAGCTAAACAAATAAGAGTTCATATGACTATAGACGGCTTTGCTGAACATAATGCATTCACTTTACTCTTTACACAGAGTTTCAGATATGTCTTAACTGTGTTTTAAGCCTTATCTAGTATCAGTGTGTGATTAGATTAGTCAGCCATTTCCAAGTCAGGGTTGTTCTTGTTAATTTATGATTACAGCATATGGAATGGGAGGCAGGAGATACAACATGCTTTCTTTAAGACCGTCCGTTTTAGAGATTCATCTAGAAGTATTGATTTGTTCATTGCTTATTCACACTTTTGACTTGTTCCTTTCCTCCCATACTCCATTTTCCAGCCTTCTAAGAACCGGTTTGTGTTTCCACTGGCTACAGAACCAGCACAGAGCCAGGTCTTAGGTGATTGTATACGTCGCATCTTTCCCAACAACACTAGCGTGGCAGCGCAAAAACACAAACACGTTCGCCGTAGTTTGTATACAGACGGAGGTTACAAGTGAGAGTAATGATATGTACATAACATTTATTTTTAACAATAACATGTCAACTTTAGGACAACTGAAGGACAACTAACAATCTGAAAAAGTAACAGCGGTCAATTACAAAGAATTGTAGTGTTAAAGAAAATCAGGGTGCTAAATTGTGTCTAAGATGGATGGTTGGGCGCCACTGAGCTAACACTGGCAAAAGGATGAATGTACATATATCATTCATTTGAATACCTAACCTCAGGTTAGGCATTCAAAGCCTTCAGCAATAGGTCACCCACTGTTTTGACTGAGGGCCATCTCTTCAACCTCTGTGAGTGGTGGTGCTGGACCCCCATCTATTAGTTGGGCCTCAGCCTTTTTTCTATTAGTTATAATGGAGGTCAAATTTGAACAACTCCAGTAAGCACACATTTGGAGACTTGTATGTATAAAGGGATTTTGGTGTTGCTTTCAGATAGATAATAGGCTGAAAAATGTACTTTTTTTTGCTTAGAAAATTTCAAGCGCTACTTATCACATGTTGAATGTAGCCACTGAATGTTGTTTAATTAGGTAGGGATAGGTTAATCAACATCACAGTTGCTTGTAATAAAATTATACCGTACCTGTTTGATCTAGCTTTATATTTAGATTTCCTCTTCAGTTGCTGCAAAGCACATTTTGTGCCGGTTGGGTTGCACCTGCAAAAATATGAAACATACAGATGCACACACACACACACACGTATATATACTTATAATATATGAATGTTGAATAAGTTGAACACTCAAGATAAAACCTTTTTTTTTTCAATTAATAGCCTATTCACGCATTGACTCGCCAGCAGTTTTCTGCTGCTACTGTATTGCTTTTTTCCCTTAATATTCTACATATGCATTCATAGTTCTAACCACTATGGTGGTGAAGTAGGAAAATCAAGCCCGTTTTTTTCCTCCGGTTGCCAGTAGGCAATTTGTTAATTTTGACCCTGCCTCTGTCATGCTGTCTTTTTCTCTCCACTGCGGTAGAGAATATAGATAAATAGTTGAGAATTCTTGAATTTTGAAGGAGCTTTTCTGTCTAAACTGGCGTCGCTTTTTAGCCTTAACAGCGCTGGTTTAGCGGCCTGCGAGCCGAGTCAGTGAGTGAGACACACACACACACACAGACACACACACACACGCACACACACGGAGTAGAGACGAGACGAGTCAGAGTATCACATGGCGTGCTCTAAAAATAAACAGACAGAAAAATAACTTTTAATCAAGAATGGATGGACTAGTACATGTTCAATCTTCCCACAGGCAGTTCAAAACCATTATGTCTCATATGTTCCGAGATCGTGACGATTATTAAAAACGGCAATGGGAAGCGCCACTACGAGACAAAGCACAGAGCATCTTTTGAGCAGGTTAAAGGGACAGTTCACCCCAAAATCAAAAATACGTATTTTTTCTCTTACCTGTAGGTGCTTTTATCCATCTAGATTGTTTTGGTGTGAGTTGCCGAGTTTTGGAGATATTTGTTTGGCGCTTTGAGCACCACAAGTTGGGTGCCATATAGTCCCGTTATATTAAAAACATGCAGATATCTCTCAGGCCGATATCTCCAAAACTGTACGACTCACAACAAAACATAAATAGCACTACAGGTAAGAGGAAAATATGTGTTTTAGATTTTGGGGTGAACTGTCCCTTTAACAAGGGGGATGGTCATTTTGCTAACAAGGGGGATGGCATCCCCCTTCAAATCGCTTACTGCCATGATAAATCATGTTGTCTTTGTTCCATTGATGAGAGCTTTTTATCTCCTCATGCACGTGCTTTACTCAACTTAATTAAGAGTTGAGAGCTCAGAGTTAGTCAAGCCAGAGTTCAGGTTTATACTCTGAGTTTGTTCAACCTACTTTTTTCTTAAACAGGCCCCAGGTGATAACAATTGATTAGTGCTACAAGTCTCAAAGCTTCCTACTAAACAAATTAATTATTGCTTAGACTGATAGGCCTACCTTCAATTCTCTGTTATTCCTATTTGATGAGTCTTGTCGGTCTGTGACTTGGGAACACAACAAAAGTGTAAACGTTTCAGTGCAAGAGTAACATCTCTGACAGCCCAACTGACGGTTGCCTTGGAAATGTGTTCAGCGTCACCAATGTTATAGGCTATAGAAAACTCCTGTTACAAATAAATGAATTGCAACACAAATAATTGGTTCTGAACTGAGAGCATGTCCACAATGAGAGAATATTGAGAATATTGTTCAGATAAACGATCCGATTGTGATAAAAAAACGCTCCAACATAGTATCTTAAGGGAATGATGAAACAACCAAGCAGGGTCTGGACACCCTCGCCTGGTGGAGATTTCTGCAGATTGTTTGTGCTTCAGTATCAATGTCAGTCTGCAGGCTTCAACTAAAGGAGAGGAGAAACTCACGGTTAGTTGAAGAAAACCTGCCAGCGAGCAGGTTAGCTTCGCGGAGTATGTTGCCATAGTAACTGACTCAGAGTAAAGCTGAACTGGTTTTGTGAAACCAAAAACCCTGAGTTCCCTTCAATTGTGAGTCAAGTAACTGAGTTTTCACTAAACCTGCTTGCTGAAACAGGGCTCTGGGCTCTGTATCATGGAGCAAGTTGAATATAGTCTGGCTCTCTTTGGGTGACCTGGCTTCACTGAACCTCACATTGGGGATCCTGGATAACCGGTACTCTTTTCAATGTCTTTATTAACTTTTGGGAGTCTAGCACTACACTTAATCTAAAACCAGCCCCATATGTGTAGTATTAGTAAACATAATAAAAAAGACATTAGGGATTGTATGGAAATGTGCGTGAGGAGGGGCAGAGACAGAAAAGGGGAGGGCTGTATGTTTTTTATAGTTGCTCAAGTCAGGGGAGGGTCCACAACTGTGGAGTCACAAGGAAATGTATTCATAGCCTTAACATGTTCGTCAATCATTAAAGAGTAACTTAACATCTTGTTTTTGCTGACCCCAAGGGGTTTAACTTCAAACCTCGTTGCAGTGATGTACAGGTGTCCGGGACCATGTGACATCACTGTTGGGTGTGGTTACAAGTAGGCCTACAAACAGAGCACACGTCTGACCACACACAGAGATGAAACAGACTTTTAACCTAGGAGGACGGTGAAAAACTCTTTTTCGGCTTGGTGTTAGTTAGTCTTTGATGAAATGAAGTCCCGTCAATGCGAGCCTATTGCAGTATAACAGATTTTTTTACGGCTATGAAAATGTCCCCACTGACCAGCCCGCTGTGACACGCCTGTGAGACGATTGCACAATCCATGAGACATACTAAAGGTAGGCGGGAAGATTGTTTTGAGTGAGGAGAAGATATCGAACTATCTCCTCTAAAGATCTCTGAATGTCGCCTCTGTGTTTATTGATAAAACTCAGAAAAAACAGCCTCTTAACCTCTGACTATCTTCACAGCTCTTTTTCTGTGTTTTTACTAGCGTGAGGCCAGTTTGGTTTTGCCATCCAGTGAAATAAAACCTCCATGATTACATGCTTATTTAAACAGCATATGTAAGCAGTGGACTTTTGTGAACTTTGACGTCTGCCCCTGTGCTGATTGCCTTAGTCGACACACTTGGTTGCTATGAGATAACTAGCTGTTACGAGGCCAGTAAGAGGGAGGGATCATTTATGACTCCCTAATATTAATTTAATCAGTCAGAAAACTGCTCTCATCAATAATGACTCAGCTGTGATATTGAATTTCTGTGTCATACAGTAGCTCATATATTTTTGCCAGTGAATTTTTTAAAAGCTGTGTATTGAATTATTATCTTTTAATTTTTATTTGACATTCACTTTACCAAGATGGTTTCTTGATATCTAAATCCTTGGATGATTTCTTTATGGCAGCTCAATTACTGAACGAATAAAATTAAGGAAAGGAGGTAAACATGTTAGGCATTGAAAGACATTTAAACAAAGAAACAGAGGAAAAGGCATTAAAAGGACATTGCAAGTCACCCTTTCCAACAACAACTAAATGAAAGCTATGCATTAAAACAATTTCACTTCCTTGTTTCAGTCCTTAAAATTGAGACAACTTGAAAGAGGGTGTTTTTTTTCCCCACTGACAGTATCACATGTAAATATTTTATTAGGTTATTGTAGCTCTTCGTTGCTGCTCTATGATGTTGCATTGAGTGGAATACTCAAACCACAGTTTTTCATGGCTGCATCATTCCGGCAGATGGGAATATTCTACATATCTGTTAAATAATTTACAATTTCAGCCTGACAGTTTTGGGACCTTTGGAAACTTTTGACATCTCCTCTAGAATGTAATATAAAGTTCTGTGAGTTTTCGCAAAACGTGGCTGCACTGCAGGAGCTTGTAAGGACTGGCCGGCCAGTTGGCCGCTGGTTGTTTTAACATGGCTTGTAGTTGGAAGACAAAAGTAGTGAACGTGTTGCTTGAATGTTACTGGCACACACCGTTGAAAACCAAATGCACCAAAATAACTGTACACTTAAGACATAATAAAATATGCATTTAACCAACTATGTTCATGTATTAACAAATTCATCAAAAGCCTAAAACTATTTCCGTTCAGACATTTAGGTTTTTGATAGTTGTCTTCAAACTTCTGTTTTGCGCTCATGCATATGAAAACTATACTTAGGTTTTGAAGTTAGATAAAGAATTGAATTTATTTACACCATAATGTGGACTTACTTTTCTGGACCTGAATGGCACAATGTACACTCCTCTACAAGTAAGAGAAACTGTTTAAAAAAAAAAGATACCAGCAGCCACATATTTTCTGTTATTGTCACAGTCTGCCTCTGTCACCTACACAAAACCAACACTGTCATTAAAAATTTAATCCAAAACACACACACACAGTGCTGCACAGAACAGGACAGACTGAAACTATGACTCAGTTATGAAAACAAAGTCAACTCCCATGTACAGTATGTAGAATAGGAGTTTAGATTTATTTTCGTAGGAAGCTGTCATTCGGGAAACTGAGCAACATATTCAGCGTTTCACATTCAAAGTTATTATAGCTCTACTAAGTTATTGCACAAAACACAGATTTAACTTTAGTACTGTCGTGGTTGATGAATTCATTTGGAATTAATTGTCCTGTGTTCCTGTGCTTTCGGTGCTTACAGAGCCATGGATATATGCTCCCTGATATTCGTGTCTTTCTCTCCATTGTCTAGATTGTCTCTCTACCATTTGTGTTGGACAGCAGAGTAGCGCAGCCGGAGTGTGATAGAGATCCAGAGGGCAATGGATTTAAAGCGTTTATTTTATTCGCAGCTGGACGGTCTTAATCAAATCTCAAATACTTCATGACAGAGACGTCAATAATGGTTGGGAACAATTACATTTAAGGTCTGGAAATGTGTGTCAAGTGTAGGCATATACAAACTCTTGAATGGTGTTAATGGCTTTCTTAAAAAATAAATAATCTTAAAGCCTCAACTGCAATCCCAGGATTTTTCTTTCCATCCTCTTGTTACTGTGAGATATCTTAACTGTCCTGTAATTTCCTTTCAAAAGCAGCAGTCACATTGTAGGTTCAACATTCACTCGCATCTCGGTTGATTTCCTGAGAAGATTTAAAAACCAAACCATACAAACATTAAAACATCTTGAAATCTTGCTATTTTACACTTCATATTCAATGAGATGTCATGTAAAACGAGTACGCCACTGATTTTGCAAGGCACTCCGAACATTATCAGACTCACGATTAAAAGTTTTTATAAAGGATAAAAACTGATGCAGCAGAACCAGAGATATCGTCCTTTTTCACTTCAGCAAAACCGATCCAAAATAACCTAGTCCTGATTTTAGAATACATTCGAAGAGTTTGAGATCTTAGGGCTCACAGACCATCCTGTTAATAACGGAGCCAAAAAAGAAAAAGAAACTAATAAAACTCTAAAAAGATTTTCTCCATGTGTCTACAAATCAATTTGGAAGCAAGACAATGCGTACCTCTAAAGGCCTGGGCAGGGTGGTGAGGCAGCGCTGGACAGCATGATGGACCAATGGGAAGAGACAGGAGCAGGTATACAACCCTGAGTCTGGAGCTGGGATAAAACTCTCGCTGTTGGATCGCAGGGAGCATCAGGATGGCGCCCTTTGAGGTGATCTCAAGTGCACTCCGCACGGGGAAATGTAAATGCACTGTACTTGTAGAGCACCTTTCTAGTCGTCCGACTACTCAAAGCGCTTTCACACTACAAATCACATTTACCCAGACACACACATTCACACACTGATGGCAGGAGCTAACTGCGATCAGTACAAATTAAACTAATCATTCACACACCGAAGGCGCAGCTTCGGGAGCATTTTGGGGTTCAGTATCTTGCTCAAGGATACTTCGACACATGGTTGGGGAAAGCCGGGATCAAACCGCCGACCTTCCGATTGCTAGACGACCCGCTCTGCCACCAAGCCACGGCCGCCCATAACCCTGCAATGCAGTGAACTACTAGAAAACACAGTTTGGGTCCAATCAACCCGTTTGATCGCATGTGCTGGTGTGATGGTTTTAAGTACAAAAATAAGTCTATGGTTGGAAAAACAGTAACTGTATCTACATGAAGTTCAGAAAGGAAAAAAAGTTTCAAGGAGAGCTACAGTATGGGAGGGGCGGTGGGAAGCTGATCTGTCAGAGACATAGAAGGAGAGTCACTCTGTAGGAGATAAGTGAGTATGAAACATGAAGCTGACCTGGGCACGCTGCCAAAAACACACCGACACCCTGGATTTTCAAATCTTCTACACTCTTACGAATGACACACACACCATACATCATGACAATATTTACTTTAGACATACAGTCATATTCAAGCACGTGTTGACTCTGACACTGATTAAAGCATGTCATTTTATCATTAAGGTCAAAGTAGAGGAAGCGATAACAAAGTCATATCAGTGCAATTGGTAACTCATCTACGATTCAAAAGCTGCGATAGGAGTGTGTGTGCAACATATTTTCATTATCTAACCGTGCTAATACTGGACATCTAGTCTAATCTTAAATAATTATTTCTTGGAAACGTCTTTGATCAGCAGAATGAGTCAGTGTGAGGACAGCCAACCACTAAAGCGTTTTCATTGACGAGAAAAAAAGTGCAAAATAGGCAGGTGTAGATCTGGCAGGGGAAAGCAGATATCCATTCAGACAACCTACGCTGCTTTTCAGAGATCAAATTAAACTGCCAAATTTAGTTGGGGCTAAAAATAACTTTAGTGTTCATGTAATGCACTTCTAGGCATTATACTGTAGACATAAAGGCAGATTATATTTAACATTACCAAAGAATACGTCCACCTTTCATGTAGAACTTTAAATCTTCAGCATCTGCACATGTGCTGTAGCCAGCCTACTAAGCAATAAATGCCCACAGCAAATAAATTAACATCTGCTTTGCTATTTTCTACTGCCAAATGTCACAATTCTGACGCAACATTCTAGCTTTGCCTCGTGGATAGGGCTTCCAAACGCTTAGGCAGGTCTTTTTCTAGGAATGATCACTTTTTGCGTGAGAGTGTGCATTATGTGTGTTAAATTCCTGGTATGTATGACAGAGAAAACAAACTGGGCAGTCAGTGTGAGAAGTGACTGACGTCTCTGTTGGGGAGACAAAGAAAAGAGGACCACCTGCAGAACCTCAAGGGCAATCAAAAGAAAATTCCAGGTAAAGGTGCCACAGTACCGATTATGCTGTTTAATTGACAGGTGATCTTTGGACACTTTAGTGCAGAATCACCACACTCATGAGTAAAGAATGAATAAATAACAGTAAAGAATGGAAATAAATCATTTCTTAGATGGTTTTGGTGATTGCAATTTAGCCAATTACACATTTCATTCCAGTCAGATCTCTTTCCTCACGTTGCAAAGTGATGACATTGCCGGCTGAGGCAATGAAGTTGAGTAAGCTGAGATCCAGAACCAAGCAATGAGAGTGTGTCGGTGTCTGGGCTGAGGAAGAGGAGGACGGGGAGGAAGAGGTGTAGCCGTGTGGACAGCTGGGTTCTCCTTCTGACCACCACTCACTGTCTGGATGTGGTGAGGAAAAGTAAGCGCGTAGAAATTTACTGTATAACTTTTACGTTGCCGTGTAATTGGAGAACTTCTTCAAGCACCCTTGAGCAGTTCTTCTATTCCAAAGAGGGGGATCAAAGCGCAAAGACGGACAGACATACACACATGCCAGCTGCATACACACACACACCTCGTAGATTGCCTTTAGCGCCGGTGCTGCCACTGAATCGCGTGTCCACATTGATGTGATTATGTGGAAGGAATGTACCCTACATGTGGGCAAGATCAACTGTGGGACTGCTGCTCTGCATCTAGATTCATTTATTCTCCTAATTACAAGTATAACCCCATCTCGTAATCTTGAACTCTTTCACTCAAAATCATCTCTTATTTTACTGATGCTAATCACTCGCTCCTCGCTCCTTTTTCTCTCCATCTTCCCAATCATATTCAATTCACCCCGAGTGTGTGTGCGCGTGGGTGTGGGTGTGTTGGCACCTGTCTGATCTCTGTGAAGACCAGTTCGCCCAAACCAGAGTTGGCAAAGTAAATAGGACTGGAACAGGAGAGTATAGTCACCCCAGGAACTTGCTCTCCCTTTAAAAAAAACAAACAAAAACAGACAACAGAGACACATAGTACATGTACACATAATATAACAGCGGTCTAGTGCACTTACAGAAATAAGCGTGTGTCGCTTTGCGTTGGCAGATCGTGGTGCGTCGAGAAACACGGTTACGCTTGTTTTATCATTTCTGTTCATTATAAACAAAAAACACATAACATAGGCTCTAAGAGTTGTCAGCAATGTACCATCCAGTGCAGTATAGATCAGAATAAGTAATTCCAAGGGAAATGTGGAAGGAAGAATTGAGCTTTACTCTCAAAAGTTAATATGTCACTATGAAAATTCATCCCATATTATAAGATGAAAACAGCACAAGAAGTCTTACAATGGGATACTTTTTTGTAGGGACGCTCCTTTTGCTTGCGATTGTATTTCCCTTGTCTTGGCTTGAACCAAAAAGGTCATCGATGTTTTTCACATTTATTTGGACATATTGATCACAATTTCAGATAAAGACAGAAGATTTAGAAACAAATATCTAAGATAAAAAAAACCCAATATTGTCATTGGTCTAATTATGTGTAAACCACCGAACATGAGCTTCAGCCAAGCCTTTTCAGACAAATGTGCTTACTCTTTCCATCTCAAAAACAAAGGTTCAGAATGTTTCAAGTCTGTCTTAAAACAATACTCACATGGCTGCGTATACTTTGAGATTGTTTCTTCATCATTGCTCCTGTTCATCTTGGCCATGAAGAGAAACCCTCCCAACATGCTTCCAATGTAAATGATGGTAGCCAAAATCCACAGTTCTCGCCCTGTGCAAAAATGTATTCTATAGTTTATCTGAAGCTAATAAGGAGGCTTCATCAATCTGAGTCGATCAAACACAAGTAGGTCAAATCAAAGTTACAGTCTTTTCAGTATGACATTTCCTCTTTGTGTCATCCTGGATTATTTTTCTGTCAAGTTGTGATGGAGGGATGGTAAAACAAAGTGGAAATTTTGTTCTGAGAAGATAAACATCCTCTTGATTTTGCTAACTCAGATGGCTGGAGCTTTATATTATAACAGTAAACGATGTATATGCTACTTATTGGTGCAAACCCAAAAAGGATTTACTGCATATGGCCCCCAAAAAGTTCGGTGTTCTTGGAACATACGATAAATTAGTATGGCACACAATAAACCTTCTGTTTTAGTTAATGGATCTGGCTCTACAGTGCGGGATCACTGAAAATACAAAGAAGGAATATGTATACCATGAAATCATGAAGGGCAACTTCTACAAAGAAGGCCCCTGCTTACACCACCACTAATGCGTGATAGATACTTGACAAAGTGCACAGAGGGGAGCTGTGCAGCAGCGACCGGTGTAACAGATTGAGGAGAGAATCAAGTCGAGGGAACAGAGAGCGAGAAGTTGACAGGAATTCACTGATGCTCAGATCCCAAACAGATTGCACATTTGATGTGTGACAGATGGTGGTTTTCAGCCCAGGGATATATGTTCAGTGTGTTTTGGCTGCTTGACAGTTAGAGTGGATCATTAAGTTTAAAAAAGGCTGACATTCACTGGAGACTTTTGTGCATTAATTGGTGTCAGTTTACACATTGAGGACACCGTAATTGGAAAGCCTCGGCAGTTTATAAAACTTGTTTATAGCATATCTTTGTCAATTCAAAATAATTTCTAAACCTGTTTTAATACAAACTTTAGGATCAACCTTTATCTTCACACGCCTTTTCATCATGTGAAAAAAAACTGGCATTTATTCAGATTGCCGTTGATCTACATCCTGCACATTAGTGCCCATCACATGCTTGCTGTGTTTATTTGCATTTGCATCGCAGATGCTGTGATCCAGTTGAAACTGGGATGTGTTTTATGTGCAGATACAAGACAGGCTGAGGAGAATTCATTATCGATCGTGTTTCACACTGATGGCATTTTAGATATGCTAGTCCACAGCCTGCAGTCACCTAAGATCGTCAGGTGTCATGTAAGGTCAGTGTGAAATCTCTACCAATCAGTAAAACACCAACAGAGCTGGACCTTGGCATATTGCAGGTGTACAATGCCCTGCTGTCCAATTACGAACTATTACATTATTAAATTCACACAGCGAAACATGTTGTTAAATTAGACAGACAGGCTTTTGTCTTCTTTAGTGTCTAAAATGTTTCCCCCTAATTATCCTATTATTACTTTCCATACTAATATATTATTATGTATTTGTACTTGTTTCTAAAGACAAGCCCTATTGTGACGCTGATGCTTGATGGAATAACATGTTAAATATCCTGGGCAATTTCGGTCAAAAAAAATGTACAGCTGTGTCTTAATTTAGGTGGTATGGAATAAGTTCAGTAAAGTTGTGGAGAAAGGAAACAGGAGAAATTCATAGTGAGGTGGTAGGTAAAAACAGAACGTGCACAAACTGGTTTCAGCCAAGGACGTTTTTGTTTTGACTATATGGTGTATTAAGGACCATCTACAACAGATGGATTCAAGAAGAGACTTGAATGTTTAGCATTTGTGACAAAGCCGCAGTCTTTCCAACTTCAAGGGCTTAACAAAGTGAGCAGAAACTTAGTACGAATAGTATGACATTGTGAGAAATACGCTTCTTCGCTTTTTTGCCAAGAGTTAGATCAGAAGATCAAAACCACCGTCATATGTGTATGGTAATTACAAAGCTACAGCCAGCAGTCGATTAGCTTAGCATAACGGCTGGAAGCAGGGGTAAACAGCTAGTCTGGCTCAGTCCAAAGTAAAAAACAAAAAACTATTTCATTAATACGTGTATTTACCAAAATGTCAAACTACTAAAATGTTTGTGTTGTAACACCCTTTTACTGTACAGAGGTAAATGCATGTTTACTGCAATATGTGAAGTGCCTTAAGCTGCAGTTCCTCTCATGGCCACTAGTTGCTGGCTCCAAGAAAACTCCAACTATGTTTAGTTCAGTACAAATGCCACAAGAGTAATTTGACTAAAGAAAAGTCGATTTCACTCTTAGGTATGTTTTTTTTTGTTGCAATTTTAAGTTGTATTCTTCAATAACAAAGATGTTGAGGCTAAAACTGAAGAATGTTTTAGGACGCCCATTTCTCGATTAACAAGTGTCTCAGCCTATCGCACTCCAGTCAGCTCAGCTCCATCTACCCCATTGCCCAAATGTTGATTTCCAGGCTCGAATACCTGACAAAGATCACAGCAAGCAGTAACCTCCAGACATTTAAACATCCCTTAATGTCTGTAGGTGATGTCCCAGACAGTTCATCCATTTTCTCTATGGATATGAGCTATAATGAACCCTCTTGTCGCCACATTAGAGGTCGAAAGCTTTAGAAAAATTAATTGTGGGGGACGGACTCAAGATATGGTGAGGCTGGTGGAGAGGAAGAAGAGAAACTTTAAGTAAAAATCGAACTTACTGAGCTCTGATTGAGTCACTGATTGTAACTGATTAGCTTGGTCTCTTGGATACAAATAGCTGTTGCCAGGTGAAAACCACATTCATACCTTTTAAAATCTAGAAAAAGCTGCCTCTTCTTTAGATTAATATGCATCTTCTGAATGTTTCCATCAGCTTTAAAAGCATTTCAAAAGCTCATACACCATGTTCCTAACCCGAACCAGACAAAATAAATTAGGCAATTTTTAAGCTAATGAACAGGGACAGCACAAGACCGGCAGATAGAAACATGATGGAACATGGTGCACTGAAAGCATTGTTTGTTTGGATTGTGTTTGATCTTTAATCTTTAACTTTTATTCAAACTGTGAGGTTTTTCGAAAGCGTCTTGTTGTGAGGCCTGTGACACAGATTGAATACCTCAGTGTAGAGTCCCACATCTCCGAAACAGTCCGTGGCAGGAACACGACCCAGAAAAACAGTGGAGGAGCTGGAAGACGAGGACAAGATGAAAGACAGGAGAGAGACAATGGGGAATGTTAATGAGAGTGCGTCTGCCTTGGAGACAAGAGAGAGGAGGGAAGGAAATACACAACTTTTAAGATGTATGAAAAAATGTCAAAGTGAGTCAATGATGATTAAATGAGTGAAGACAAGACAAATCCACACAATGTCCCTTTAGCACATAGCACACTATTCTCAATTAATATCCAAATGATTCATATCATCAGTTAATATCAAAATGATAAACAACAAAAAACACTCTTACTCCTCTTACCTGATAATCTCTTTAAATAAATATACAGTAAGATCATGATTAAACAGTAATGTTTTATCATTAAAGTAAAAATGATTAAGTAAATAATTGATACCTTAACCTTTAAGACCATAGTTGAGCCTTAGTCATGGCACTTTGCTCTATTGTGACACATTTTCCCATGAGACCCTTTGCGTCTCGCAGCAAAGATGATGGCTTATTTTTCTGTTTCGCTTTGCAAAACAAGAAATTTGGCATCTGTTTTATATAATTTACAGTACTATTGTAACAATGCTTGTCTTTAAGTACAATGCCCTCCTCCGTATGTGTGCCAGAAAGCAACCTTTCTTTACGTCATGCAGTAGTAACATAAAGGCTATCTGGTAATCTGTGGGCACTTTACCTGCAGGTCATAAACAATTACTTACTACCCGGTCTTTTGGATTAAATAAAAACATCAGTGCAATAGTTACATTTATTTTTTGTCAGGAATAGATTTAGCAGATACTTGAAAGCTACATAGGCTAACCAGTAAATGATTGCTGATTTAAAACTTGCCTATTTTCCCTAACGGTATCTGTAGAAACCAGGTGGTTTTGGCTTAGAGTTTACAACTGGGAAATCTCAGATAGTAGCACTAACTGAGAAATAATGATTTTATGCAACTGCAGGACAGGTGCAGCGTTCCGAATAAATAAGCGTCATCAGATTAGTGTGGCTGACGGGTGCATAATTGAAGAGTACATGTGGATTTATGCAATGTCGGAGCTGACATTCCCTGTGAAATCCAAACCAAAAGATGTAAAATGTAGTGTAAATGATGGTAAAGGCTCCCAATCTTCTTTGTCTTATTTGATTATGGTGATAATACGGATGTCTCGAAATTAATGCAGTAATGATTAATTGAAGTAAATGCACCATGTAGTGCCTGTTAAATGGTATTTACGGACTGTTATGTCCTGTAGATGAGTGTGAGCATAGAGAAGACGACAGCCACAGCCAGACCCAGGTCCAGGTTAAAGATCAGCGTAGAACTCAAACAGCGAGGCTACCCACACCAGCTGAAGGGAAAGGAGGGAGGATGGGGATCTGTACTGTTTGTAACCACAGTTCTATGCTATGAGCTTGAATAATGAGAAACTACTATGATAAACTGTGTGTGTGTGTGTGTAGCCCACCAGGTCTAATCTGTCAGATTTCCAGAGCACACACACACAAACACACACATCTTTGAACTGAGCCAGTATCTCCTGCAGGTTCACTACACTGATGAGACAGTGAGTCTCATCCAGATGGAGCATGACTTGACATTTCTTAAAACATCTTCACTGATATGCTCTATAATTCATAATGGTAGTTTATGGAAAGCCATACTGACTGGAGAACTGCAAACACAAACATTTTGGACATTTGTTCCTGTTACAAAAGCTTTAGTATCACAATCATCTGTCTTCTGTAGATTCTTTTGTTCTCTTGGTTGTGCATTGTGTGATATTAAAGTTTGAGTGGCCCAGTGATGGTACTGGTTCTCACTGCGTGGCTTGTAGGTATATGACTTTTTAAATTATTGTTCACCAAGTCCTTTACAAATCATCAACATAAAAAACTTTAGAGTAACTTGTGTAATAAATTGGCAATATAAAATGAAATTAAGTCAATAATCATTGTACCCCAGCTTTGCATATTACATCTAAAATCCTGATGTGACACGAGAGTATACTGAATTGTGTGCTGCACTATTACCTAAAGTAAACACAACTAACTTTAATCATATAATCAACATTAATCATAAAGAAATGTAAGTGTGAATGTTTTGACAAGATGAATGAAGTCACTAGAACTAAAGTTATTACATGTGTAAAGTTTGAAGCTGTGTGTGTCTGACAACAGCTGCCTGAGAGGGTGCAAGGAAGGAAGTGATGGCGACACGGCAGTTAAATGTGTCAAGAGTGAAGTAGTATTTGACAGTTTGCGTATTCTGGAGTAATATCTGTTATGTGCAATATGGGTGAGAGGTGAAAGAGAGTTTTAAGTGTGAGTTGGGATTCAACTTAATATGCCTCACACGCGGATGCCATTATGTTGGGATTTACCAACTATATGGTTCATATGGCAGTACCGTTAATTAGATTTGGTTATCAGGATTATCAAAGATAATCATAAATAATGCTTTAAATTAATAAAGACCTCAGGGCACCATCCTTATAAAGGAAAATGATAGCCAATTAATTGATTCAGTCTCATAAAATACACTAAACTATCAATTTGGAACTCAGAATAATTGTCATTATGTATAACTATAAACCAAAATTACCATTAATAGCTAGTAGCTGAAGGATATGGAATTTAAACATAGAAGAGGTTGGCAAATGATTCACTCTTGTGACAAATGTAAACAAAGCACACTACGAAGACTAACTAAATACACTAAACTACAGACAAAAGATGCGTGTGTGTGTGTGTGTGCGCGTGGCTGCTTGGACGTAACGTGGATCAAACAAAGAACGCTAAATCAAGATGGTGGGGAGGCCATGAAAAGATTGGAGTGTAGCTGCAGTTACAGTAGCTTCAGCGTGTTGTGGAGCTAAGCATTAGCTGCATGGCTAGACAAACGGACATGTAAACAGGAGTTGACTTTCCTAAAGTTGTATTAGCACAAGCATTGCCTCTGCTGGACGCCAACTAGAGGTGTGTGTTAAAGGTAAAGGTGATCTGTAAGCTAATAGTGCCTAGTTAAAGGAGTTAGTTAGCATGCAAAGAGCCTCTGTGTAGCATAAATAACTGCATTTGTGACGTTACTGATGTGATTTAATTAAGATTTATCATTGTGATTCTTTTCAATCTGTTTTTTAATCTGGTAGCCATCGCTAAATTGATGTTTAAGTTACTAAACAGTTCTGTACTACGCTAAGCACCGTGTTTAGCTAACATGCAATGCCCAGTGGTTGTTACCAATCCCTTATTTGGTCGGTGTTGCTCCGTGGGCCTCTTTAATGGAACACATCATCTGAAGGAGAACGTGAGCTGCAACATCTATGAAAAAGGACTTTAAGGACTTTGTCACCATCAGAGGAATTGAGCACGGAAAGGACTAACCAATACCCTGGTGACAGAGAATCACAAATTTGGACTGAAGTTCCTTTACTCACACTGTGATTTTGGACTTGAGACTTTGTGATCACTTCTGGGACTTATGAAGGAGTTGAGAGGTTTTCTTCAGAGAATCTGTCTTCAACAGGAAGAGTGGGATCGCTCTGGCCAGAGACTCTACTCTCTCCCTCAACCAGACACAGATGAATATTGGCTTTAGACTCAGCTGTTTATTGTTTTAAGGATTTATGTTATGCTTAATTCAAATTATTTAATTGAAGTTTGAAATGTGAATTGAGTTCTTTACTACTGCCCTTGCTTAAGCTTATTGCAATAAAAAATCTAATTCTAGTTAAAGTAGTTGTGTGACGTTGATTTTGAGTTTATCGATGGTAGTAACAAGTTAGGTTGTTGTGTGTGTAACATCTTAACAGGTTCTCACAGGTTACTCTAGCCAATTAAATTAATAGTCCCTTGGGGTTCGCCTGATCCACTAAAACCATAGCACCATAACAGCTTAGATTTAGAGGAGAGCTGCCATTAACGAGCGCTGCTGGTAGTGGTAACTGACACAAAAGGGCCATTCGATTGGTTTCCAGATCAGAGGACGCAGGGCAGATGCTTGGACGTAGGCAGTTAAAAGCTAGTCGTGTCTCCTCGCCACCAGCTTAAACAGTCATTATTTAATGCTTTAGGGTAATACTCCGAGAGTCTAAGGATCTGACAGTTGGAGAGCTGGTCCAGCGCCTCCCGTACAGGGGTTTACCGGTTTGGGTTTTTATATCTTTTGGAATAGAATACAGTACCTGTGATTTGACACCAATACTATCCTGGACCATACTACGAGAAGGAGCAGGAGCAGCTGACGGCAAAGCACTGGAACATTCCTTCTACAGTGTTACACAAACCCAGAGCCAGCAGTTCCTGAAGCGGAGACAACATTTGGAAAAGTACGCACTGAGGCTGCAGCAGGGATACTGCTGGTGAGTGTACTCAGGCTGTTATTATCATGTTTTAACTGTCCAGGATCAAAAATAATATCTTGGGATAAGGGTCTTAAAGGGGCAAGCTATAGTAAGATGTTTACAGATTTGAGAGAAACATAATGCTGACCAAATAACTTTTTCTATTAACAAAATTAGGAAAGGTTAATTAATGTACCTGGCAAGTCGCAAAAATGTATATTAGTAAAATCTTCGCTGACAACGTATTTCATTTGATTTCTGCCAAAAAAGGCAATCGTGCAATACACTATCCCGTCGAAGTGACCATAGCATTATTCAACTTTTTTTTGGTTATGTTTAGGCACTGGCACTAATACAGAAAAGCTCAGTGGGGACTTGAGGAAGAAGACTTTTTATTAACATTTAAAACAAAATCACAATCTTTCCCTAACCTTAACCAAAGTGCTTTTGTAGCCTTAACCTAACCACAGACAGGAGTGTGAACGCGAATCCTGGATTCCGTGATCACAGTCCTACACTTTGCATGTCCGTCATACACCTCGACCACCTCTCCATGACTCTAGCGCAGTACATAAATGTAGTGTTTCATTCACTCAAAGAAACGTTGTCTCTGAACATAATCCAGGCAGCAATTATATTTGTCACCACAACGTTATGAAAACAATTTAGTAATATACAAACTTAATTTCTAGAAGACAGGGTTGCAGCATTAACCCAGTTGCTCTCCTCTTCTTTCGCATTCTACGTGTGTCCTCTGGGTCAAAGTTTCCCCGCTCGCCAAAACCCCCATTACCACATGTACAGCAGTATGCAAGTGCATAACCTTTGCAGATATATTTCACACACCGGCAGCACACAGTATTTGTTACAGTTCTTCTTCCGGCGGGCAAGTCTGACACCTGAGGGCATCTGGATCTTCAGGTTGATCACGGGATCTAGCAGTCTGAATAGCTTTCACAAGTGCTACAGATGCTTCTGTGCGTGAGAGGCACTCCCTACTTTCAATGAGTGGAGTTACAAGTGCTTTTTCCAGCTGCTATGGGAACACCCTCCTCTTGCTCTGCTTACGAGGCATCCAGCCCAGGTTGATCTCTCTCCATATCACAAAGGCATTGTAGGAGGAAAGATCAAAAATGTTGTGGAAGATGACCAGGGGCCAGCGGGCCTTCTGAAGCTGTACGTTCCATTCACCATATCTAGGTTGTCCATTCCTCCCTCGTTGTTGTTGTAGTCTAGGATGATGGCCGGCTTCCTGTCCCGGCAAGCACTAA
The DNA here is from genome assembly GCA_011952105.1 of Coreoperca whiteheadi. Classification (NCBI taxonomy): domain Eukaryota; kingdom Metazoa; phylum Chordata; class Actinopteri; order Centrarchiformes; family Sinipercidae; genus Coreoperca; species Coreoperca whiteheadi. Next base: position 10,087,521 of record CM022479.1, on the reverse strand, counting down.
TTTCAGCATCTGTGTGCAGTGTGCTCAGAAGTACCACATACTTGTTTTTCTTTGGGAGGTAGAAAACTAGAGTGGTTGTGCCCTCTCTGTCCTTTGATGCAAGCAGCGCAGGCAGGAGCTTGGGCTTGTTCTTCTGAACCATGCTAACCATGGTGATCTTCCTCCAGGAAGATTTAGTTCTTAAGAGGTGAAGAAATTGTCAAATGTGACATTGTGAGCACAACTATCCCCTGGTTCTTCTCTGGGCCTCCAAAGAAGAAGCATTTGGCGTCGCAGGCCACCCATGACATGGTAAATGGACTGTATTTGTATAGCCTTTCGACTACTCAAAGCGTTTTCACACTAAACATCAAATTCACCCCTTTTACACATGAATGTACACATTCATACACTGATGGCAATACATCAGTACAAAGTAATCTAATAGCAATAGCAATTTGGGGTTCAGTATCTTGCTCAAGGACACTTTGACATATGGGCTATGGGGAGATGGAACCACCGACCTTCCGATTGGTGGAAGACCCGCTCTGCCATAGAGCCACAGCCGCCCGACATGATACCATATTTTGCTGGTTTGCTAGGCATATACCGCTGGAAAGGACAATGACCTTTGCAAGGATGAGATTAGCATCAGGAATTTGTATTGGTATCACAGACAACGGTCGCAGAAATCAGTAGTGAAAATCATCTTTATTACCGCTGTCACGTGCATGACTCCTGAATGGAACCAGTTGCTCATCCGTCACGGCAGGCCCTGGGTTGTTGAGGTATGGCAACTGTTCCACCCACTTGTTGTCATGGGTTTCGTATAGTTTTGTTATTTTGAGGAGGTCTGTTCCCCTCTGTCTCTGAGTTTACTTCCTGTCCCTGATTTCGTTCACCTGTGTTTGTCCTGTACCTCGTTGTCTTCACCTCCCCTGAGTGTATTTAGTTTGTGTGATTCCCTGTCCTGTTGCTGGATCATTTTTGCCCTCCCGTGTTATCTTCCCTGCGTTCTTCCTGTCTGTGTCTCTTTGGTCTCATCGTGGTTTTTGGCATGCTCCTGGGTTTCTGTTTGCCAAGTTTGCCTGTTTTCCTGATAAGCGATAATAAAGACTCCACTCCTCTAGTATTGTCTGCATCTGGGTCCTCCTTACCTCGTCCGCATGTAACAGTATGATCCAGCCAGACATGGACCCAGCAGACCTCTTACCCCTCACGAGTGAGGTGAGGGAACTTCTCGGCCTTAGAGAGGTTAAAAGCCTCCATTACTGGCTCAGTGGCCATAAAGCGCAGACTGTTCTTTTACTCCTTAATGGAGCGGGCTATAAATTCTAAGCCTGGACTTTTGAGACTGCCCTTAATGGTGGAGTATCTCAATACACTCACCCGTCATAAGAGACTTCAAGCCTGATTCCCTGCAGCCTCAATCCGCATCCAGGCCGAGTCCTCCTGAACCATCACCGTCCAATTTGGTCCCGGAGCCCCAACTCCACAAGCCTTCCCGAAGGAAGAATGGTCGTCGCCGACACCCTGAGTCTCCGCTGCCCAGCGCTTGAGTCACCGCAGCCGCTCCTCGGACTCCCGGCTGGGCCAGATGGGCCGCAGCCGCTCCGTGACCTCTTGTATCCAGATCCACGCCACGCCGAGCAGCCTCCGCCTGAGCATCCTGAGCACCTCCCAGAGTTTCCGGAGCTACCATTTCCAGAGCTGGGCCTCCAGAGCCGCCGCCGCTGCAGCACCTCCCGGAGTTTCCGTTCCTGGAGCTGGGTCTCCCAGAGCTGCAGCTGCCGCCACAGCAGCATTGTCCAGAGCCGCCGGGGCTGCAGCCTCCGCCGCGTCCAGATCCTCCCGAGCCACTGCAGCACTACATTTACATTTAGTCATTTAGCAGACGCTTTTATCCAAAGCGACTTACATGGAACATTCAGAAACCGAAGACGCAGCTTCGGGAGCATTTTGGGGTTCAGTATCTTGCTCAAGGATACTTCGACGCATGGCTGGGGGATCGAACCGCCGACCTTCCGATTGGGAGGCGACCGTTCTGCCACCACGCCTCGTCCAGAGTATCCCAGGCTGCAGCATCGCCCTCCAGCCCTCAGTCCCTCGCCCTGTCCAGGTCCCCGTCCAGGTCCCTAGTTCCGTCAGCTTTCCAGGCCGTCGGCCCAACCCCTTAGCTCCGGTCCTAGTTACCTCCTGTCCCCGGGCCGACCGCCCGAACCGCCTAGCTCCGGTCCCCGTCTAATCCAGTCCCCGGGCCGTCCGCCCGAAGCCGAAAACAGCGTGTCCCAGTGGCTCCAAGGACTACACACCGGTGGCACTGACCTACCATATAATGAAGACCCTCGAGAGATTGGTGCTGGAACAGCTGCGGCCCATGGTCAGACCCCTCCTGGACCCCCTTCAGTTCACCTACCAGCCCCGGCTGGGAGTTGAGGATGCCTTCATCTTCCTGCTGAACCGCATTCACACCCACCTGGACAAGCCGGCAAGGATGATGTTTTTTACTTCTCCAGTGCTTTCAACACCATCTGGCCAGCCCTGTTGGGTGAGAAGCTGGCAGCAATGCAGATGGATATCCCCCTCGTGTCCTCGATTGTTGACTACCTGACTGGCAGACCACAGTATGTGCGTCTGCAGCACTGTGTGTCGGACACTGTGGTCAGCAACACTGGGGCCCCTCAGGGGACTGTACTCTCTCCCTTCCTCTTCACCATCTACACCACAAACTTCAGCCACCACACTGAGTCCTGCCACCTTCAGAAGTTTTCTGATGACTCTGCTGTGGTGGGATGTATCAGTGGTGGTGATGAGAGTGAGTACAGGGCTGTGGTGGGTAACTTTGTCTCATGGTGCAAGCAGAACCATCTGCAGCTTAATGCGACAAAGTCTAAGGAGCTGGTTGTTGACCTACGAAGGGCCAAGGCACCACTGACCCTGGTTTCCATCCAGGGGGTCAGTGTGGACATTGTCGAGGATTACAAGTATCTGGGAGTACACAGACACTAAACTGGACCGGGCCAAGAACACTCTTTACAGGAAGGGTCAGAGCCGTCTATTTTCTGAGGAGGCTGAGGTCCTTCAACATCTGCCGGATAATGCTGAGGATGTTTTGAGTCTGTGGTGGCCAGTGCTATCATGTATGCTGTTGCATGCTGGGGCAGCAGGTTGAGGGTAGCAGATGCTAACAGACTCAGTAATCAATAATCTGTAAGGCCAGTGACATTGTTGGGGTGGAACTCCTGCATTTAGTCAATTATCTTTAAGAAAACACTTATACAACTGCTTTCTTCAAGTTCATCATTCAGTATTTCTACAATGCAGAGGATCATTTTAGGATTTTTAGAAACCAAGGACCAACATTCTTTTCACTTAATGGATATCTCACATGAACTGCACAATGCGCGTTTGATTAGAGCATGATCATCTCACCAGACCATATTGTTTGTCCTTCTCTTGGACAAACTGACAGAGCAAACTGACTGACAGATCTATCCCTGCAGCAGTTTCCCCAGTGAGAAAAACTCACGTATGGATTTACACCAGTGAAAATAAAACTTAGTGCTGAAAATGGATTTGTGGTCCTGCCTCATTTTTTCAAAACTACATTTTTAGCTATGTGTTCTCATTTTCCAGAATTCTCAGGATACTGGTTTTGTATTGAAAGAGCATAAATATGCCCCAGTAGCTCACCTGGTAGATGTACCAAGGCTGAGTCCTTACCGCAGCAGCCTGGGTCTGAATCAAGCCAGCAGGCCTTTGCTGCATGGCATCCCCTCTCTCCTGCACTATCAAATAAAGGTAAAAAGCCCAAAAATGTAATTTAAAAAATAGAAAACAAAAAGAGAATAAATACAGTGATTTCTGTTAACCTCTGTGAAGAATCAATAAGAGCTACAATAACACAGGTGCAGCTCATCTTTTCAATCCCTTCAGTTACAGTAGCCTTTTGTTGATAGAATGAAGTCATGGTTTAATAAGAGATGAGTAAGGTACCCAGGGCAAATTCAATGTTGGCTGTGTGTGTGGGCAAACACTGAGCCCATGGCTGAGAGGAAACTGAAGCCAACCATAGCAGCGGACAGAGCTGGAATGGAACAGCTCTCTGGCCTGCGAGAGAGATGGAAGAACTGGGGAAAAAGGCTAGAGAAGAGGAGGGGGAGGAAAGAAAGAGAAGACAGGTTGATCAACTGAATGACTAACTGATTGTTCAAAGAAAAGAGATGAAATATACACAAATATAAATAATTATGACCACCAGTTTAAGCTGAGTCACCCCTTGAGTAACTCATACACATTGCATTCTCTTAAAGCTATCAAGGATAACACAATGTAACTAACTCGCTTATTTTCTATAATGAGAACAGTAGTATGCAGAATGGAAGTCATAGAGCTTTAATTATGGTAGAGGCATTTTAACAAACAAATAGTCATTTGCCAATATGTATATACTAAACACAGTATGTGCAGGTATATTAAAATAAAACACAATTTTCTTTGCATTACACATTCATTTGAATGATCGATAAATTGTTAAAGGCTTTGAACTGAATTATTCCTTTAAAAGCAGTATAAAACACTTAACTATAGAATCACCAGCTTTACTCTAAACAAAAAAGGCCTCAAAATCCATATTGCTTCAAGTCTTCAGAAAAGTAAAGGATAACACAATATAATTAGAAAATCTACTTTTTAAAAGCAAATTGAATGACAAGGACATGCACGAAACCGTCAATTGTCACAGTTCTACTGACCCACTGGGTATGTGTCGCACCACCTGGACTCTGTGCTATCCAGCCAGGTCCATCTGCACTGACAGGATTGTGCCCAGGACAATCTGTAGGGAGAAAAACAATGGACCTAATATTTTCTGCACAGAAGGCCCTGTTTGAAAAACAACAATATACAGTATTCTACATCTAAATGTCAGATCAATCAGTCTGTTCATACACGGGCATATAGAAGTACACAAACATTATCATAATCAGATACTGTCCGTCCACTGATATAGCTAGCTTTTCACATCTATGGCCAACAGTGGTGGGTTGAAGTCATTTTCCCATAACACACTGTAAATTAACATAACTGAGCAGATCATGGATATAGAAAAGTTTCGAAGATTACCTATCAGATGTCTCCAGTTTGCTGGTTTGAGTTTGGTTTTGTATACCATATATCATGTTATGTACCAAGTTCAGTGTTTGCGTTTTTGGCTTGCAACTGCTGTTCCCCTTTGTCTCATTTTTCAGGTTGTGTTTCTATTATTTGGCATCTTTGTTTACCACACCTCAACATACCATTAAAAATCTTGCAATGATTTTATAGGTTGAAGATTGTATTCATCCATGTTATTTACGCCATCAGATTACTATTAAAAAAAACACACTTTCTGATAAAGTAAAAGTCATAGGACTTTAGAAAAATTCTTTTTTAAGTAAGCTAAAAATGTTGTCTGTTTTCATAGGGACTTTTGTACATTTATGTTTACAATTGCGTTTTTTTCTTACAATAATTTTTCCAAAAAACCCAACCAGAAGATAGAATGATGGTTAATCGGTGGCCAGGTGCAGATATTTTTTGTATGTGGGGAATTGTGGTTTTGGAGATAAAAACAGATTTTTATATAATTATGAGTCATTCATCAGTTCATCACTGTGGCATCTGTCCATCTGGGTGCATCTTATGGGCATGAGTCTACTGAGTGTGTGTATCCCTCAAAGTTCCCACGCTATAACGACAGGCAGCTTGTTCTTAAAGTGCTCATTCAGCAGCTTACCTCTGACGAGTACCACCACCATGGAAACCAAGCAGACTGCCTGAGCTCCTGGTACAGCATTGGTTACTCCATGCTGGACATCCTTTAAAGCCTGAAAGAGGACACGCACACAGTGAAAAATATCAACAACCATATCTTTAAAAAAAAAAAAAAAAAAAAGACTAATACTGTATGTATACTCATTTATATATCATCTCAAGGAAATCTACTAGTGCCCTGCAATCACCTCGCTGTCAGTCATGTCTGGAATAACTTTTTTTCCCAGGAAGAGACCTACACCCTTTGACTTGGAGGTGTGAATGGTTCCTGTGTATGTTGGAAGTTATGGGCTTGTGAGGCTAAAAAAAAAAAAAACACAGCACCTGCCAACTGCTGATAAGCAACCATGACACTTTCCAAAACTAGCTTACACCTTGAAATCCAGTCCATGGTGAGGTGAAAAGGTGCATCCTTTGATGCCAACCTTGAATTCGCCCTATGTAGTGCCAAGAATAAAATCAAAGCTATCGCTCTCTCACAGCAGCAGCAGCCCCCGCAGCAGTCAGAAAGGGACTTTAATTGTCAAGAAACCACTTTGCCAAGATAATTTAATTCTTCAGGTTCTAATTAAGGTGAGGTGTAGAGACATGGTCAGAGTCTGCTAGCACTGGCCCAGGAGACGGGATATGACCTCCATTCTGAACAACCACAAGTCATCATTACCGTCAACCTCTGGCCTGCAGTGTGCATGTAGTTTGTACCTGTGACCCTCCACGTTGAGACTCCTGAACTGGAGTCTGTTTAACAGGCAGACTGATGATTTAAACCCAAATGTCATTGAATTCCAAAAGCTAGTGGAAGAGAGACTAGCTAAGAGAGGACTACAGTCTTTCATCATCAGTCATTTTGTTTCGAATGATCTGGACTTTTCTATGATTACTGAGACATGGCTGGCCCCTGGAGACACGGTTCCCCGAATTGAGGTAAGGCGCCCTGATTTTGCTTATTTTAATATACCCTATGGAAGAGGGAAGAGTGCCATCTAGTTTTTTTTGGCAATTTTATTTCCTTTGAAGTTTTAATTGCTTTTAATTTGAAGTTATCATTGCTCAACACGCATTCACACATTCTAAAGGCCACTTAGATCTGGTACTCTCATCGGTGTATCTCTCTCGAGTGTTAATTTGGTGGATATTCCCATAACTGACCATAAAGATGTTGCTTTGAAGTTCCAATACAGCTCCATACTTGGATTCCCTATCCTACTACACGTTCTCGTTTTCTTAATGCTGGCTCTGCAGGTACATTCTGTGATGCTTTTAATTCATTATCCTCTAATTTCATTACATTCCTCTAAATCTGGACGCATTGTTAAATTCATTTAACACTCAGTGCCTATCCATTTTCCACCATTTAAAAATAGAAAACAAAAATAAATTAAAATCGCCTGGCTGAACAACCACACTCAAGCCCTTAAAAGACTGGAAGATCAACAAGTCTGAAATACCTAACACCCTCAAAAATCAAATGTCTATCAGAAAGCAGTCAAAGATTCAAGATTGGTTTATATCAAAAATCAACCACAATCCTAAAGTTCTTTTTAAGGTAATTGACTCTTATTTGTAATCCCACCACCCCCTTTCCTGAACCTAATGTTAAGATATCAGAAAAATGTCTTTTAGCTAATAAGGTGTTTAATATCCGGTCCCAAATTCAGCCTGACCCCTGCATTCTCTCCATTCCCCATGTCAATTCTGTCTTTTTAACCCGCTACAATTTCACTGTTACAGAGTACAGACTCCCATATGAATTCCTCCTCTTATGCCTTAGATATCATCCCCACTAAACTGCTCAAAGGCATATTTCATGCGGTTAGCCCTGTTATTTTGAACAGTTCGCTGACTTTGGTTCTTTTCCAGAATGTTTTAAGCGTGCCATTTTGCACCCATTGTTAAAGAAACGGAATTTAGATCCCCTGTCCTTAAGTAATTATAAACCAATCTCCAAATTGCCCTTTTTATCTAAGGTTCTGGAGAAAGTAATTGCAGCTCAAATAAAAGTGTTTTTAACTATTTCCAGTCTGGTTTTAGAGCACTTCAAAGGACCGAGAGCAGTTTTTAAAGTTACTAATGACCTAAAACTGACAGACAGAGAGGAATGTTCAATTTTTGTTCTTTTAGATTTAAGTGCCTTTGATACTGTCGATGAAAGTAAGTTACATTGCTTAGAGTCTTGGGTAGGAATCAAGGGCTCCGCTCTTGGTTTACTAAGCTCATACATTGCCAACAGAACATTTTTTGGTCACTCTGGGTAATTCTACTTCCTCGACAGCTCGTTTGAGTTGTGGTGTCCCTCAAGGTTCTTTGCCCCCTACTGTTCTCTATATGCGCTGCCCCTGGGCCAGATTATTCAGAATCATGATGTAAATTGCCATTTTTATGCCGATGACACTCAACTATACATGCCATTGAAACCCACAGATCCTAACAGGCTTGCTGACCTCACAACGTACCTCTCGGATATCAAATCCTGGATGTCCCAAAACTTTCTTAAATTTAATGATGATAAGTCTAAGGTCATTTTGTTCGGTCACCCACATTATGTCAGCTCTCTTGCTACTAATACTGGCAGTGTGACAAACAATATTAATCAGACTGCAAGGAATCTTGGGGTTATATCTGATGCTAACCTCAGTTTCGATGATAAAAGTGTCGTTCGGTCATGTTTCTTCCAGCTAAAGATAAAAAATTTGGTCATTTTTATCATTTGCTGATTTACAAAAAGTTCTACGTGCTTTTATTTATTCTCCGCTTGATTACTGTAATGCAATTCACTCAGGTCTCCCTCCACCGTCTCCAACTAGTACAAAACGCTGCTGCTCAATTCATTACAGGGACAAAGAGGCATGATCACATCACCCCTGTGCTTGCCTCCCTACGCTGGCTCCCTGTTAGATTTCGAATTGATTTAAAAAATGTTGATCTTGCTCCTAACTACACATCCGACTTATTGATGTGGCATGTTACCTCTCCACCATTGAGATCGGTAGATAGTGCCCTGCTGGTTACTCCCAGATTACGGTTAGTGACAAAGGGTGATCGAGCCTTTGCAATTAGAGCCCCCGCACTATGGAACTTTCTGCCTACTGAACTCAGAGACTAAGTCTCTAGCCACTTTCAAATCCCTTTTTGTGAAAGCCTTTGGAAATGTCATTTTTTGTTCTCGTTAGGGGTCGCGGGTGACTGGAGCCTATCCCAGTGACTTTAGGCCTTAGGCGGGGTACACCCTGGACAGCGGCCAACTCGTCGCAGGGCTGACAAATAGACTGACAACCATTCACACTCACATTCATCCACTGGGGACAATTTTAGAGTTATCAATTAACCTAAACATGCATGTCTTTGGACGGTGGGAGGAAGCCGGAGAAAACCCACCGTAACACGGGGAGGACGTGCAGACTCCCACCAGATAACTCTGCCACCGTGCACCCCCCCTTTGGAAATGTGTGATTTATTTTGAGTCGCTTTTATTTGACCTTTATTTTATTGTTTTCATTTACTGTTTGCTCGTGTTCTTTGACAATATTTTCATTTTACCCACATTGGTTAATATTCCTTTTTTTGTAAGGCACTTTGTAACATTTTTTAAAAAAGTGCTATATAATTAAAGTTTATTATAGGTTTCTTATGCACCACAGAGATCAGCCACATAACAGCACTACAGGATCTCGTAACGCTTGCCGAAGGATACTTCATGGTAAATGGACTGTATTTGCATAGCACCTTTCTAGTCTTCTGACTACTCAAAGCACTTTCACACTACGTATCACAATCACACACTGATGGCAAAGCCTCAGAAGCAATTTGGGGTTCAGACACTTCGACACGTGTGCTGGGGGAAGCCGGAATCGATCCGCCGACCTTCCAATTGGTGGACTACCTGCTCTTCTACAAAGACAAGGCCTCCTCACACTTCAGCAGTGTTGAACCATGCCAACATGAATGTGTGTGTCTGTGTCGTACTACCAATGTTTCAACTGCCCCAAGCTGAAGCCAGCAGTCCACTGTGTCATTGTGCAGGTGTTCCAGTCATCATTTGCGGGATGACGACATGCAGACCTGCTGCTGTGGTGTAGCCGCCGATTACAGCAACACACACACCATCTCCACGCAGCAGGTACAGTGGGAGCTGAGGGAACACACAGCTTTAGTTTAGTTTCTTTATATCTCTTCTGTCCCCACGTATAATTGTTGAATATTCTGAGAGACTTACACCAAACGCGAAAGTGGATGTTTTACATGCCTGAAAAAAATGTTCTGCCGTCAAACTCCACTTTAGCTGCAGTGTGGGAACCCAGTGAGGGATCTTGTCTACGTCAATGCACTACAGGTTGGTTAGGGAAACCTGCATGGAGCGGGTTCGGTTGTGAACCTCCCACACATTCCAGAGAAATAAAAAAATATATACTACACCGCAAAACAGACTCCGGAATACATGTTACATCACCAAATCCTTTTTTTTTCCTCGCCACAGTTTTAAAGCTCTGGAGCAGATGTTTCCTTTAACAAGTAGGTCATGCATGCACAATAGATGAAATGATCAAGACAAATGTGATAATTTAGTGGATGTCTGCAGGGAAATCCTCTTTTCCCCTGCTTGTCTTCATAGTGGGGCCAGAGGTGTGCATACTGTTTGTCAATGTATTCTTTGAAGTGTGCATGTGTCTGTGTGTACTTGTACGAGGCCACAGAGGAAGGGGAGTTGTACAGCCACATTCAATTTGGCTGCTTGCACATCAATCGGACGTTCTTCAACACCGTTGCTTAGCAACTCCACGTTGGCTGTCACAGACCCAATCATGACGGAAGGAAAGTAAAGGTACCGGTCACACAAACAGACACACAAACCTTATAAAGAACTACTTAACTCCCTGCTAGTGTTAGGTTTGAGAGTATTTGGTAATCACATGGATTTATACTGCGAGTACTACATTATATTGTAACTTCGAGTCAATTGCAACAATAAAAAGGAAAAAAAAAAAAGCTTTTTATACAACAAAAATTTCACCAGTTTGGGTTTTTCTTAAGCATGTTAAAGATATTTTGTGCCAATAATAAATATTTTTCAGTTCACAGGTGCTTATAAGCGAGGCACTTAAATTGTGGAAGCCTGCATCAGGCTGTTTCTAGATATGGATGCCCTTCAAGAAAAATAAATTGTTGAAAGTCACCGATGGAGAGGTGTCTGGAAGGGTCGAAGATGAAGTAGATGACCAGTGGACAGAGAGAGGTGTAGAAACCAGACACTGGAGGAACTTCCACCAACATTGCATTGGCCATACCTGGTGGAGTTGCGTGATGACAAAGTAAGGAGGACCCAGATGCAGACAGTACTTGAGTGGAGTCTTCATTGTTGCTTACCAACAGGTAGACAGGTGAACTCGGAAAACAGAACACCAGGAGCGTAACAAACTCCACAACAAAAGCTACGAGGGACTAAAACCCAGGGACGACGCGACAGGAAGGTACAACAATGATCCAGCACCAAGACAGGGAATCACAGGAACTAAATACACTCTGGGGAGGTGAAGACAACGAGGCACAGGTGCAGGACAAACACAGGTGAACGCAATCAGGGAATCAGGGAGAGGAAGTAAAGTCAGACAGAGACAGAGGGGAACAGACACATACCAAAATAAAACAGGAAGTACCAGAATAAATTCCAAAACATAGACTAAACAGACGATTTCAAAATAAGCCAAGAACTAACACAAGACACTCAGAGAACTAAAGCAGACCAGGGACAGACAGAATAAAACAAAACACTCCCAAACCCCCAAAATAGACACTAATGAACCAAAACCATAACAGGTGGAGGTGAAAAGTGTGTCTTGAATGAACAGCAAGTGCATATTACTAAAAGCAAAGGAAAACCCTGTATCATTAAACTGTTAAGCTGACATTTCCTGAAGCCACTTTATTTTCAGACTGGTGGTTATGTAGGAAAAGAGGATTGTCAGGGGGTTTCGGGGTCTCATGCACTCATTTGTAGCTGGAGTTGCTGCATTCTGTGCATGTATTCATTCTTTCATAAAGAATTGCATTCTCAATTTGCAAACTTCTAACCTGCAGTCATAACCGTTATGATTGTAATCATTTATGTTTATATTACTTTTATGGTAATGGATGTGTACATTTTATGGATCTTTTTAGTTCTGCTTGGACCAGAAGTTATTGCGGCAGCTTGTAGCTGTTCAAGACTCTTTATGTGATTATCAATTGCTGCTGCGTCCTCACCTCGTGACAGCTGTACGATCCCGACACTGGCTCCAGACAATGGCGTTTTCTCTGACGGAGTAGCGAGGCAGCCATGACAGGAGAAAAAAACCCAGCAGGAAGCTCTTCAACCTGGGACCAGAAAACCTGTAGGAACACACACACACACACACACACACACACACAGGGTTTAAGGCCATAGAGTTTCAGATAGGTTTCAGAAGGGCCTTAATCATGTTTTAGCCCTAAAAACTGGCGGAGGGCCCAAACCTAAAGGCCAAAAACTAAACCTTATCCTTTAACTCACCAACATCGTGCTTCCACCCTCTCCAAAAATGACAGGGACTTTTTTCTAGCCTCTCCCCAAGGACATCCAGCTGTGCTTTGTCCAGGGCAACAGATAACAGATAACGCTGCCTGTAGTGAGGAAAGCCATTTCGCTCAACGCTGTCCATCTGAAACCAAGGTCAACGATTGCTGGCAGTATAGTCAAGTTTCACTCTGTTATTGTTTCGATACTGGGTGTGTGTTTAATGTGTCTTGTGCACGTTCCTTTATGCGTGGATGAAGTTACACAACAAAGAAGATAATTAGCAGCTGCATAGACAACCAAAGCAGTGAGAGAGAAGGGCTGACCGAACCCGTATCAGCATGTAGCTATGAGTACAGAGTTCCCATGTACGACAGTGTGCATGTAAGAGGATAACACCAACATGCAGCTCCACAAACTCTCACATGTGAGCCAGCAAAGGTAGAGAACAGCCTTGACCTTTACACATTACAGCTCCTTTTGTTCTCCCCATCACCGCCCACCCCCATTCAGTACGTCTGAATCCTTCTATTATCAGCCCAGCTTTCAGACACTCATGGTCTGAATGTGTGTGTATGTGTGTGTGTGTGTGTGTGCGTGCGTGAGGGAGAAAGAGTGGGACAGAAAGAAAGTGAGAGAGAGAGAAAGACCAAAATGAGAGAGAAATATTTTCTATATCTTCTATTTTAATGTATTCCACTTTGCGCAAAGGATCAATTTTGAAAGACAATGAAAAGAGAGAAAAGCCTTCGCTTTATTTACACAGTTGTTTTATTGTCCTTTTTAATCTCACCACAATAAGATATTGGAATGTGTGAAAAGTCTTCGACAGCAGGAAATTGTTAAAAAAAAAAATGAAAGTCTGACTCCAGGATTATACACAGCTGGATTATTAAAAAGGAAACACCAGTTTAGGTCATTAAAACTAAAGAATGCCCTGTACAGAAACGTTATCAACAGAAAAATTCAAGAAAAAGTGTCAAACTGTATAATGTACAAGTCAGCAACTTCTGGTTACCTTTACTAGACAAATAAAGTTAGTTCAATGGGTTAAAAAGTTTAAACCCCAAATGCTGTACTTCAAAACATGATACCCACTGATCTAACAAGATACCCCAGCAGTTTCATTTGTTCCCAGTAAATACAGAAACAAATGACTCAACAAAACAGATTCCTATGCCCCATGAATAGGAAAATACATGAATTAACCATGCAGCACTGATTCTTCAGTAGTGTATCTGTCTCAAAAGCAGAATGAGGTTTCTGATGCGTTCGGCACGGCAGTGAGGCGACTGGTGCAGCGGCAGCTCGAAGAAAGAGAAAGTGAAGCTCCGAGAGAAACTGAGGTTGGTGACAGGACGCAGCGGTGGGAGACGGGGAGGACGAGGCACCCGACGCTGGGGTAACACTCTCCGCCTCACCCGCAACCCTCGACCCCCTCCACCTACAGGGGCAGAGAAGGGATAGACGTGGGCGAGGTGACAGAAAATGTTGGTTAGGAATATGGTTGTCAGTCAGTCAGTCAGTCATTTTCTACGGCTTGTTCCCGTCAGGGGTCGCGGGTGACTGGAGCCTATCCCAGTGACTTTGGGCATTAGGCGGGGTCCACCCTGGACGGTGTCGCAGGGCAGACACATAGACAGACAACCATTCACTAGGGACAATTTAGAGTTAATATGGTTGTCATTGAATATATAATAGTAAACTGCTCCCAGAAAAGTAGTAAGTGAACCGTGAGTTCAGATAAACAAGTCCCTCACGTTTTTGAAAACGTATAGCTTTGTTAAATATATTTTTTATATGGTTTTCGGTAGAAATAATATGTAAGCCACTTGGGCGGTAGGTAGGCCAGAGGTTAGAGACGCAAACTACTAGTCCAACGGCTGAGTCAAGATGCCGGGAAATTGGGAGGGAGTGAAGCAGCAATTCTAAGTTTGCTGCTACCCTATGATTTGAGTCAGTGGAGGGCAGATTCATTTACCCTAAAATAAAAAAAAAAATCCGTCATCCACATTTTAACATAACATTTCATTTCATTGGATGAGTTTAGCTCTCAAATAAAAATAAAATCTAGTCACCATAGCCAATAAACTAAAAGGTAAATCCAACAGGGCAAAATCTGAACATTTTACATTGCCTCAATGCCTGATTTGGTGTGAATAATGCCACACTCTGTGCAGCGGACAGGCCTGCTTCAGAGCTGTGTGTGTTTGTGCCTGAACACCATGGCTGTATAAAGAGAAGTGGATAAAGTGTGGGAGGAGGGGCCCCGTTCATTTCTATGAAAGCTGCTCAGAGGCGCATTACGCCAAAAAGGTTCGACTTCCCGGTAAAACATTAACTGAATCTTCCGCATCGTGCGGTCCATAGAGCAAACGCGCTGGAGGCTCTGCCGGCCGAGCTGGCTATCTTCCGGTTTACCCCTCTGCTAACTTCAATGGGGACAAAATGATTTAATCTTTCCAAATTTTATCGAACCAATTTCTGATAGTGAAACGAGTCATTTCGCCGGGATTGTGAAACAAAAAAAATTTAAATGTATCCACTGTTTTACAGCCACTTTTGTGTGCGTCACGTGACGAAGCCGGACGTTGTAATTCCAGGGTTTTGCCACTATGGCTGTTTGCAGTACCGCCTTCTCAGACGAATGCAGTATGTACTACAAACTGCTTACTGCTTTTCATACTAGTACGCAGTACGAAACTGTTTAATTTTTCAGTATGCTAGGCGAGGCTTAGCCAGATTCCGGGTTTTGGAAAGCAGAAGTAAACAATAGAAGGAATATAAATTTAAATACCACTTAGAAAATTTTATTTCGAATTGAATCTTGTGTAAGAACAATTCACAATTGTTAATAGGCTACAGCCTGTCTGTAACGAACGCATCACTACATTTGTCCTACTAACATTACCATAAAAAAACAGTTTGGAGGCTGCTGTAGTACTGTACTGGTATTTTCTGTGCTATTTTTCCATTGGCTGAACAAAACAAAATGTTTTCCTTAACTTTTGATTGGGTGGGCCAGATGCACATTTGGGCGGGGCAGCCCTGCCCTACCACTGTCCTCAATGCACAATACCAGGACCCTGAAACTGAAGCAGCTAAATGGAATTCTACCATCATTAATTTCATTATTTACACCAGTGGTTTTCTTGTTATGTCAAAATGTCTTCAGTGAAACAAATCCAGCCAGCTAGTGCACATATTATCGTAACGAATGTTAGTCAGGGAAAGTGCAGTTAAAAGTGATTGTGCTGCACATAGTAATACTGGCTTTGCCAGTTAACATTCCAGCACCCATTTAGCGTTAATTATGTTTTATGGATGCATAATTAATGCACCTCCTCTGGGGTGGCATCAATCGGCACCGATTGCAAAAGCAATTTCTTCATTCTTTTAATAACATCTCTGTAACGGGCGTATAGCGAGTTACTTTCACACCATTTACTCACTGGTGTGTACAATATGTAGTTACAGAAGAGACTTAGTTTTCATCAAGGAAACACTGAGTTATTTTTGGACAACTCTGAAAAATAACAAAAGCCATAATTCAATGATTTATGTACTTATTTATCTAATGCAGACTATACAAACAACTCTTTGGTGAATGGGATTGCTGGCAGGCATTTTGTCCAGTTAGTTGTGATAAAAATAGTTCTGTTTGTCTGTGTAATAAAATCTTTTTATTGGTGTTTTTTCTCTGAGGCCTTGGGCTACAAATGTGTTGATTATAAACTTTTGCACATAGTTGTTTGTTGTGGAAAATTAATAAATTGTTGAAACATTACAAATTCCGTTTGTTTTTATTTGGACTTCTTGGTCTTCTAACTTTTTATAATATCATGTGACATCACTACTTGCTTGTGCCTTACAGTACTGAATTTATAAACATTTTTCTATTAAGAGAGTTCGAGGCCCCAGTAACAGGAAAAAAATGGCTCAGACCCGGGAGGTTGTTTTTTTTTAACATTATCTAATGTTACCTAACTAAGATTAGTTAGCTATAATAACAGTTAGATAAATATGTTTGTAAGCTATCTAATGGTTGCCTTAATGCTAGCTAGAGTGCAGCTCATGATATCCCGTAGGACAAGATGACACTCACAGCCAATAAATTACATGTCATGGATTATATTGTTTTGTCTGTGAGGCAGCACAAACTTTACTTTACAGAAATCAAAACAATTAAACGTAAAAATACTTTTGACATTATTTTAAAAAAAAATACAATCTTTAAGCTTTGTTACATGGTTGGACATGAACATGACTGGCCCTTGTTCCAGACATACCTGCACTATCCTGAGGGACTGCAAGAGGTGAAGCTGGAACCTCAGAGTTAAAACTTGAAACTTCGTCTTCGTCCTGTCTCCCACGATGAGGGGTGGACGGCGTGGGCTGAGGAGCAGGAGGGGGTGGGGGTCGAGGTGGGGGGATTGAGGTGAAGGAGGATTCGGAGAGAGCCAGGCCTCCCCAAGGCGTCATGGTGGTGTCTGAGAGGAGGATGGAACAAGGCCCCGGACGAGGGTGAGAGGAGGGTGATGATGTTTGCTGCTGGCTGCGTTTTCGGTGACTAGCCTGATGGGGGCGCCGGACAGCCGGGGAGGAGAGAGGTGGTTTGGCTGTGGAAAGAAAGGGGCGATAGGAGGGTAAAAAATAGTTAGCCTACATGGTAGTGTAGTGGGTAGATAAACTGTTAACTGAAGTGGTCTGGTTTAAAACCTTAAAACCCCATGTAAGCAAATCTGTCCTGAAGTGTCCTTGAGCAAGACACACAGGATGCCGTCATTTTTACTTTACATTTCTGATGCCAATTTTAAAGCAGCACCAAGCAACTTTGTGTATCAAGTAGGAGGAATAGAAAATATTAATAATTGAAATTTTAAAAGTGAATGACTTATCCCCCAGAAATAATATATAACATCAGTGCTGTATCCCAAACCCATTATATACACAATGTAGTGCACTATGAACGTTGGGACTATGACAGGGAAGGCTAGAGAGTTGATTGACATGATGCAGAGAAGGAAGGTGGACATACTGTGTGTCCAGGAGACCAGGTGGAAAGGTAGCAAGGCTAGAAGCTTAGGAGCAGGGTTCAAGTTGTTCTACCATGGGTCGGATAGGAAGAGAAACGGAGTAGGAGTTATCCTGAAAGAGGAGTTTGTGAGAAATGTTCTTGAGGTGAAAAGAGTGTCAGACAGGTTGATGAGCCTGAAGCTGGAAATTGAAGGGGTGATGTTCAATGTTGTGAGTGGTTATGCCCCACAGGTAGGATGTGA
>CM022479.1:10043565-10058679 GCA_011952105.1 Coreoperca whiteheadi | reverse complement strand
AATTAATTATATTCATACTCTGAATTGGGAAGGGGTACACGTCAGGGATCACCCTTTGTTGTTCAGCCTGGCGATGGAACCTCTAGTGGCTGCCTCTAGGCGTGACGATAACTTTCCTGGGGTGGCATACAGGGGGGCTGTGTCCATAAACTGATGTTACGTGCAGATGATATTCCTTTGTTTGTCTTGGACCCGTTGACATCAGTACCTTCCCTTCTAAACACAATCAACTCTTTTCCAAAGTTTTCAGGATCGAAGATGAATTGGGACGAATCAGAGGCTCTGCCATCAACACAGTATTGTCCGACGACATCCTTTCGAGCTGGCAGGTTGAGATGGCCCAAGCAAGGCTTACAATATCTTGGTATCCCTTACCCCCACCCCCAAATTGAACGATATAATCAAAGCAAACTTTGAACCCCTAATGCAGTGACTTGACATCAATGTAAAACGGTGGTGTTCACTTTTTCTGTGGACATTTAAGGAACTCCTTTGAAATGGAAAGCGGACAGGCATGAATATGTGGAAACTGCAGCGGCCAGTTAATAGTGGTGGTTTTATTTTATTTTACTTTTAATTTATTACTATGCATTTAGCCTGAGGCATCGGGCACACTGGGCATTGCGCCATTGCCCCCCAAGAGAGCTCCCCCATGGCACACTATAGAGCAGGGGGCATTGGCTCCTCTCCCTCTGTTACACTGCTTATCCACTAAATCATCTAAACACATGAAGACTCATCCAATTATATTTCACCTTCAGAGCACATGGAGGAAAATTGCAGGCTGACAGATTTTGAACCTTACTTAAAAAAAAAAGCCTCAAGTGAGACCTTCGCCATGTATTGTGAAACATCTTTGGGTCAAGTTTACAATCTCCGAGGTCAGCAGATAAATAACAAAAGGGCGCCAAGCATCTAAATTTTATAGAATGTTTTTGTAATATGGTGGGAAGGAAACTGTAGCAGCCCTTAAATTTGTCTGGGAAAGAGATTTGGGTGTATTATTTAATGAACATGAATGGGCAGCAACCTCCGAATAATTTCAAGAGATCTGAGGGTGAGGCTTATTCAATTTCAAATTTTACACCGCTTCTACTGGACACGGAACTACGTTATAGAGGCCTGGTCTGAAAGACTCTGCAGCCTGCTGGAAATATAGTAGTGATGAGGGTACACTGGTACATGTGCTATGGACATGCCCCCAAAATCCAGCAATTCTGGATGAAGATTCACTGTTACATTGCTATTGTCATAAAAATGTTATTTTTATTCTGTCCAAAGCTTTATATTTTAGGAGACTGTAAGGTGTTCTCTGCCTTTCCACAATCACGGCAGTATTGGACCCAGACCGCTATTATAATTGGATGGCAAGACATTCTTCAGGAAGTGGAAGAAACCTGGAGAGCTTCCTTTTGAGGTCTGGGCCACTGAAATAGCTGCATATGAAGGAATGTCATACAGGATGCAGGACAGGGTAGAAAAAGATCGCCTGAAATGGGGCATGTATATTTCGTCTATAAAAGCATCAGTGTAAAGACGAGGTGGCAGCACACTGTTTTTGATTACTATGTGAGAGATATGCTTGTCTTTTGATTTTATTATTTATTGAATTTTTTTTCCTCAGAAGTGTATGGTCCCCTTGACAATAGCTTTATAAGCAAGCCACTCTCTATACAGGTTGACCCCTCTTGTTTCTGTGTTGGGTAGGGGTGGGAATGGAGAGTTTGAGTCAGCGTGAAATAGAATGTATGTCATCTGTTGCATGACTGGTGTGTATGTTGTAAAATGTAAATTGTAAGTCATAAAAAAAAAAGAAAATACTAATTTGAGAGCAGTTGGAAGAGCTTCTGTTTTTATACTGTAACCCTTATCTCCAGCTCCAGAGAAAGAGGCTTCAGACGTGTGGAAAACTTTAAATTTTGCAGGGATGGACACCAACCTGAGAGCTCCGTCGCTGCAGGCCAGAGCCAGAAGACCACAGTCAGGCTTCTCATCCACTACCACTACAGACATGTACCTGAAAACACACACACACACACACACACACACACACACACGGTAAGACTGGATGCTGGAGTGAAGAAAGGAAGGAAGGGGATAGAGACAAAAGATAGGAAGGAGGGGAAAAGCCCTTTAAAGTTGGTAGACATTAGGTATTCATGAAGAGAAAGTCCATCTCTTTACATATGTGCCCAAAATAAACACAGGTGGGATGACGCTGCTTCTTGCCTCCTACATTAAAACCATTAACTTGCCTCGTTTCTGGGTCCGCTTTCACTGTCTTGTGACGGTTCTGCCTCCTCGCCCACTGTTCGTCCAATCGGTGACTGGCCACCTGGATCACCTGGCAGGAGGGAACCAGTCTCTGCCTGTCCCAGCCGATCCACAGCCGGTAGCACTGCATTTGAGCTCTCCCGCCAGCTGACACGAGCAGGGCGGAGAGGGACCGTGTCTGGGTTTCACTCCCTCCCTCCGGGCGCGTTAGCGCCGTCACCGTTCGAACGCTTGAGATATGGTCGGTAATGACCGAGAGAACTCTGATGCTGCCAGAGTTGGGATGCACCCCCAGGACGGTTAAGCTAGTGTCCTCTCCTCCCGTCACCACTATCTCCCAATGCCCTTCCTCTCCCTCCACATTGTTTAATTCATCTTTGAGCCTATCCTTTCCCTCAACTTCGATCAGAGTTCCACTACTCTTTGTTCGCATCTCATTCCCATTTCCCGTTATCCTCCCCAGCCTGCATACACACCCGATCCCCCTCCCATGGACGCCCTCTCTCAGGTCCCATCCTCCGGGCCTCCCGGCCTTCTCAGCGCAGCCGGGTGTCTCTCCAGGGGGTTGCGACGCCAGGACGGCCCCCTGCTTGATGAAGACCAGAGCACCATACCCGCGCCAAAACCCTTTGTGGGACGACCAGAGGCCCCAAGAGCGATGCCCCCCACCACAAGGCACCGCTAACAGCCTCTCCTGCCTCAGCGGGTCCCAAACCACAAAATGGACAGCATGAAAGCCAACGATGACAAACCTGGCTTCTCTCCCCTTGTTCTCTGTCTTTTTTTCTTCTCCTCTAAACCTCCCCTCCTCTTTCACCTCCTCTGTAACCTCCAGCATTTCTGTCAAATTGTGTTTCGTTGTCTCATAGCGGTTCTTACATTCCTCTCCGAGCCCTTGCTCCTCAGGCTCAAGAATCAAAACCCTCTCCAGCCACTCCATACCCTTGCAGGCCCGCTGGAATCTGAGAACCTCGAGCTGAAGCCCTCCCTTGTTCTCTACACTCTTTCCATTCCTCGTTTCTTCAGGTTTTTCTGGTGGTGTTGGAAGCACTCTGAAGACCCTCACGCAGCCGTCCCTGCCGGTGCTGTAGAGCAGACCCTGGTATTCACACACTGACGTCACACCCTGTTTTCCATGCACTCCGAACAGGCAGCTCAGTGGGTGCAGCCTTACGCCACCCAGTTCTTTTCTTTCTCTCTCCTCCGTAATTTCGCCTGTTCTGTCTCCACCGCTACCATTTTCCTCAGCTTCAACCCCTTCATCAACCCCTCTAATCTTTTGCTCCGGTTTTCCTCCTTCCTGAAACAGGAGCAGGGACCCTCTCCTGTCGCCACACACCCACAGCACCCCGTGTGGTGTGGAGTGGAGGGGTACTGCAGCTGTCAGCCAGCGTTTGGCGCAGGGGGGGAGGATGAAAGGAGGAAGGGGATTTACACTGAGAGCCAAGGAACAGTTTTCATCTAATTTTACTTCTATACGCCAGCGATAGACAAGTCCGTCAGCGCCTGATGCTAGCAAATACACGCTTTCCTTTGCCTCTTGCCAAATAAGACTGTGGATCTTCCTTGAGCCACCGGTGAGAAGAATCCCACACTGAGGATGAGAGATGGGGAAGACCTGTACGGACCCGCTGAGGTTTCCCACAGCACACAAATTAACTCTTGCGTCTTTCACACTGACAGTTCTTGTTTCCATCACACAATAAGACTGAAACTCTGGTGTCCCTCGCCAGACAATCTTCCACTGCTCTCTGCTGTATTGGTAAACTATTCCTTGGTCAGTGCAAACCACAAACTGACTCTGACTCCAGCGTGCATTTTCATCCCCCTCCTCTGCTATACAAACCACTTTAGGCAAACCTTGACCAGGAAATTTCAGGTCACTTAGCTTCTCTGTCCCTGCTTGCTCCATTCTCTCCTTGCTCTCCTCCCTCCCTTCCACCCTCCACAACCTCACCCCTCCATCGGCCCCCCCTGTTGCCACCCATCTCGCTTGATCTCCTGTTCCGCCACTGACTGCGAGTGCACGAACCCCGCCTGCTCGGTGTCCTTTCAACTTTCGAACCACCTTGCCACCTCCAGCCCAGTCCCAGACTAAACAGGTCCCGTCTTCCCCGGCACTGAACACTTTCCCTGGGGAGAGACGCACAGAGAACACCCTAGCCTGGTGTCCATATAGGACCCTTAAACAAGCCGGGTTCAAGTCCCCACATTTTCCTCCAGGGCCCCCTAAAGCACCGACACCCCACACCCTTACACTGCGGTCATCAGAGGCTGAAGCCAGCAATCCTTTCTCCTGGAGGTAAGAGATGCTGAAGATGACCCCGCTGTGGCCCTGCAGACGTCTCTCAACTGAAGCTTTGTGCTCAGAATAGCTTTGTTTGTCTCCTCCTCCAGGCTTCCAGAGAACCAGCTGGTTGAAAACAGTCCCTCCTACTAAGACTGTATCTGCCCAGGATTCATGTACCAGAAGGAGGGCAGAGTACAGCAGACACCCCTCGAGACAGGAGCGCTGAACCAGGGCATTTCCTGTAATGGCATCCAGGAGAAGAGCACTATTGTGGGCTACAGCCACACAGAGCCGTGAGTGTTTGTCTCCAGAGAGCCAGCGGACATCCAGGGCCCAGTCCTGTAATGCCATGAGGGGACCCAGAATCTCTAAGCGCAGATGCTGCCCATCCTGGAGATCCACATGGAGCCTCACCAGCCTCACTGCCTTGCCTCCAAACACTGCTAGGTCACAGAAGTTGGGCTCAGAGGTGGAGCTCAGTTCTGGGGGTTGACAGACAAGAGGCGATTTGGTGAATTTATGAGTGAACAAATACAACCAAAAAAATAAAAAATACCCCAGAGGGCTGTCAGTGAGTGCAAACTGTTTACCAACACTGGACAGAGTTATCTGTCCATCTCACTTCACTCAAATCTGCTAGTCAGTTTTTTTAAAAATCAGAATCAGAAATAATTTATTAATCCCTGAGGGGAAACTCTTTGTAACAGCAGCTCACTATCACGTCAGTGCACACAAGAATGGAAGTACTAAGCAAGGCAAAAAGCAATAAAATGATACACTATAGTACAGATAACTACAAAGTGGGTATAAGTATAAATTAAATAAGTGTAATGTACAAAGTGGATTAACCCCCATCCTTACACATCCTGACAGAAGTGAAGAAATAAAACAAACCCCCCTGAACACAACAGAAGAAACTCGGTTTTATGAAGGAGAAACAGTGAAAACAAACAACTCTGCGTGCTAACCTTCTTTCTCCTCCTCGTGGGTTCCTGTGGCAGAGCTCTGTGCTGGGACAGCCGCCAGACTTCTAGGTCGTATGCCATGGATTCTGTAGTGTTGGAGCACGCTCAGTGAGACACAGGCTTTAGGGCGAGGTCGGAGACGGTACGCGGCCAAGACTGGACCCTCACCTGCCGGGAAAGGGTAACAAAAATATTCAGTGGACATGGGCAGATGATACCGAAGCTGGTTTCACTCCTGTGAAGTGCATGGTTTTAATACATTCTCGGGGCTTGTGTCAAAATGAATATACCACGTGACCGATGAGGTCCGAAGCGTCAAACGTTACTGGTTCTTTAGAAAGCGCTTCATACAGTTTACCAAGTAATAATGCAATCAAAGTAATTAGGGGGCAATATTTGCGCGTTTAACGTGTATCGGCATCAGGCCGATACAAGTAGGGATCGACTGATAAATCGGCCGATATTTGTGCTTTTAACGTGCAGGCTGCTGCCTTCGCCGATATTTTTTTCCTGGCATTGTTTCCAGACAGGCGGCCACACAGGCAGCCCTGTGCTGCTGGAGATGCCCTGCAGTGCATGTGCAGACCATGCACTGCCCCTCCCCCACTAGCAGAGTGCTGGAATCCTCTAGATCTAGACTACTGTGTGCAATAGTGTCACTTTATTTAGTGTTAATTATTATTATTATTTAATTATTTTATTTATGCTTAAATATTAAGGGAGCAAAAGCAGTATCGGCATCGCTAAGGCTGATGAAAAAAAAATCGGTATCGGCACTAAAAAAATCCATATCGGTCTAACACTAAAAGTAATACGCTAATCTAATGAATATGTCATCACATTGTGACTCATATGACATGTAAATATGAAGTTAAAATGCACAGTGACGCTGACCTAAACAACAAAACTGTACATTATTTCCTGTCAGAAAACATATTTAACATCTAGGTATTTTGGACAGTTATTTTACGCTAACACATTGCACAATAAGGTCTACATTTAATGCAGCACTGCGGAACAATAGTATGACTGCTCATCACTAATGATCCGTCTTCTTCAAAATAAGCATGAGGAGAGGGGAGACGGTCCCCATTGCAAAACTTGAAACGTATGACACACCACATTTAAAGCCCAACTTGTTCTACCCCTGCATTTGTATTAAGACTTGTACAAAGATGCATGACCATATATTCACGCTGGAAATGTATTCGATATCGATTCCCCACACAGCTGCCCACCTGTCAGTAGAAACGCATCCTGAAGGAACTCCAGCGCTGTGACTGGAGCTACCAGGGCTGCTGTCTCCATCTCTTAATTATTGGATAACCTTTCATTCAAAACGCAGGATCAGTGTTGCCTGAAAGATATAAAGTTACAGCCCACACCTGTTAAAGACGGTAGAGCCAGGGAAGATGGCAAACAGGCAGTGTGGTTGGCTGCCATTATTAAATTTGAAAATGTTGCTAAAGTCTGGGCTGAGTAACGATATAACGTTAGTCACTATTAGCCTTTCAGTTAGCAAAACAAGCTAACAGCGAGAGCGCTTCTCGTCCTATTTGGTGGGTACAAAACACGAAAACTAACTTTTCTAGGTAAATATCAATGCCGCTACATGGTTCACTCAAAAAAAGCCACATAAATGTGTTTCAAACCTGCATTAAAACATAGTTATTGGCGAGCCACGATCCGCAGCCTGCCCATGTGTTTCTGGTCCGTCTTCCTGTGCCGCGTTTCAACCAATCAGGCCCCACGGATGGCTTCCTGAACGCTGATTGGTTGGGGGGAAAAAAAGGTTAGCCGTATTTGCATTGGAGAAAGCGACACGCGTGACCAACTGCGGTTGAGTTGTGCTGCTCTAGTGTTTACTGGGAAAATAGGTTGGTTCGCGATTTCGCATCAGTCATTTATTTTACAATTACTGTAGGCTAGTTATTCTCTTTCTTTGTTCCTTTAACTTCCGCTGACACGTATTTAGACAAATAAATACATGTTTCTTTCTTCACTACAGCAGCAGATATAATTGTGCTGTTTCTGCACTTTTTTTTCCTAATGGTTTGAGTAACATTAGAGTATTTTAGAAATATCACGGGGAGCCATATGAGGCAGCTCAATGTACCAATGCTGTCTTACCGATTTTTTCTAACACTTTATCAAACATGCATGGAGCAAACTTGCAACAACACGCGTAGTTGAATAAACTCCTCGAAGAGCACTGCGAGTAGACCGTGAACGCAACAGGAGGCAGTCGCAGGTAAGAGGTTGCGCCTAGCCGTTATGTAGCGGTCCAGCTAACTTCGCAGCTAACTATGCCTGGGAAATGTAAATTCCAAGACTCGTGGCTCGCAAAGGGAATTTACAAGGACTGGCTCGTGAAGGACGTCCATGACATTCACTTCGCCCGATGCAGGGCGTGTTGTAAATCAATCAAACTTCAGACCATGGGCGAGGCTGCCCTCACCAGCCACGCCGGGGGAGCTGGCCACAAAGCAGCGGTCCGCAAGCTAGTGGAAGGTAACGCTAGCTTAGCTTCGGGAAGCATGCTACAAATGTCCCGAAATACTTGTTCGTGCGTGTGATTAATTTTCGTTGTTAAGCTGTTATAACAACGAAATAACAGTGTTATAGCCGTGCTGTAATCGGTGCTGTGTGTGTGTGTTTGCTTCCAACAACAGTGTAGACGTGTGTGAGTGCTGAAACATCTGTCCCAGCTCAGCGAGCACAGCTCTCGCCTCTGGACATGCGTCCCTGATGCGCAGCAGTCAGATGTTCTCATGACAACACGTCCCACGAGATGTGATGTTTAGCGGTTTACATGTACTGCCTTTTAGGTTTTACAATTTTCAGGCGTGCTTTTCACGGCATTTGGTCAATTTGACCACGCGTTTTCTTTAATAACACAAGAGCATGGTGCTGAGACGCTGAACTGAGGAGCACCCTGGGCTTTTCTGTATAAAGGCTCAGTTCTTTACACATTACGTACCTCCAGAGTGGTAGCTAGCGACGCAGGCAGGTGTGTCTTTGAGATGAGAGATTTCTGCCTCCGCTCCAATACAATACAACTCAAAGGAATTTAGTTTGTGGTGCTCACGGAGTTGACAGAAAATAGGGTGACCTGAGTCTTTAACAGCTGCTCAAGTGTTCCCAGAGTCTTAAGGCTGCCAGCACCTTTGAGGTTTTCCAAATGTAGAAATACTACCATCCCATATTAGGCACGTGCCTGCGATGAATCGATTGAGCCTTTATCACGGTAATACGGTATTATCACGATATTTTAATTACACAAGAGGAACGGGTTAAAAAGACAAACAAACTGCAGTGTTGTCCACTTAGTAACTTTAATACCTTTTTTAAATAACAAAAAAAAATTTAATTAAATATCAATAAACCCTTTTAGAAGGGGGATACATCGCTTCTTCTCCACGCGGGGTTTGTTCGCATCGGAGTGCGCACGCGTGCTTTGCGCAGCATATACGCAGTGGGTTGTTTTTTTAGTTTTTTTTTAAGCGGACGATGGAAAATAAGCTAATGCGCGTTCCAAAAATCTACATTTGCATTTCCATTTAGTCATTTAGCAGACGCTTTTATCCAAAGCGACTCACATATGAGGAAGACAATGGAGGCAATTATAACGACACAAGGTAACAAAAAAGCATAAGTGCCCCAGAAACTAGTCTGTTAAAGCCCAGCACAGTGTACAAAGCTAAGCATAGGAAGGGTTTATTCATTAATTAATTAATTATTTTTTTTCACGGTATTTTGAAGTGCCCGCGATATTAATAGCGTTATTATTATACATTTCCCCGAATTATCCCATTACCAAAAACCAGCACATGCCCATTTCATATGTGTGTGTGAAATGGTTAGCTGTGTGTGTGTGTGTGGTTTAATTTCCATGTGTAATGTAAATCCAAAGTTTAGAGTTCCTCTTTTCTCTTGGCCACTTTACTGTAACCGTGAGATCAGAATCGGCTGCGAAACTGCAGCGTTGGAATTTTTGGGGGGATTTAGTAATGCCGCTCAAGGACACTTCTGCGGGGTGTAAACTTGCTGCCGTGAGAACTGGAACACAAATCCTCCGTCTTAAAGACTGTCTGCCTTATCACTTCATCATCCTGCCGCGCCAAAGCACGTTCAGGAAGTTGGACTGGTTCGGAGTCAGATTGGAAACGGATTGAATAATCCATGAATTGAATGTTTACGTATTCGAGTGTAGGGTTTCTAACTGCTTGATATTTCCATTACAGAACTCAATCTGAAACTACTTTACTGACCGTAAATTTGAGGCCGACTTTGTGGACTTTCCCGTTAATAGTTTTATTGGTGTTCAGTGGGGTGCAAACGCTGATAAGTCAGGAATTTGATTTCCACTTGCTATTATCTGTACTAGTATGCACTTGCGTTTTAGTATTTTGGTATGAAGAGTGAAGAGGGTGTTGTACCTGCTTCCGCCAGAGGGAGGCGTTCTATGCTTATTTTCCTGAAACACATTAACCTGCTGCCCCCCCCCCCCCTTTCTTTTTGCTATTAGCAGGAAATTTGATGATGATAAATGCCGCTGGGCAGACGAATGGCAGCGTGAATCAGGTAAATATTAAAAAGTGATCGTTTTGGTTTCCATTTATTTGATATATTTCACATTAGCAGGATTTAAGCCACAGAACAACATTAAAGGAAGCCTGGAGCAGCTCATGTTGATGCGCAGCCATGCTTCATAAACTAACATGCGTGCTAGAAATGACCAGTGTCATTGTAAAGCACGAAAAGTAATGCTTTAAAACACACTTTGTTGCCTCCGTCTCAGGCTGTGGACAGCAAGGAGCAAGTGGCCATCAGCCTCCAGCGGGACGCCTTGGACAGAATAACAGGCGGCGACTGGTCAGATCTGCACCACAGCCCCACTACAAACTCCACCTCCCACAATGCAGAGCTGCAGGATGTGACATTTCCTGCTGCCTTCTTCACATCACCAGGTACCCACAGAAAAGGCTCTGCCAGCTGCCATAGTATTTGTTGCCTAGAGACATTTGCTCGCTGAATATTGGTGTCAGTCTGGACCTTTGAATGAATATATATATACATACATGAGCTGTGGTACTCCAGTATTAACCTGAATAGGAGGACAGTATTCTTAATAAAGAAACAACATAAACAACACTGAATGATTACCTATAGCTTGATAAGAAACTTTAGAAAGGTTGTTCGTTGTAATAAAAGCAATGTGTTTGAATCTGCGTACACATTTTGTTGTTTTGGAATGAAAAAAGTCTGTTTGAGTATGTACACATAACAATGGCACGTGAAAAATGTGTCACTATTTATTTATAGTATAAGATATTTTTGTTACCACAAAAATGTTTAACGATGCTTTCTAGTTTCAGCTTTTACCATACAAATGGAATAAACCTTGAATTTCAGCCATAAGTTAAGTTTTCCCTTGCTGATGACACTACTGAATGAAAGTGAGATATGCAACATAAGTCCATTTATTAGTTGATAATATTTTAGTTTAGGAGAATTTCATGTCAAACGATATTCATTCCTCTATTTCAGAGCGCCACATCGTCAGCAGTATTTTCATGATATATATGGAAGCACCTGAATTTATGTTTTATATATGTTTCCTCACTCTGTTAGTCAGGTTTTGTTTCCTTTATTGTCTCCCATCTGTGTAGGGATTACTCTGGCTATGTGCCAACGGAACCCGTAGACCGCTATTGGTGACAACAAGTTAAAAGAAAGTAGCCAGATTCAGAAACTGGGTTTATTCCCAAGTAGGTTTACACATACGAGGAATTTGCTTTGGTGTTTTTAGTGCATGCAATGTGCATAATTATTAGAAACACACGTAAGTACTGCAGGTGAAGAATCGTAACTATGAAACTGACAGTAAGATATTAAATGATAATAAACCAAAATGTTAAGAATGTTATTTTTTCACATTTTAGACTTTTAACCGAGTAAGGCTGATTATTGTTATATACAAATATACTTCAAAACATGGATTGAAACTTGGTTTTGAAGTCAAAATGTTGACTGGTATAGTACATGTTGTAGTGTACAGTATGGCCCAGTGGAGTGGTGTAAGGCAGACACCATTTAAAGGTCCAGTTTGTGACATTTAGAGGAGACATTGGCAGAAATGGAATATATTACTTATAAGTATGTTGTCATAAGTGTATAAATAAGCTGAAAACAAGAATCGTTGAGTTTTCGTTACCTTAGAATAACCAGTTTTTATGTACAGAGGGAGCGGGTCCCCTTCCACGGAGGTCGCCATGTTGCACTGCGATGTTTCTACAGTAGCCCCGAACGGACACACCAAACACTGGCTCTCGATTGGGCCGTTCGCGAGTTTCAAGGCCAGCGTAGTTTCACCTACACGCTTGGATGGAAGGGGAGGCTGGTGCGAGCGGTATTCAGATGGTTACAAGTTTCACCGCTGGAGGCCACTAAATCCTACACCCTGGAGCTTTATGAAGATTCTTGTTTTCAGGCGTTCACGTCTGTTTCTATTCGCTGAACACGAGGTTGTGCAGACCACCAGAGTGCGCATGTCTCAACAATGGCCTGAAGTGCACAAACCCTGTGCCAACCACCGCACTGAGGAAGAGCCTGCTGCACAGCTGACGGACTCAGATGTGGATGACGATGTCGACCCAGTCGAGGGTGGCATGGTGTCTCAGGATGGGACGATTGCGTTGTCCTAATATTTTGCTGAAAGCCTGGAAAACAGCTGCAGCACTGTGTAGTATAGTATATCGAGATGTCTGTTGAACAGGTTTCTACATGTAATGCTAATTTGCACATGATTCAATCCCAACGAATAGTTCCCTATTAAGCGTTGGCAAAATCTGGCATAAAAAACCGCATTAATACTGGAACCTGTTTTTAATTAGTTTTCAATGTTTACTATGCTGTCTTATGTGAAACATGCCAAAGATTGAAGTAGACGTACTGCACTAAAGTATATATCTTGGGTGGAGATATATAGTATTAAAATAATTAAATAACTAATAAAATGGTCATATAACATATACTTCCATCAGATTTAAAGCAGTTTGTCTCTACACAAATTGAATAAGGTACTGGGATTATTATCCTTAATAATAGTATTCTTAATTAGAAAATACATTGCAATGGTTTAGACCTGAAAATCTGCCAAAGGTGTCTAGGGATGTATAGGAGTTACAAACTCACCCAGATGGTATGGTAAACAGCCATACGGGTCACTGAATGGTGTAATGGAGGGAAATGTCCAGTAAGGTTCCAGTAAATGGTTTCTTCCTGGAACAAGGTGTTTGGAAGTTTAGGTTTAAAGCTAAACTGACTCCAAATACACGTCCCAAGCTGGAGGGATTTGCTGAATCGAACCAAAATCTATGGCCAGATTAAAATGGATGAAATGTTACATTTTGCCCTTGAGTGCAATACGCAACAGGAAAGAGTTTGGCAGTACTACAGTAAAAGGAATTGGTTTGATTAAAAAAAAAAAAAAAAAATGCATTTAGCAATAGATATTGGACCAGTGCACTCAGGAACGCAAGGTTCACCTCACTGACCTTTTGCAAATCTCTGCCCTCGCAGGCACCTCCAGGCTCATCAGCCAGCGTCTCCACCCGTCAGGCAGCGAGGCGGAGGAAGGGGACCGCCGGCCGAGCCCGCACGACCGCCTGGACCTGTCGAGGCTGGAGCACCAGCAGAGAACGGAAGCTCTGGAGCAGCAGCAGCAGATGAAGATCCTGGAGTGGGAGAACAGGATGAAGGTGCTGGCGTGGGAGCAGGAGCTGGTCAAGGAGAAGAGGAGGGCAGCCCGGCAGAAGGAGAAGGCCTTCAGGATGAAGAAGGCTTACTACAAAGCCAAGCTAAAGAGGATGGGCGAGGACGTGCCGCCATCGTCCTCAAGCAGCAGCGATGAAGAGGAGAAAACGTCTGATCCGACAGGATGAACTCTCTTAATAGTTGCATTTTTATTACTGCGTGTTTCATTCTTATATTCTTTTGTTTATATGCCATGGAACTGTTACTATTTTTATACATTTATTTGTACTTTAATGCAAAAGGAGGACGCACTGTTGCTTTAAATCAGCTGTTCTCACACAGGGAGGGAAAGTTACCTGGCCTGTTAAATGAGTAAAAGGCTTTTTTGGTTCTTTTGACGTAGACTGCAGTTGTGAAAAGCATATGACAACATCCTACCAAGCAGAAGATGACTTGGGTTGCAGACTGAGACTATATTCTAAATGGTCAAAACGACTATCAATGAATCCGTCTGCAACGTGACTGTCGTTTCTGCCGAAGTAAGCTTTCTCAAAGTAAACAAAACTAATTGAATACAACACTTAATTTAAGATGAACCCAAGGGAAAGATGTGGTACTAACAGACTTATTAAAGTACACGGACATGCTATGAAACAGGAATACTTTGCACACCTTGTAGAAAAGCCTCTGAACAGTGTAAAAGGGTGGAGATCAAAATCACAATGATCCTGTTTCGTTTTACCTGTCAGTTAAATCACTTAACCCAAATGTGGCTTCAGTATTCACAATGATAACTTGTCAGTGATGTTTAAGGTGATAGTTTCTGCAAAGATCAAAGCCTATTTTAGGGAGAATGTCATCATCTGATCACCACAGATGTAGAAATGAAATGACATTCCTGAACGGACAATCGTTTAACATGATTGAACTCTCATAGCTTCTTTTGCGGTGCATGTCAGCATGAGTGTGTACGCTCAAACGTTTGTCTTTGTAAATAAATTTGCATTTGGCACAACGTTGGAGTTGACTAGAAGCAGGTGAGAAATCAAAGAAAAAACCTGAGTGGAGAAACATGCGCTACATGGCCAATAGGGCTGTGCCTTCGCTGTGTGTGTGTGAACGGGGTAAATGTGATACATAGCGTGAAAGCGCTTTGAGTAGTCGGAAGACCAGAAAGGCGCCATACAAGTACAGTCCATTTACCAACAGTACAGTATTTGGACACCTGAATGTTACCTATGTGACTGCTGAACATGTCATTACATGACCATGTGCATCATCACGCAGCTGTAACAGCTTTCCACAAGATTTGAGAACCTGGATTTGCTCCCGTTCAGCCACGAGAGGATTTAGTGAGGCCAACCACTGATGAAGGCCAAATGTGTTGGATGGGGGATGAGGTTTAGGGCTCTGTGCAAGTTCTTCCATACTAAACTGGGAAAACCATCCATTTCTTTTATGGCCCTGACTTTGCGTATTGTCATGTTGAAACAGTAAAGAGACTTCCCCAAACTGTTACCACAAAGCTGGGAGCCCACTGTTGGCGAAATATGGTCGTTTGCTGCAACATTATTAACATTTGCCTCTGGAGATGCAGAGTTTGGATCTGTGATTGTAGGCCACCTGCTGGGGAGGTGCTGGGGGGGCTCAGATCCTGCTCGGTGGGATTCGGGAGCTGCTCAATTGTCTGTCCGTCCTGGGAGAGGGATCCCTCCTCTGTTGCTCGTCCTGAGGTTTCTATCATTTTTTAGGGGGTAGTTATTCCTTATTACCCTTTGAGGCAAATTGTGATTTGTGATGTTGGGTCATATAAAGGAGCTGAGGTGC
>CM022479.1:10015543-10043540 GCA_011952105.1 Coreoperca whiteheadi | reverse complement strand
CGGCAGGATAGAAGGCATCCCATAATGAACACACAAATCTAACAAAGACAATCCCCCTCCCCCCCTCCTCCTCCTCCTCCTTCCCCCGACTCTCCCCCCCCCCCCCCCCTTTGTTTTTCAGAGCACATCACAACGTTTTAGTCTCAATTGAGTCTTTTTGTCTCTCCTTACTTGTGTGGCTCCTATCGGTGTGAACCAGATTAACCTGAAACTGGAGTTTTCTGTAATGTCACCGCTACTGACAGCTGACTGTGCACAAGCCGATACGTGACCAGCTGATGATCTGATTTGGTGCTTGTGGGGCTTCAGCCGTGGATCTAGAACAGTGAACAGGGAGGGAAATGGTTCATTTCGGGAACATATCTGCACTATTTACACCCATTATTCACCTTTTAGTTTGGATATGTTGAAATTCGGTCTGAATCCTACATAAATGCACCTATGTAGGATTGAAATTTCAATTTGTTTTGTGACATTTTTTTTCTCCAGATTCTACCTCCAAGATTGGATAAAGAAACTAATTTAAATACTGAAAAAAATGTCCCGCATCAGATTGCACTCCTAGGTGTAAATTGAGACATTTCTATCTTCACATTCCCCTCTTGTCTTCTATCTGTGGATTTTTTTTTTGCAGCGAGAGACATAAGAAACATTAGGCTAAAAACTTTTAAAAAAGAATTAAAAATTTGACACAAAATCCACACATACTTCTTTAACATCAGCCTCGCAATACAAACTGGCAACATAAATAATCATTACAATGTCCATAAATTATCGATACATAAAATAAATCTCATGTCTGTACAAGTTAAAGGTACTGTCAGTTGAAAATAACAAACGGATCTGTGAAGGAAAAAAATAAAGTAGAGTGAGAAGGAATCTAAGTGGGGAGGCTTTTTTTTGGCAATACTACGGTCATAAATAGGTTCACTTGTCACATTCCAGGGATGTGGGAATGACAGCGCAGCGGTCAGAGCAGGGAGATATGTATGTGTGAGATGTGTGTATGTGTTTATTTCCACTATCTGCATTTCCACCTGGCTTTGTTTCGTCCTCTCTGCAATGAGTAACGTCCACACCCTCCTCCCTGCAGTTACCTTTCGCAAACAGTCATGGTTTCTGACCCAATTTGTTACCTTTCCGGCCTTAGCCTTTCGTGGGCGTCTTTTTTTTTTTATCCACTTTCCTGCTGTTTTAGTGTTATTACGTGTACTTCAGTTTTTAATGACCCACTGCAGTTCTTTCATTACAAAAAACATTTCGCTTAGTCACAATGCCTTAATCCCTCTGAAGGCTGGTGGAGACTGCCTGCCTGTCTCCATTGCTTACAAACGCCTGCGGGCTGTTACCGTAAGGCCTGAACTCAGCGCTCGCTCCAACAGCTGTGAGAGAGGAGCAGCTGCTGGTGGAAAGAGCTGCATCTCAACACCGCTTAAGAGGCTTTTAGCGCTGACACAACTGACATCGCTCCCCAGCAAACTGGTACAGCGCCGCAGAAGCTACGCTGTATCTTTCAAGAGACCTCATCTTTGTATAGCCGTCTAAACAATGAGAAGAAACCTGTACTAATGTGCCCTGGTGTGAACCTCTTCATCAGTGACGGCTGATGAACTCGACAGATTTAGAGCTAGTACCGCTGTTCTGTGAGATTTTTTCGTACATAAAAGGATGTGCCATGTCGGATATGAACTGCAGGTCTGCTCTCTCAGGCCCGC
The DNA here is from genome assembly GCA_011952105.1 of Coreoperca whiteheadi. NCBI lineage: Eukaryota > Metazoa > Chordata > Actinopteri > Centrarchiformes > Sinipercidae > Coreoperca > Coreoperca whiteheadi. Next base: position 10,041,825 of record CM022479.1, on the reverse strand, counting down.
AAACAAATATCTGAGCCCACTAAGACGCGACACATAATGCCTTCGCTCTGATCCGCTCTCCTCCTACATGCCGAATCACAATCCACTTGCTTACAGTACAGTATGCAGCCAAACAAAGTACCAACCGCAGTGTTATGTTGTAGCGCAGATCTAGGGCCTCACTAATAAAACAAAAAATGTCACTTTAAGGCTTGTTTTCAGGGCCTAATTAATAAAAAAAAATAAATAAATCACGATTGGAAAAAAACTGAATTGCATCTACAGCAATCACACCCTGCACTAGTCATTTTCATCACGGAAAACTGGAGAACGTCAATGCGCCGTACTGATTTTAAGCAGTTGTCCCTTTGGCTTGGATTTGCACAGAACGTCTGCATGAGAAGGCTTTTATAAATGGGTCTCCCGGATGCCGCCGGAGAGCTTCGGCTGTTCCCGTGGCGTCTCTTGAGGCAGGCCGAGTTGTGACGCATCAAAGTGCAAGATGCCTTGAGGGGCTTTGAATGGCTGTTACACGATACAGCCCCAGACAGAGCGGCAGACAGCTCCACCTTCACCCACCAGGTCTCCGGAACACTAAAGATATCGGCCTTGTAATATCAATCGACTGATATGGTCTGGTTCGGACAGCACCAGGCACGAAGACACACAGACAGATGACAAGGTCACATTCATATACAGTGGATCACAAAGCAGCACAATCTCCTGAAAGAGCTGATACTTTGACACTTGTGACTGGGCTTTAATAACTGAACTGAAGCGTTTTAGCTCAACGTTGGCCACCCTTCGCCGCACAATCATCTTGTTCCATCAAATCTCTTCTCGTATAATAATCCCTTCCTCTATTTACAATCACTTCCGTTCAACCACATCTCGCGGTTTCCATAATCTCATCAGATACTATTGCCGGACCCCTGTCACTATACACAAAGTTGATGGGTCTGAGGGACACAGTTTTCAGGGAGACATTTTGGGATTGTTTTTTTCTTTGTAAGGGGGAAAATCTCCCCCCCCCCAGAAACAAACAAGACTGCATTCGCACCAACCTCACACGGACACAATCATTTAAAAAAAAAAAAAAAGGAAACATTACAAGAGATTTCTTCTTCATCTCCAATGAAAAAGATACAAAATGTATAAAAAAATGTTATTTACAGTCTTATCTATCTTTTTTTTTTTTTTTTCCCTTTTAGACAGATCTTGTCTGGATCAAGCGGACTTTTGCATTTGAAATCTGAGGAGTTTGTGTTTGTCTTGAACAGATTTTAGGTAGTAGAGGTGATTGGACTCGTCGTCCAGAGAAACGTCATAGGTCATTGTAGGCGGTGGTGGGACTTGAAAAAACTTGAAATTTATACAGTACAAACCACCCACAAACACCCTCTTTAATCCTCAGTGGACGTGCTCTCTGTCCCACTGTCTTTCCAACTCCGTGTCTTCTCTGGCCCCAACTTTGTTTCTAGTCCTCTGATGTCCCAGGGTGGGCCAGTGGTTTAGGGACCCTTGAACCTGAACTCCCTGGTGTTCCAAGCAATGCATAAAGGGATATGGAGGCTGTCATCAAGACTGTCCTTCGCTTCTGTTGGCTCTGAGGTGAAGGAAAGGGGAAGGACTCGTCAATATGTTTATACAGCAACTTCTCCACTGATTGTAAATTCACTTAAACATAATGATGACAATACAAATGCAGGCGCAAAATGGAAATGGGCTGTTAGCAGGCAGAAGGACAAAGAAAGAGGCAGGAGACAAAGGACGATGAGGAGTCTAAGTCAAATAAAAACGGGACAGGAGGAGAGGGATGGTGGAGGCAGAGTTATTCACACAGAAGGACTTACTCGGAGTCGGGGGAGACTTCGGATATGCTGTGGGAGGTGGCGGACTGAGGCGGGGAGGGGGAGGTCCCGTGGGCGGAGCCATTAGGCCCAGGGTTAGAGGCAGCGGAGGGAGGAGTGAGGACGGACGAACTGAAGGACGCCAGGATGGAGGACAGAATATCCAGGTGTTCACTGGACGGCTGTCGACCCAGAGGGTTTGGATTTGGACATGCGACCTGGGGGACAGTCTGACCGGGGTACCTACATGGAGGTGCGGAGTCCAGTCGACCCCTAACGTGAGCTGAGGCGGGCACCTGCTCTTGCTGTGGCTCCTCTGAGATCGGGGGAGGGGGGGAGGAGGAAGGGGGCTGGTCAGGGTGCGAGGGCTGCCGGGGAGGCAGAGTGCGGAGCCACTCCCGACACGGCTGAGCCTGGGCTCCTACTCCGTTGGTGTCCAGCTGCTCTCTCGACCTACTGCTCATCAGCGCCCCCCCCAGGTGCTCCCGGGACGAGGCCTGCCGCCGAGTTAGCGTGTTCAGCTGCGACCTCGATCCGCCGAGGTATCCCTCCATTCCTGCTCCGACAGCTCCGCCGTTTCCGCTCAAGTCCTCCCTCGAGGCGTGCACGCTGCCTGCCTGGTGGTTGTCCAGTCTGTCCCTAGATGCTGCCAAGTTCTCCCTGGATGATGAGACTCGCTGGTGATCCAGCCCCAGGCCCCCTAGCCCTGCTCCCTGCCCTAGCCCCAGCTCTCTCCTCCTGGGTAAGAGATCCAGGTTTTCCCTAGAACCACGGGAGTCCAGCCGGTCCCTCGATCCCCCGATCGTCTGCCTCCCTAGTGGATCCCTGGACAACTGCCTCCGGGCCAGTGAGTCCAGGTGCTCCCTGGAGGAGTAGCGGGAAGCCGGTTGGGAAAGAGAGCCGGAACCTCCACCGGCGCCAGCCGTGGCGGAGTACATGCGACCGTAGGAGGCCGCGGGAACGCCCCGGTGGCCCAAGGTAGAGGTTCGGTACCAGTTGAGCTCACTGGGGACCCGGCCCATGGTGGAAAGACCCTGGAGTGCTGGGGGGCAGCCGAGACGATTCTTCAGGATACCTAGGAGGAGAGAATGAGAACGTGAGAAGGAGAGCAACGCGTGAGCGGCAAAAAAGGAGAAAGAAGAAGAAAAGGTATAGAAGGAATGGGATTCCATTAGATTGGGGTCACAGGAGAGGGGAGAAGGATACAGGGGTACAGAAGCGTGATGAGGGAAGACGGGGATGAGAAAAGAAGCAAGTCAAAGGATGCAGAGAAGTGGGTAAGGGCAGGACGGAGAAGGGTTTCGGGGGAATCCAAATACCATCTGAGTAATGTGAAAATCCTGAGGGAAATATATACACCATATACTGCCAAAAGTGTGGTTTCTCGCTTTCGGCCACTTATATGTGTATTCGTGTGTTTTGCGTACTAATACATTCCCTAAAATGTCACCCATGCTTCCAGGCAACATGAGAGATTTCCGACTTAGCCTGCATTTCTTGCTCACCCACCCTCAGTGTGTGGTGTGCCTCTGTGTGATATTTGATATGTAAGTATCCTCCGTGAACATATAAAAGTGTCCGCCATGCTTTTAGGGACAGATTTAGACCTTGACTGAAGCGCCACACTGTGTTGTTTAAGTCTTTTTTTTTTTTCATGCACAGGGGCCACGCGGCTGGAGTTTGATGTGGGGATACACAAACCTGCATGATGTGCACATGTGGTGATCACCATCACATTATATGCTGACACTTAAGACAAACCTGCTCTTTTTTGCACATCCCAACAACAGTAAAGGTCTGGTTACTAATAAGAACCAACAAGAAAACCAGAACAGTAGTAAAAAGAACAGAAGTAAAACAAAAAAGAGCAGATTAAGTGGAATTATATTTGTTAACATCCTTATAAGTAAGGGTCATGCTAGCTCACTGAAATAATTCAAATGCACATGCAGTCCTCGCTATTGGGCTTTTAAATTTCGGCCCACACAGCTGACACATCTCCTCCATGTTCCTCTTGGCAAACTGCCCCATTTGCACCCAGTCAGACAGGCTGTCTGGAGACTTTTGTTAAACCGTATGACAAAGAAGATAATGTATTTATAGTATACAGGCCAGACACTGGTATCCAAAGTTGCAAATGTAACATAGCAACAAGAAAGAAAAAAAAGACAGAAGAACAAAAACACAATTTCATATAGGTACAGGTCTGTTAATCAGTCTGTTAACTACATTGTCTCAGAACATTATTTTGTACTTTCTTTATCAAATTTTTTCATATTCAATTTCCACGAGTCATTGTCTTGACTACAATTAAATAAAAGAGCAATGCCCTGGCAAAATGTACATGAAAAAACTGAAATCTATGACCTTTTCTTCTTTTCTCTACTCAGCCTCTGATTGGTCGGCTCGTCGGCACGAGACTTTAAAGGAAGCAGCATTGACAGCTTTGGGAGGACGGAGCTCTGTCTCTCCGACCTGGCTCTGACCGTCCTGTTCCTTTGCCACGTTTGCGTTACTTTAGTTTTAGTGTGGGTGCGGGGAGATCCGCCGCCGTGTTTCTGCTAAATAAATAAGTCCCTTTTGTTGCCCGTTAACTATTGTCCCTCTTTTATGTTGTGTGTCCCATGACCCCAAGACAGGGACCGTACCAATACGGAAAGGACAAGACAAAGATTGAAATAATATTCAGAGCAAATCCAAAACGTCAGTGTGCCCTTAGATTGCGCGTATGTGTGTGCACGTGTGTGTGTGTGTGTGTTCCTCTCACCCTTACGGTGCCTGTGTGGCTGGGTGAGGCCGTTCTCGTCCCCGCTGGTCAGCGCTGCATCAGGCTGGTTGTTGTTGGCAGCGTCCCTGCTGTAATCTGCCCCCAGGGGGCGCTCTGAGCTCCACTTCTGCAGGGTGTGCGTCTCGCACTCCTCCAAAGCTGGCCAGTAGGACAGAAGGTCGTTGCCGTCCAGATCTGTCACGCGTGAAAAAGGGCCGACACGTTCTGGTTACTCATGAGTTTAACATCAGTTTCAGTGACAATTCGTGACGTGAAATCGTCGCCGTCGCTGCCACAAAAACTGACACCTTCCCCAGAATCCATGTTACCACGTCAGGTCATGACTTAGCGCCCAAAGACTTCTGGTGAAGCAAAAAAGCTCTTTAAAACAAAATAAATAAATCACTATTATTTGCTGTCATCCCTGAAAATAATGTATTATTAAAGCCAAAAAACACCTGTTGTGAAAAGCTGCCAATATGTTCTTATGCCTCATAACCATTTTTTTTTTTTATTTGACATGCAAGCATTGTGCTACACTTTCTCGCTGCATGTGCATCGTAACGAACACAAAACCGATTTGCGTATCAAACGGCAAGCGTCATGTTCACTGTAAAGTAACAGCCAGGGCAAATTCATTCACATTCATGTTCAGTCATATGGTTAGATAATGTATCAGATTAGTGCAAATGACCTACGAACAGGCAACGTTCATGGTCTTAACATGTCAAACACGCAGTGTTTCGTGAAAGCGTACACGTCTTCCCCCACAAATGGTGAGGTTCCCCCTTTGCGGCCGTTTAGTATGTCCTGTGATGACATCAACCCTTTGGGCCGATCAGTGTCATTCGGGAAAAAAATCCCGCTACAGAGGGGTATGGTGACCCACATTTTGTCGTATTTTCAATCAGTGGTGTCATTAGGGCTGCGTCTAAGGATTCCGTCCATTATCAATGAATCTGCCAATCATTTTGTCCAAAATTTGGGAAAAACAAATTCTCTTGAGCCCAATGGGACATATTCCCATTGCTTGTTCTCTCAGATCAACCCTGGGATGTTTGGCTTTTCTGCTTGATAAATGACTTGGCAATTAATCCATTATCAGAATGACTGCAGCTTCATTTCTGTCCATCGAGAAATTAAATAATTATTATTCATTCCAGCTATAACATAAATGATTAAGTGCTTACTTTGACAACCACACATGGTTCGGTAAGCCTTTTTGTCCTCTCTGACATTCTTTTAAATAATTGCAACAAAAGGCTGCCCATTTATTGGGTGGTTTTTTTGTTCCTTTGTCTTTTTTTCAGCTGTCCATTTAACGCTTAACTCCGTTCCGCACATTCCCAGCACAGTCGACAGCGCTCCTGAATCAATGAGGCGTATAACGAGTAGGCCGCCATCTTCAAACTGCGACCCTTTGAGTAAAGAGCCCGCATCCTTCAGCGCCGCCCTGGCCCTTCAGTATGACTGCATTGATGAATTGATTGGACTGTACTGGCCATCTGGATCCTGTCCTCCTCTGTGCAACTGACAGCTCTGGTCCATGTTTCACCCTGAATAGAATTAATGTGATCCAGATGGCTTATTAAGCTAAGAATTGAATACAAATATGGATTTGCAGATTTGCACATGTCTGGCCCGGTTTTTGCACAGTGAAACCTTTCACTGAACACGGTTTATGCATGACATTTATGTCACATACTTTGAAGTGGATAGCCTCATATATAATGCACGGTATCTTTTCATGTGCATCAGAGGAAAGAAGTTATTGATTAAAGGGAGATTTTCAACCAGCTTTGTATCATTACAGTGTCGGTAGTATATGCAAATGAACACTGATTAATAACTTGCCCGCATGCCGCCTGCATCCAGAGCTCCCCGTTCATTTGCTGGCAAGAGGACTAGAGATTGTACTTCTGCATGTTTGCATGCCTGCCTCCGTGGGCAGTCGGACTGAGAGAGGGGCGGCTCCTCATCGCTCCAAAATCAAAACATCCTGTCCGCCATGTTGTCTACTCGCTTGCACTAAAACAACTGGAGGACCACGGCAGAAGGAAATGTTCCTGTGACGTCAGACGTGGAGGGAAACGCTTTTGATCAGTGTTTTGCAGGAATCGGACATTTGGGGCTATTTAAACGAGCCAGAACACGGTGAGGCGGAATCACGACGTATGGAGGAGGAAGAGGCCGCCACAGCCGAGGGTCAAGCCCACGCCGGCCGGGGAGGATAGCGGCACAGAACTGCCCCGTGCCGGAGACAACCGGTGGTGCCGCTGCAGTAAATGTGCGCCGATGGAAACTGAAATGGACTCGCTGTGCTGCAGCGCATTGCGACTGAAAGCTTTCAGCAGTGAACAAACAGATGTTCACAGCAGGCGGGAAAATGGAAACCGACTTCCCCGCCTACACACGGCCTGGGAGTGGGCTTGGAAGGCAACAGGCCCAATGCACTCTGGGTATTGTAGGCTTTCTACCTTTTGAGCGAAAGGGGATAGATACCACAGCCATTTCTCTGGTCACACAGCGCCAGGTTTGAAACTGTTTGCGTCTTTCTACTGCAGAGACAGCCCAGGTTTATGAAAATACCATCTTTCCAAATCTCTTTAGTGACCACTGGCACTGACATTTTCTCTTGTTGTATGTGTGTCTGTTTTTGTGCCAACACGTGTCGTATCTTTGCATATCTGAGTTAAAATAATGGACTTTTGGTTGTTTTTTTTGTTTTTTTTACAGCAGGGAGCCTAAATTGTTCGACTGATGCCGGCTGGTAGGGGCCTTTCTGTGTGGACTTTGTATGTTCACACCACACTTGTGTGGCTTAACATACAGTACATGTCAGCTTAACCGGCGACTCTTAAATGCCTGAAGACGTGAATGTGTGTAAATGAATGTTTGTCCAAGTGTGTTTTCCCTGTGCTGGACTGGTGACCTTTCCAGGCTGTATTCTGCCTCTCACCCAGTGTGAGATAGGATACAATCCAGCCCCCCCACCATGCTGCTGGAGTCATTTGAAAGGTTTCTACGGATGATGCCATGAGTCTGGCTTGACATTGGAACTGTGTCCTTGTAACTGCTGGGAGTCTCAGCTGAATAGCGCTGCTTTCATCTGCAAAAGGAGCCAGCTACAAACTTTTAGTGGTTAAAGTTTTCAAAGCTTTCAGACTTACCAGGGATGAATATTTGATATTCAAAAATAGATAAAAAGGATACATGTAATGTTTTGTGCTGTGCATGTGAGTGCCTTTCCCACGTGTCCTCCATCTTACCTTTTAATGGGAGCATCCCCCAAAACTCACAGGTTACAGGTTCAATCATCACTGTGTTCTCATCAACTGCCGAAATGTCCTTGAGCGAGACACTTACTCACTTATAAGCATTACTGGCTTATTAACTGTGAGAAGAAATTCCTTACAGAGCAAAAACAGGCGAAACAGTGGAGATAAATCACAAAGTGCTCTTCTACCTTTGGTGCCATTGTGGGTGGGCTCGGTGAGCAGACGCTCGCCGTGATTGGAGCGTTTGAATCGCCGCTGGATGCGCCCACGGAGTCGCACGTTGTCCTCGCTCTCAGAGGACGGGATGGAGAGACTGCGCTCCTCCTCCATGGAGAGGTCTGAGTCGGAGTCCGAGTCCTCACCTAGGAGAAGAGAGGGAAAGGAGGAGGAGGCAGAGAAGGAACAAGTGAGTAGAGGTAGGAAAGATGGGGTTGACGGCTTGTTATTCCTTCTTGTTATGTTATATAAATCAGGAGGATGCGGCTTCTTCTGCTAAACCACGGGACAGTTGAGCTTAAAAGACATTTATGTCCACATTTTCTTGCATTTACTTCTCATTTATCAATGAGGCGGCTGTGGCTTGGTGGCAGCGCGGGTCGTCTCCCAATCGGAGGGTTGCCGGTTAGATCCCAGGCTTCCCCCAGCCATGTGTGGAAGTATCCTTGAGAAACCTTCCTATCCTTAGCTTTGTATACTGTGCTAGGCTTTAATCACACTCGTTTTTTGATGCACCTATGCTTTTTGTTACCTTGTGTTGTTATATTGCCTCCATTGTCTTCCTCATATGCGAGTCACTTTGGACAAAAGCGTCTGCTAAATGACTAAATGTAAACGTATGATACTGAACCCCAAATTGCTCCCGAAGCTGCGCCTTCGGTGTGTGAGTGTGTGTGTGAATGATTAGTTTAATGGGCAGTCAGCTCCTGCCATCAGTATGAATGTGTGTGTATGGGGTAAATGTGATTTGTAGTGTGAAAGCGCTTTGAGTAGTACAGGCCATTTACGTTTACATTTATATGAGCTTAATTGTTAAGGAAATTCCTATGGAGAGAGAGTAACAAGAAAGGAAGGGAAAAGAGAGAGGTAAGGGGGAATGTGTCACTACTGCTCGTGTGTGTTTGTGTTCGTGTCCATGGTCATGGTTGCGTCTGGGTGTTCACCTCCGTCCCTGTGGAACATGGCTACATCCAGGTCTGTTGCTCCGGTGTGGACAATGTTTTGTTCAAGAGTCTGACGAGCCAAAAGATTCTCTCTATCAGGGGAAGAGGAGAGAAGTGAGGACACGCGCACACAATTTATACCGTACATGCACTCATGCAGCCTGATACAGATTAAAACTAGAGTATCCACACACTCACACACATAAAGACAGACAATCACTGAGCCATGACGACACCAACAGCCACTCTCAGAGTACATTAGTGTTGCTCTACATACAGTACAGTACATTGTTCCATCCAATCTTCTTCATCTTTACCCCACTGACCCACAAAATAAACAACAGGGTTTTTAGTAGCGAGGGAATTTCCTCCCTGATGCAACTTTAACCCAAATCACAGAGTGTCACAGAGAATACATCAAGCCTGACAGATTCCTATTTCAGTGATGGTTTATCGTTTGCATTCGTTGCTATTAAACTCCCTGCTCTCGAACTGTCGGAAAATGACGCTAGTCTTAATCTACTCGACCACCCACGGTGTAGACGTTCATCATCCAAACTCATTTGTGGTTTTGTCGGTGAAAGTTGTGAGGTGTGTGTGCATTCTGTTTATGTGTGAACGTTTGTGTGGGTTTATATAACCTGGCGGAGCTGACAGAGGAGATGGTAGAAGTTCCCAGGGTGATGCGGTGCAGCCCGCTCTGCTCCAACAGAGATGCATTGTGATAGGGGTTCTGGGCCTGAACACGCGCGCGCGCACACGCACACACACACACACACACACACACACACACACACACACACACACACACACACACACACACACACACAAGAAGGTTGAGAGAGTGAGAATAAAATTCAGAGAAATGAGAAGAAGCTACATTATTCAGATAATATTACATCAACCATTACACGGAATGCTACAAAACACAGCCCTTTCTAAATGAATTTTTAAACAAATTTCCTCCCTGATGATGCTGTCGGAACATGGGAAAAAAATGCATCAAATCAGCACACACCAAGAGTCCCACCCTCATTATGGGATAACAAGTGCTCCTCTAGACTCTGTTCCATCATATATTTTTGAATAAAGGGCTTCTCTCTGATGCTGGGGTTTATCGATTCAAATCATAAGATAATGAGTACTTAGTACTATAATTGGTGGTTAAAATGCTAAAAGGACATTTTCTTTTTGGTTTGCATTCGAAAACCGTAACCCTCATTATATTTTACTATAGCTTCCCAAGACTCATGGGGGCTATTATAGGGAAAAAAAAGAATTAAAAAAAAGGGAGGTTAGGCTGGTGAAGCAGAAGCTAGCCTGGAAATAGGGCACAACTTCAGCTTTCTATACGGCATTAGGCCACGGTAGTCATAAATAATGTAATCATACAGTAGGAGTCAGATAGGCGAAAGGATGCTAATAGCTGTTCATTTATATATACAATCCATCAGAAGTCAAAATGGCATAGTGTGCGTGCCTGATAATAGTTTTGGGAAGGTCATTTTGCCCCAGATGACTCAGTGATGGATAGGAAGAGCTTCGGAGGAAACGAGGGGTTAAAAGGGTGGAAAGAACTATGTATCAACTACGACCCAGTCACACACACCTGCGTGTACGTTACACAATTGTCTCATAAGCACACACATCCAGGTTTACTGGATAGAATGAGGGGATTAAAAAGGGGGTATTGGAGTGTGAACACGCATACGTACACATACACACACGCACGCACACGCACACAGGCACTAGCACAGAGGACAGATGATGAGTGTTTTAAAAAAAAAATTGCGCTAAGAAAACAAGGGTTAGAGTGCAGTGAGCTATGGACAGATAAACACACAAACAAGATAGAACAGAGAGCGAAGAAAATATGCGAAAGCAGGACAGGGTTACACACACACACACTTTTGTAGAAGTGGGCTAGGGCTCCACCGGTCGGTATATTGTTTTATCTGGGTCAGAGTCGAACCCTGAAGGCAGAAGGAGAGGAGGGAGGGAGGGCAAGAAAGATGGATGGATTGATAGAGGAAAGGAGGACAAGAGGGCTTTTGTGCTCTCCTAGTAATGGACACAGTGAGAGTGTGCATCTCTAAAGGATAACTGGATCAAAACAGGAAATGGTTTTAGGAACATGCAGCGAGACGATTCGCAGCTTCACATCAGGGTCTTCGATTCACCCTGCAAGTCGAAATTGTGTAATGATGACCATCGCATTATAATATTATAGTTCGAGTAAATTATCAAAAACATTTTAATCACTATTTCTTATATTTTATTTTGCATTCTTGCTGCCAGTGTGCTGTATATAGGATTTCACAGTATTGTCAGTTCAGACCAAGATACCAGACGACATAAAACATCCTAAAACCTTTAGGTGTAGCAGAGACGAGCTGCAACAGTACAAATACCCGATCCAAGGCTGCGTGTGCGTGGAACTCACAGTGTTCTGCGGTGGTCTTGGTGGGTCTTCTCCAGGGCTCTTCTTACCCAAACAGGCGACCCTCCAGGCTTCCTTAACCTCCGAGTTGAACACCGTGAAGACCAGCGTCACCGACAGACCCTGGGAGGGAGAGCGGCAGAAAGACACAGAGTGAGACCGAGGCCACGGGTCCTTCCAAGATCCTTGCAGATGTTTGATGATGTCTTTTCCTTATTAGTTTTCCAAACAAGTGTCCCCAGCTAAAAAAAAAACAAAAAACATACACTTTGTTCATACCTGCACTAGGCAGAGGACATCGAATATGTAGTAGAAAGCCAGGATGCTGTTGTTCACAGCCATCAGACCGCACAGCCAGGTGGAGGTGGCTACCAGCAGCAGCAGGAAGGCATTGCGAACAGTGGCGCTAGACATAGAAACACAGAGAGAGGGCAGTGTGGGAGACAAAGGTTGGATTTGGATTCACCAGGAGGAATCTGTGATACAACACACACTCTGGCACCTGTACTGGACATCTGCAGTTCTTTAGAAGCAGAAAACATCATGTTGCATCCTTCTTTCTCTACATTAAAAACTTGGATATCTTAAGATAATGACATGGTTACTTTGCCTACTTACCCTGCTGGCTGGTTAACCAAGTCTTTACTGAATGTAACATTGGAAATCAATATTCACTTGTACCTCATAACACTAAACACTATATTACTTCTATCATAACAATGTGGTCATTAGGGCTGGGACGATTTGCATTTCGTGGTCGCACCCGGGCAAAGTATGGATTTCCCCCGGGGAACAAGATGCAGCATTACAACCTCGCCCACAATCTCCCCCTCGCCCCACCCCTCCCGTGCGGTCTACTGACATTCGCACATGCTCTACAGAGAAACAGAGAGCGTCCCCTACTAATGCCGGTTAAAAGCTTGTAAGAGCACCTGTTAGTGCTGATGTCATTCGCTGCCACGCTGGTCTGATCGTTTTCGATAGGCGACGTCATGAACAAGCAGCCTCCTTCTCAATAGGAAGGAGAAGACTAAATATAACCCCACGCCCGAAAAGAATAACCACCTGCTCCTTTGGTTTTTTTGGCGACTTTATAAAAACAGAGTGCTGACAAAAGAAAGGCAAAAGTGCAGACACATACGGGGCGAGAGGAACAGAAAGAGGCAGGCGGGGGGCGAGCTGGTGTGTGTGTGCAGAGATCAGAGGTGTAGGGGTGTGTGTGTGTGTGTGTGTGTGTGTGTGTGTGTGTGTGCGCGCGCGTCTGGAAAAGAGAATTGAAAGAAAAAGCAATGTGAGCAGATTACAGTGGTAAAAAAAAACAAGGTGGAGAATTAAGTCGAATTAAAATGTTGACATAAGAAATAACCAAGTAGAAATAGGGTAATATATTAATGGAATTTCAAATATTATAATATCTTCAATAAACAAATACATTTTTGTTGCCCTGCAGTACATACTTTGTTTCTGGTTACATTTGTTTGTTTAGTAAGAGAAAATGGTTGAATAAAATATTGAAATATTGATGAGACATGTCTTTGATATTTATTTTGGGTAAATTAATTGTGATATTAAATCGAGTGATAAAAACATAATCTTTAGAATAATCGATAAATTAGACATTAGTTTAATTGACTAATTGAAGAAATAAATGTTAAAATAATAATGGTTAGGGACAGCCCTAGCGGTCATTTATACATTGAGGCATTATTTTCACCCAGCCAGTTCTTTCCTGATGTCCATGATTAGGGTCATGGAGACATTTGGTGACAGGAAACACAAGAGAGGCAGGAAGTGAGAGGCAGCAGGAGCAGGAGAAAGTAGAGAACCCATAGGATGGATTCTACGACACAGACGTGGGAGTGAGGCAAAGAGAGGCGCCGCATAGCTCAAGCGATTTCCTTGTGTCGCTGGTTCTGATCAAGAACAAGGCCCGACACGATCAGTGTCTAGCAAATCAGCGCTGACGGAATGAGAAAGATGGAAACGCAAAACTGCTCTCTGAAAACATGGCTTCGTAATGCACGTATGACAGCGAGGTTTTTACTATGATCTGCTAAAAACTAGCAAACCAACCAACCAACCAAAAAAATAAAATAAATCAAAGCTGTGGATTTTGGAAACGTAAGCACAGCTTTAGAGTTTATGGTTTCGTAACATTGTTGAGGTTGTTAGTACGTCAATTTTTATTTTTATTTTTATTTTGTATGCGGCTGTGGCTTGGTGGCAGAACGGTTGCCTGCCTATCGGAAAGTCAGCGGTTCGATCCCCCAGCCATGCGTCGAAGTATCCTTGAGCAAGATACTGAACCCCAAAAATGCTCCCGAAGCTGCGCCTTCGGTTTGTCAATGTTCTCATATGTAAGTCGCTTTGGATAAAAGCGTCTGCTAAATGACTAAATGTAAATGTAAATGCATCCATTGAGTTTAGCTGTATTGTCAATAAACAATAAAGGACTGCTCAACGACATGCAGTTGTAACCGCTACACGCTAAACCCTTAGCACTTAACGTTAGATAAACACTGTATATAGTTGATGCTCATAAGATCAATACTAATAGGTTAACCACCTATAGTGCTCATTTGTTTTTAAACTTCATTTTGATGCCGTGACACTGCCGTTAACCAAGTTTATTGTGTCTTAGCTTAATCTCATGGAAACCTCTAAGCTTTGCCCACAAGTGTCCACACACCTCATAGCAATTACAGCATGATGTCGGAATTCTACGTTTGTACAAATTAGCAAAGGCTTCTTTTAAGACAGAATGCCGGTGTCTTTAAAAAGAGTTAGTCACCAGAACATCTTCATTCAGTACCCTCTGAAGCCTGAGATAAAAGCAGAACTTGGATTTTTTTTTCCTGCCAAGGCCTGATCAGTACAATAATAAAAGACTGCAGGCTCACAAAACGTAATGGAAACTAGCCCAAACGTCACTTCTTGAAAGTGAGAAAAGACATTGAACCATGGTGTGTAGGTACTCACATGACAGGGAGCTTCTTGGTCTCCTTCTGAGAGGGATTGCAGGACATCTTTGCTACAATCATGAAAATGCCTCCGTTCATCTGGATGGAGGGGCGAGCAATACAAACGGTAAGCCAACATTCCTAACGCATTTCAACTCATCCAATACTGCCGTTAGCAACATCAGGAACGGGGACAAACAGATTAAATTAAATCAAATGTGCATCAAATACGCATCTACGGGGAGAAAAGGTACATTTATTAAAGGCAAAGCCAAGGCTATAAATTGCGCCTTAATTCTGTTCTGGTTCCAGTATATGAAAATGGACAAATTAGTGTATGAAAGAAAGAAAATCGCTGAATAAATTAATGAAATGGAGAGAAGGCAAAACAGGAGGACGGAAAGAAGAAAGGAAATAAATAGAGGCATGAATAAAGGTTAGAAAAGTGTAGAAACAAATAACACTTGATTACTGACTCCACTGCACTTTTATAATTCATAATTAGGCTGACATCAAGCCTGGTACGCAGCGTTAAGTTTATCTGGAATCAATGTTGCCCTGAAAAACAGAATTCACTCAGTTTGCTTGAATGCTCATCAACGGTCTGCCATTCTCCCTCACATCACTGTTTACACTGTATTTTTATTCGCGTTTGTGTGCATGCAGCATTAGCTACAGTATATCAGACAGACAGGGGAACAGTTACCAGGATGACGATGCCTATAGGACCGGCAAAGCTCCAGATGAGTTTGTCATAGATGGAGATCCAACAAAAGTCTGGGTTCCCGTAACCCTCTGGGTCCAAGCCCACTGCCAGGCCTGCGGCGGAGAGACGGACAAAAACAGATCAGGCAGGAAGATCCACTCTGAGATCTCTAGTGTCAATCACAGAGGGAGGCAAAATGACAGCGGCAGGAACGCTCCACGCGGTTCTCTTTACCGACACTCGGCTCAGCACAACATTTCATCTCCCGTCCAAAAGGACACACATCTCCGGAGGAAATAGTGTACCCGAACACTCGTGTGCCAATAGCAACACTTTGCCACTATCAAGCAGCAGCATTACAATTAGTGTCACTACTGTCTTTGTAAAGACAGATGATAGAGTCCATCTTCCGATAGATGTCATGTTTAGCTTGCTGGCATTGATGTTAGTCACCGTTGCAACTATTTTGGTAGAGGTTAGTGGTAGTTCGTAACTGAGCCAATTAAACACAGTGGTTTGAATGAGACCAGTGCGACAGCAAGTAAACAGTAAAGCACACCGTGATGGTGCCGTGCGTGGTCGCTACGAGATTTGTGACTGATTCGAGAACTGTGAACTCTCCATTCCTTGTGTGTCCTCGTTTGGACACCACTGTCAAGGTGTTGACAGTCATGGCTATGAATTATTATTATTTTTTTAAATGAAGTTGCAAAAGTAAGAGACAGGAAACGCCTAAATTAAGACGGACAGACAAACACACCTCTGGGCCCGAGGAAAGAGTCATGCAGCCAGTGTGTGTTAGTGTGTGTGTAAAAGAAGAAGAGAGAGAAAAGAAGGCAGACCGATATTACTTCCTTACAGTATGTGTCAAGGAAGAAATAGCTTGCAAGCGCATGTGTGTGTGTGTGTGTGTGTGTGTGCTTTACTATCTCTATATTAAAATGAAACTTGTTTAATACAAGTGTCAATAGGACACCTTATCTACACAACCAGATGGCTGCAAAGACAAGTACCGGCGAATATCACAGCGATCTGCATGTGTGTGAATGTGTATGTGTGTGTTACCTGTGATTATGGCGGGCACGCCCCAGCCGATGGCATAGTAGAACCTCATGGCACCATAGTTGATGTTGCGCTGCTCAGTCTGCATGCGGTAGATATGAAGGCCCTCCACGAACATCCAGGCAAACGTGGACATGAAGAAGTAATGCAGGAGGATGGCGACCACCGTGCACAAGAACTGAAAGGGGGGGGGGAGGAGGAGAGAGAGACGATGCAGGGATGAAAGAAGGAAGACAGAGAAGGCGTGAAACACGAAAGAAAAGAAAGGCGGGAGGATTAAGAACAAAATGGGAAGAAAAGAAGGCGAGAGATAAAAGATATAATCCTTTGTGCGGATTGTCGTGACAGTTGCAGAGCAGACATCTTGGCGGGCGACCAACAAGTCTTTATTACAACACAGCAGGTGTCAGCGACGAAGTAACAGGCGTTCACAATTTAATTACCAGCCCCTCTAATGAAGCGAGTGTATGGCAGCGGCTAACAGTACATCTCCAGGAAATTTACAAAATAAGTGATATGAATGTAAATGAATGTTAATGTGCCAAGAGTTTCGGTTCTCAGTTGATATTGTGGCAATAACAGTGAGCACAGTCGGAGAGGAAAGTACACAGAGTAAAGAAGGCGGTTTTCATAGCAGTTTCGTGTCAAAGTCTGAAACATAATATATTAAAAACGGACGGGGTTCGTGTCTGTCGTCCTCTCAGACTCTGAAACACTGTAGATCCTCCGGCAGGAAACTCTAACGTTATCTATCTGATTGTATCTTCACTTTGGACCGTCCAGACACAAACTGGAGAAACCTTTGGTTTTAACCCTGTGGGACGCAGAGGGTTAGGGTTGGTTTTGTGGACTTAATCAACTAGTTGAAACTAGATATTAACTCACTCACATGACGTATATAAAGAAGCAAATTAAGACAACAGCAGAGTCACGATGCTTGGCAGCTATTAGCGTGTTGAATTGAAATTTAAATGTCCTGAACAGAATCTTTATCAGTGTGCACAAGTGTTTGATCATTAGACACTAACCTTTTTGTTAGAACCACTACAGTTTTAACTTGAGGTTAACTGTATTCTGTAACTGGGTGGATTCCCTGTTCAAACTCACCAAGGTGGATGAACTGCGTCTAAAAATCATGGAAAGAGACAACCCTCCCTTGTTTCCTGGTTTTAAAGGGGAGTTATCTGCTCAGTTGAAGCGTATTTTACGCTCCAATTGTTTGGATCATTCATTTAAACTCTTATATTTCAACTGCTACCGTCTTTCTGAATTGATACTCATTTTTAAAAAGACACATTATACATTTCGGAGAGGTATTTCTAAAACGTCAGCTTAATGCCAAGACACACCGCTGCCGAACGGTGCGTCAAAACAGCCGTCCCTATTATTCTCTATGTGCAGCCCCCCATGCCACTGTCCTATTTCCAGTGTTGCCGCCCTTGAAAAAACGCTTTGCTTCCCAGAGAAAAAGCTGCTTTGTACTTGCCCAACAGCTCGACTTCCTGTCCTCACCTCTGGCTGTGTGTGGAGATTAACTACGTATACATTGTTGGGCCTCACCTCACCAGCACGTGTGGAGAACAAAGACAAGGCCTACTTGGAGGACAGAGCAAACAGAGCACGAAGGCTGGCTTTGCTTGTTTCTCTGGATTGTGTTGCGTTTAAGAAATAAGACCTGGTTTTGGCATGCTTAGGCTCGTCACCTTCTCCGTTCCTCTTCGACACATTTACCACTAAAATTGCTACCTCCTGATGGAGCTTGCTACAGTGAACAGGGCGATCACACACAGACGAGCCGCTAAAACTGTGTCGCCAGCAAAACCGTTGTTTTCCGATGGCACGGCGTGCGCTCCGTTCCTGCGTTTTTCTGCCGGTTTTTAGATGCGAATAAAAGTTAAAATATTGTCAACTTTTAAGTGCAAGGCGAGTCGCCGCACCGCTCCTCAACGTCAAACTTGGCCCAGGAAGCCAATCAAATCAAGCGAGAGGCGGCCTTTACCACGTTCTTCCTGTTGCTTGAGCAGCCAGGTGAATCTCTCTGGTGATTGTAATGCGGTTTACTATGCCGATAAATAGGCTAACCGTTACGAACTTACGGAGAGCTACAGGCGCACCGGCTGTACAGGCGTTTCTGAAGTGGCTGCCCCTGTAGTGGTGTGTCTCTTTATGCTACATTGGGCGATGAGACCATGTAATGTTAGTGTACTCAGCGACAGGTGAGCAGGTGAAAGCAGCTAGGGCAACGTTGCGCGGCTAAAGTTCAAATGAATTGAACTTTTGCGGCGACGAGAAAGAAGCCAATTGGCTGTGTGCGTGAAAACAGCTTTATCTCGTGTGTCCGTTTTTTGTTTTTCTTTGGAATATATAGCCTTATTATATATATATATTTGTCATTCTCTCGTGGGGCGGGGGGTGTTTTGTCGGGGTTGGGCCGCCCCCCCAAACAATGGTAGGTGAAACACTGGTCTTTACTGTCATAGATGTAATGCTGCATGAGGATGTCAAATCAGTGCTAGGAGATGGTGTAATCTGCTATTACATAAGGTATCTGAGGTCCATCCAATACCATGGTTAAGATTTCACATTATCAGGAATAGATCCCAATACGTTTTTTCAGGACATGAGAAACTTTCAAATCACTTTTGTCAGTTAAGTATAACAAATGAAGTGCGTACAATCATTAGTCATAACTAATTTGATGGAACTAGTGTTCCTAACTAATATAAACACCAGACAATGTAGATTACAAGCAGCAAATCCTATTTTGGCTTGAAATCAGATTTGCCTTGAATCTCCCTCTCTGCCAAAATCTTTTAGCGTTACAGTTGACTAAATACTCTGTCTGATGAACAAGCTTCTGTTGAGTCCATGTGAGTTTTCATTGACTTTGGTTACCGGAGATGTGTGACCTGCCAACAGGACAAACACTTAAATATTAATAACCTTCACTATCAAATGTTAGTTTCTCTTCAGGCTGCAGATTGGGTTCACTTGTAATTGGACATGATGACCTGAACAAATGAAATATAGAAATTCATCAAATGAAACCCTTCCACTTCAGTTTGTACCCAAGAAAACAAACTGTAAATATAATTGCATCACACTAAACTGTTGTAGTTGTAAATTACTCTGGATGAGAACAGTTAAACCCCTAAAATGTAAACGTAAAGGAGAAACACTTCACGCAAGCAAGACTACAGCTGAGCACGCTACATCTTTAAGTTAAGGCAAGCAATCCCAGGTTTTGAGGTTTAAAGAAGCTCAGTACAAATTCCTAATGACAGCCAGAGACGACACAGAAATAGCAGCAGCCTTGGCAGGAATACAGCCAGACGGTGAATTTCACACTCACACAAACACACACAAGAATACAAACACCACAAGATACACGTAAAAAGACAGAAAGATGCACAAGCTAGTGTGCACACAAACACACACGGCCGCTGCAAGCACCAACATGCTCTCTCAAGCATGATGAACATGAATTAAAGAACATATTGTCCAACTAGAAGTAACCACTGTAAGAACTGTAAGAGCCCACCACTGTGGGGGAAACTGCTTAATTAAGTGGATTTCATGCTGAGTGAGCACGTATTTCCAGTTCACTCACCACAAGCTTCGCTGCTCTTTCAACACACACATACACCGTGTGTGATGTAACAAAACGGAGAAGGAAGGGGTCAAGGGAGACAAAGAAATCAAGAGGAAAAGGGCAGTAAACAGTAAAACACACTTTATGTGATGTCAAGATTCACAAAGTGCGCACAGAGGGTGGGAAGAAGGAGAAAGATAGAGAACAGTTGTCTCCAACAAAACTGTGAAAGAGAGAACTATTTATGATATTACTTTGGAGAATGTCTTGATGTGACCTTTAGAAGGATGTTCTCATTCATAGCATTCGTTTCAGTTTCTCACTATGGGATACGCCTCCCTGCATATTCTTCAGAAGCATTTACGTCATTACACCAATCCTGATTGGCCGGCGATCGCGATGTCTGCATCAGGTAGATCCACCTATCCTTAAATAGCTTGTGCTACCATGCAGCTCAAGTCAAAAACCACTCCTTGCTTCGGAGCGTGTCTCTGTCGTGTAGGCTAGATAGCGTAACTGTGCTCAAAGCAGCGCTATCTTAGCTCTTAGCTAGCACTCCGTCGCCAGGTGCTAGCTGCCACTAATACGCTTCTACTCTCCGGTCTTCACCATAGACTGCGGCGATTATCCACATTAGCACGCCAGCTAATTCACCGTTCCTCTCAGTTAGCACTCCAGCTAACAAGATGGACCCTGACCTCCCTCACACCAGAGGACACAGAGACTCGACTCTGCTGGAAATAAAATCTCGAGTAAAGATTCACACCAGGTCTGCTTGTGCTGTCTCGGGCTGGAACATGCCCGGCTGGCCCTCAAATCCCCCGGTTCAAGCTGGCACTGCGCCTGCTTCACCGTGCAGTGTCTTCGACGACGTCCAGCTCACCAAGCATGCTTGTCGGGGAAGGACCATTACTTACTACCTACTGCCAACGACATGCAGGCCAAAGACAAAGGTGTGGACTAACGTTACCGTTAGGTCCAGCTCCCAGGCCCCGCTTTTGGAGAACGTACTTGAGCTGGAATAGGAGAGAGCCAGATGGCTCAACCTGACGAACCTGTCAGAAGGAGGACAAGCCGAATGTTCCGGATGGCATGTTTTGTACCGCTCTGGCCTCGATGCAGCAGAGGTGTGAGGCTAGGAATAGGGAGGATGAAACTCTCCAGCTCAGCCTTCCCTGGAAAGCCGAGCCGCCACCAACTCAAGCTCTCAGACAAACCTTCGCCCAGGTTGCCTCACAACCCCCTTAAGATCACCAAGCGGCCAAAGCCCCAGCCCGCCCTTGTCGCTCCACCTAGGCAGGAGGCAAGGGCGAGGTGGCCCAGGAAAACGCTGATGCAGACAACGGTTCCACCATGACAAACATTCCAGACCACCAGGCAGCAGGCTAGGAAGAGGACGAGCGCGGTCTGACAGCCATACCCCTCCCCACTGGTGAAGGTGCTGGTTGTTCCTCGTTCGCCAGCCCCACCCGTTTCATTCCGGAGTGTGATGCAGGGGTTTTCTATGCACCCCGACTCCCTGTTGTGGTGTGTGGTGCCAGGGGGGCACCAGAGCGCCTTTGCCATAGGAAAAAGAGAATTTGTTACGGCAGGTCCGGTCTCCCCTTTAAGTCACATAAGCACACACTCACATTTTTTAATAATAAAGCATGTTCCACTGTCGCATCCAGACCTAGGGTCAAGGGCGCAGTTAAGAACAATTAAACAAAAATAGAATGAAAGTCTCTGAACCTCATCACTCCTGGAGCGGGCTACCGCCCTCTTCGGGTCACGGACCGGTACCAAATCTGTCGGTGCGCATAACTTCGCACATGCGCAGTGTCAACCAGGGGCACACAGGCCAAGACGATGGATTTGATGGAATATTCGAGGGCTGGTCTGTGAGGAGTCTCTGGAGCAGCGATCTCCAGCGGTCACACATAAATTATGTGTGCACATACAAGGAATTTGGTTTTACGTTGCTCTCTATGGATGTACAAAGAAGTAGACGTACATTTAGTCGAGATAAGAAGAGATAAATGCTTCTGAGGAATGCGCAGGGAGGCGTATCCCATAGTGAGACATCTCACTCATGCTACTCTGAGAACTGGGGTTACGCAGGTAACCTAAAGGTATATGATCATCTACAGTGAAGCCGTAGGCAGTTTTCCACTACTAGCGGTGAGTACATGCTCAGATCTAAAGCTAAAACTGAAACCAAAAGCAGATTTTCACAAAGCTGCAGGTTGGGAACTGGATGGACCGTGATGTGAAAAAAGGAGGAAGGCAAAGAAGCTAAAGGCATCACACCAGTATCTCTACCTGTTGTTCAGTCTGATTTATCCCGAGGAGAAACACCAGCTCTGACAAAAACATGGCCGCCGCCGTGTTTGAATGGATGCTTCTGATGTTGGACTTGAGGCCTCGGAAGCAGGACAGCACCAGGACAGTGAGGAAGAGGGCCAGCATGGAGAAGCACAGAGAGGAGTATGTGACCAGCGCCAGTGTCTCCAGATCCCCCTCCAACTGCTGCTTATAGAGAGGTGCGAGAAGGGAAAAAGGGGGACAGAGGGTATTAATGGTTTATCTCATTTTGGTGGGAGTAGATGAAAAGGAAGGGCAGAGAAAATGTGAGAAAAAAAGTGGAAAATGGGAAGGCAAGGCAAGGCTGACGCAGGTAAGGAAGGAGCGGATGAAAAAATCACAAGGCGAAATAGGTTTTCAAAAGGGATTAAAACAAATCATTTGAACACGTTGCAAGGCTGTTACTTCAGTCTGGGT
Source organism: Coreoperca whiteheadi (assembly GCA_011952105.1). NCBI lineage: Eukaryota > Metazoa > Chordata > Actinopteri > Centrarchiformes > Sinipercidae > Coreoperca > Coreoperca whiteheadi. The sequence continues at coordinate 10,019,271 of CM022479.1, read as the reverse complement.
CGCTGTCTGGCTTCACTGAGTCCAAACTGAAGATATTTACATCAGGGATGTTAAATCATCTGGAAAGCAAGTAAATGAGCTGAGGAAACTAAAGCTGCAGCAGCCACCCCATTATTTGAGTATACATAAAACATCATGAAATGTAATGCCATCTAACTGGACAAAGTGCCGGCTGGATTATAATGCTAAATATAAAAGGTTTTCAAAAGACTGAGAGAGGCAGAGGGGCTCTGTATTTAAAAGAAGCAGTGTGTAGGATTTAAGGGGAAATAGCAGTGCGAAAGCAAATTGCAACCATTTTAATAGTATCCTTCCATTCCAAGCATGTAAAAGAAACTACGGTGGCCTCGAAAAACGCGAAAGGCCCAATCTAGAACCACTGATTGGTTTCTCTGTTCCGGGCTACATGGCGGTTCAACATGGCGGCCTGCGTGGTAAGGGACCCGCTCCCTCTGTAGATATAAAAGGACTTATTCTAAAGGTAAGTAAAACACAACAATTCTTATTTTCAGGTGATTATACACTTATAAAAACAGTCTTATTATCGCCATATTCTGCGAATCACTCCCCCTAAATCTTACAGACTGCTCTTTTAAACTATTAAAACTACACTTTATTTTAAGGGAAAAATAACAGAAAACAAGAAAAAAAAACAAGGTTTCCAAAAATCTAAAATCTATCTAGATCAGGCGTCACCAACATGGTGCCCGTGGGCCTTTTCTAAAAATAGCTCACCATAGCCACTTACCAGTGAGCTGCATCTAATTTTTGTATGTTACGGAATTGATAATCTGTACAAACACGGTGCAACGTGGTGCATGATTTGTTAAAAATTGCTGGTGGCTAGTGAAAATGTTGTAGAAGTGATCATTTGAAAATGGAAACACTTGCAGAGAACTATAGAAATAAAGTTTTGCATGTTGATATTTATCTGTTTCCTACCGTGTTAAATCATTGTTGAGAATTATTGTGAGAAATCATTAACATGATCAGTGTCTCCACCTTGATGAATATCGTGAATTATTAATAACATGATTAAAGGTAAACTGAGTACATTTGTTATTTCAGAAGTGTGTATCAAACTGGTAGCCTAGACCCTTCTAATCTGTCAGGGGAAAGCAGAGAATCAAAAGGATGGAATCGATTCATCACTGCCTTTGCATGCAAAGGCAGCATTTTCTGCCAGTAAACATAACAGACGCCACTAGAATTTTATTTGGGCAAATTGGGCATGTCTAAAGCATCTCAAATGAATAGAAGTGGAATACTCCTCTTCTCATCGCGCTTGACTAATGATGATGAATAAACATGTAATTGAAGCACTTAATTCAATGTAAAACATATACATTTGGAGACATGTACAAATTGATTCCAGATGTTTCCGGTCTCTGTATCTCTGTCAAGATCTGATACATCACCACTAAGTATGCTGGGGTGCAGACATTAGAATAAGATTCATTAAATTCAAGATTCTTAACCCCGACGCAGTTGTTTAGGCTGAAGCTGAAGAATGATGCAGACTGCTGGACATGTTGCAGCTCGGAAGGAACTCTTCTTCATTTGCCCTGGGAATGTCCGATGATTCAGAATGACTGGCTAAAGATTCATGAGCACGCTGAAAACGTTGCCCGGACGAGCTTGGCGTTCTGTCCGAGGTTGTATGTTTTGAATGATCCACAAATGATAACGAACTGTAATGCAGCGGACTTCATTCAGACCAGTATAATGATTGGCAAACAAATAATAATGAGAAACTGGAAGAAACCGGGAGAGCCTTCTTTCCAGGAGTGGAGCACTGAGTTGGCAGAGGCGGCATCATATGAAAAATTATCTTACAACATAAATGATAGGGCGGAAAAATATGTGGCGAAATGGGGGAAACATGTGCAATATATTGCTCCTGGATGAGAGTGCGAGGCCTATTGAAAGATTGTACATCTGATCCATGTGTTATTTTGTTATTAGTGGGGGGTTTTTTTGTATTATTTTATTCTTTTTTATATATATTTTTTTTTTATCTTTCCCTTTGTTCCTATGTTCATTATTTCTGATGGCTTACCTTTTTCAGTTTATTGTCCATGTGTATCACCACTAAGGGATATAGATTATGTAGTCAAGTGCAATGTTGACTTGATGGTGGCTAAAATGTAACAGTGATGTATAAAAATCAATAAAAAATACTAATTATTAAAAAAAAAAAGTATGCCGGGGTGCGAAGGGCAAGGGGTTTGCATTAAACCTAAATCTATTACGGCTGTAACAAGGCTTCCTTTAGCCTTCAGAATGTCAGTCAGGATTCTTTAGGATTTTAAACTTCTACACCGACTAAATCCAGCAAATACCAGCTGTCCAAATGAAGGAAAAGGAAGGACAACCGACCCACTGGCATAAACAGGTCTACACAGCAGGATCAATGATAGGAAATGTACAATTAATCCACTACATGCCTCGTTATGATCTGTAGGTAGTTCTCCACTGACAGATCACTAACCTCTCTCTGCGAACTGTCCATCAGCACGCCGAAGGTGCCCAGTCTCTGGCACTGACAGCGGACATGAGAGGTGTTCCTGTACACCACCATGCAGTCCCTGACTGTCCAGCAGCCTCCTATCTCATACCTGCAGGGAGAGAGAGATTGTGCATACTGGCTTACTTGGACACGTGATGGAATTGAGCCATCGTTATTGTTATTAGTTACACCTCTGCTGTTCCTACTACTGTGTGACACGTCTGCAGAGAAAGAGTGTATAATAAGGTTGGCTGCCGTTAAGTCCAGTGCCATGAAGTCTAAAGGCAGATACTGAATATATTTTACATTTAAAAGCAAACAAGACAAAACCCAAAGTCATCAAATTAACATAACGTTCTGATGTTAAAATATTGCACTTGCATGACCAATTTTACACATGACAAAAAACATTCAGATGTTTCCCAAAACAATAAACTTCAACTGTAATGTGAGGATTTTTTATAAAGCTACAAATTTTAGAGCACTGTACCATACAGATATGTGGATTCGTTACACAGATTTATTAGATTAAGAGGATTTACAACACTAAAAGGTGTCTCCATAATGCATTGAACGATACATATAGCCATATACCATAACAACAAAAATAGTAACTGTATAGCTCGTGTAAACGTATTGAATTTCAGGTGTTTCAACAGTATCAATACAGTGTGAAGCATTATATACTATCCCAGGGTAACCGACAAGCAATTACAAGCAATACCCAGCCCTAGTGTACAGTATGTGTGTGTGTGTGTGTGTGTGTGTGTGTGTGTTCATGTGAATGCAGGGATATATGAACAAGCGTCAGTGTACTCTGTACTCACTGACTGCTGTGGTTCCACTGCACACACAGTGGCTTGCTGCGATTGGCCGTCTCCAGCAGCTTGAATTCAAGCAGGATGGGTTGGTCCAAGTGGCCACCCACAAATGTCTGGTTGTTGTAGACAGAGATACTGACCACTGGGGAGTTCATCACCGGGTGTCTGGGAAGCCTGGGGAAGAGGGGGAGCCGAGTTACCATATGTCGGCTAGCTCGGACAGAAAACAGAGTTTGATGTTCTCGTTAGGAGTCCTGGTGAAAAAGGCAAGGACAAGGTGAGCAGAGAGGAACGAGCTTGGCCCACTAGACAAGACTTAAATGACTGCTTATTGACACCTTCTGAAAACGGGACAGTTTGTTACTTTGTAATCAAGCCCGGGGGGGGGGGGGTTGGGG
>CM022479.1:9960838-10015462 GCA_011952105.1 Coreoperca whiteheadi | reverse complement strand
TGCCCCCTTGGGAAGAGGGGGATTTGTTGTTGTGTGGAAGGGGGGGGGGGGGGGGGGGGGGGGGGGGGGGGTGTTCAGGGGGTTAGCAAAAGAGAACGAAAATACAGATCGAGGTTATCGAAGCAACTAGTCTATTAACCTATTAGTCAACTGAAAATTAATTGACGGCAATTTTGATCATCAATTCATTTGTTTAAAGCATTAATTAGATAAAAACTCCAAACTTTTTTTCGTTCCACCCTCTCAAATATGAGGATTTGGTGCTTTCTGTAAATGGAGGTTGGTTAGACAAATAAGCAATTTGTGGATGTCACCTTGGCATTCTCATATTTTATAGACTAAATGAGTTATGGCATTTAGAATTATGATTACAAATCTGGTAAATGATAATTAGGATATTATCTGCATAATGTTGGTTGGTGGTTTACCGTTTGCTACTGAATAAAAGACACATGGGTAATCCAGATTTCTATATCCAGCATGCTTCCTTTCTATAGAGGGCTCTGAACTGCTGTAAACAGATTTGTATTGTCCTGAGTGCGATCGATTCCCACCTCACTCCTCGGCGGTCTGTGTGGTACTTGGGAGGGAGGGCCGCACCCAGACTGCGATAGATCAGCAAGATGACGATGGTGATGGGCGGCTCAGGCAGCGAGACAGTGCGTCTGGCTGCAGTGTATTCTCCTGTCTGATTGGCTGAGCTACCGACAGGGGCGGGGGCAGCGTTCTGAGGGGTCGAGGCTGAAATGGAGAAGCCTGTGTTTGAGCGTGTTCAAGTCGTTTCAGCCACTCTGAAGCCTTTCATTCTATTTGTGCGTCCGTTCTTACGTTCTTTCTCCGTCCGCTCCTTCTCCTTCCAGTTGAGTTGCTGCTGTCGTTGGGGCACCAGGGCAGCAGGGGGCAGTATCACATGGGTGTTGGGATCCCACAGAGCCTGGCCGCGAAACAGGGTGTTGTGGTAACGTGGGAAGCGCCGCCGCACGTGGGTCTGGTTCTCCACACGGTCTAGGTTCATGACTGACCAACCAAACCGGCAGCCATAAACAAACGTGAACACACATTTTTGGAGACGATATAAGTGACAGGTGTTCGTTAATGTGCAGTATACAGTACATCATCAGGAAAATGTTTTCGAACAAATTAACATGATACAGTTGTATAATTACCAAAATGTGAGTGGTTGAAATAACAGGCGGTTAGATGGTGCCGCCAGTATTAGCAGTATCTTTTTGACACATTAGCTTCCTGTTGTAAAGAGGATATAGAGAGCCAAAGTCCTGCCCTGTATTTAAATCTAGCCTCTATTCCAATAGCCTCCAACCACAAGTATTAGCTAAGAAGCCGGTCAAAGCATCATGGGACGCGTAGTTGGTCAAAGCTAACAAAAGAGTCTGTCTTTTATAAAAGATTTTATAGTAGATTCATATTAAACTAAGAAGATCTGCAGCCAACCTCAGTAGACCATGTTTCCATGTTATAAAACGAAAGAAGCCCTCCATACACTGAGCAAGGAAAGCTCCTGGAGCTAACCCAGGTATCTGGCTCTCTGTCATTACCCATTATCACTGCCCATCCTGTCCCTCAAGTAACAAGGAGCAAATGTGGGAAATCCCTCTGAAACACTAACTTGACTTACCGGACAAGTGGGCACTTTATTTAACGCACTTCATCACTCATATGTCCCTATTTATATATATATCTGTAATAGTAAATGAAATTGTAAAATTAAATCAACACAAGCTAATGTCCATATCAGCATATCATTGAGCCTCAGGAATGTCTTTTGTCTGCCAGCTTGTCTCTCCTCTCAGAGGGATGAGCGGAGGACGGAGGCAGCGGACACACACACACACACACACACACACACACACACACACGAGCTCTGAGGGGCTGTGATTTCAGCACTCCGCTAACGTTTTCTTTAATTACCAGCCATCAGAAATTAATTGTTGTGTAGATGCATCACGTTTCCCGTTTCATAAAACTGTTCAAAGAGTCTAAACACACCGTTGAGGCTACAAGAAGTGTAGCGAGGACAGGATGAGGCTATCATAACACATCACAATAGGCTAATACCCAACGTTAAGTAACCATAGACATATTTAATTGATTAATATGAAGGTTTAGACAACAAGAACTCAGTTTAAAATATTCTGTTATGAGAGTTTAAAGCAAGGACTTACACTAATGAAACTGTATATCAAATTATCACACGTCACTGAAAAATTGTTTGGACAATACAGAACATGGTGAGCCATACTTTGCACAAATATCCCTCATTCCTTCACACAGAGAAGAGTTCTTGTAAACAGAGTCTCTTCTGTTCTTTATGTTTGGAACTTTGCATTCCTCCTATGACATGAATTAAACGCGGTATATCGATTAATGTGCGTTTGACTCGTATCAGGGAAAAAACAGAACATCTTCTCTGTCAGCAGAAATGTGCTTCTGCCTCGTCTGGGTTCACATCATGGGGTGATTTTGGCTCAAACCTGAACTCCCTGTGTCAACAGACCAATTTATTCTCTGTGTATTTGGGAGTGTGGAGGGCCAATACAAAATCTATAAACACACACACACACCAGCAGAGGAACTGTCGTAGTATAGGAAATTAGGTGGCAAACAGGAAGCACATAGTCAATGTGAAGTGTTCAATAATGAGTGAACACTTGATCCAGCAAGCAGAAGTGGAACAACACTCAATACACAGAGAGGAGAGAAATCACTCATTGTAACAGATGTGTATAACGCGTGTGTGTGTGTAGGTGTGTGTGTGCGTGTGCGTGTGCGCGCACCTGCTGGTGTGTGGAGAAAGTGTTTTTCTGATTTTAAATGTCTGGAATGGTTTATTGGTAAAATAAAATAGAAGATTTGCCGTTCTCATGACCGACAAAAAAAACCTTAAAAGGAAGCTCATACAGGAAGCTAACAGATGGGTGTGTGTCAGGTCCACCGTCATCCTTTCCCTGGGTATTCACATCCCATTTGGCTGCAAGCATTAACTGTCTGCGTTTGTGTGTGTAGGAGTGTGAAATTTAGTTCTGGCTGTATTTCTTATTCCTTCTGCTTTCACTGCTGCGCCTACGTCTATGCTCTTCTCAGGGAACCTGCATCAGGCTGTCGCTTGAAGGGTTACTTAACGGCATTTGGGGTGTATTCCAAAGCGGAAGCATATACAGTGAAGTAAGCGAGAGCGTCACGTCAAAAAATAAATATAAGCAGCCAATTCACGGTGGCCGAGACAATTTTCCTCAGGTCTGGGATTAACTGTGTTATCAAACTACACTGCAAGAAGCTGGTGAGGCAAGATTCAGTAGTTGGTTGACTTTGAGGAGTTTCATGAGCTTTGGCTGTATTTTATAGGAATTCAATTTGTGTGTGTAGCTAAGAGCTTTGACTGAGGGTGAAATTCATTGTCTGGCTTCCTCCCTGCCAGAGCTGCTGCTGTTGCTATTTCAACAACTGCTGTTGTTGTATGTGGCAAAGATTATTTGACAGCATTTTCAACACTGCTAAAGTGAGATAAAAAAAGAGGCAAAACCGACAGGTAACAGGATGCCAGAAACTAAAGGACACAGGGCACATGACCAAATCTGCAGATGTATAGGGCATGTACGGGAGTGTGTGTGAATGTATGTGTGTGTGTGTGTGTGTGTGTGTGTGTCTGAGGGAGTTATCTAACCCCATTTTCATTTACTGTAAATGCTAAAAATCCGTTTCATGAGCTTAGCAGCCCAGTAATTATACATTCGAGTTTATCTAGCTTGTGTGCGTGATCGTGTGTATGTTTGGCATCTGTAAATCTAAATGATGTATGTTGGCCAGTGCTTAAGTGCTTCAGGGTTTTTGTGCGTGCGCTGGAAGCTTTAGCCGCTGTGTGTGTGTGTGTGTGTGGGGGGGGTGAAATTCATCTCTCTGTGCTGCTGCCAGCACTCTGGCTGTGCCATCGTCATTTGCATTAGCGCTGTTCATCTCCCGCCTTACAATGAGTAATTCTAGCTGATTTCAAAGCAGTGATTTACAGTATTATGAGAAAACCGCTGCAAATCGCCTGTTAAGATTAAGATTCTATTACTGTCTTATCCTCTTTTATTGGGTCTGACTGGTGGTTATGTATTGTATCACGTCTGAGTGTCTAGGTGACGGTGTCTGTGTGTAGGCATTCGGAACTCACCTATGTTTGGAGCAACCAGCGCCACAGGGTTGAGGTAGGTGAGCTTCATGTTCTGGGCCAGATTCTGGGAGTACTGCTCCAGCAGCTCCGTCAGCTCAGCCGGGCCGCCGCCGGGGATGTGGTTCTGACTCTGAGCGAGAGCCCGCCAAAGCCCAGAGGTACCAGGACCCAACAGCACACTGCAGCCCCGGACAATGTTCTGAAAGCAGCAGAAGGATGAACAATTAGGTAATTATGTAAATTATTCTAAAAAAGACAATAAATACATGGAGGCGGTGGTGATTTGCTTTTCTGCGGATTGTCCTAGTGTATTTAAGACAAGGGAAAAGAAAACCGTGAGATATAAGATAGAAAAGGTAACAAATCCTGGATTAGGAAAGGGAAAACGAGATAGAAGATATGAAGAAAAGGGATCTTTATTTCTGTACAGACACCAGGTAGAACTATCCAAAGACTGGAAACGGATTTGACAAAAATATGAAAGGTTTATTATAACAGCATAATACTAAAAAAAGCCAAACATTTCAGTAAAACACTCTCACCAGGGAAAATCCGTTGCAATGCTTTCTTCTAAATTTACAATGCAAATTTAAAACGCCGATGGTTGCCGGTTCCTCTATTACAGCAGTTTCTCTTATTACAGGGATACAGAACCTGCTGGTTTTGCATGGTTGCAAGGTGGATTTGGACCTGGAAAAACAGGTGAGCACTGCAGCAGGAGGCTTGGACGTGAGTACCCAAGCAATCCATCAGTTACTATCAGTTCATTTCTTTTGTAAAGATTGCGATTAAAGCAGACAAGGAGTCAGAGGTAGGAAGAGGGAGAGGAGAAGTGATGAGGTTGCGGCTGCTGCTCAGGGCTCACCAAAGGGCCAGAGTCTACTTGCAGACTAAATAAAGCCCCAAAGCCGTGCACCAAAATCAACAACAAAAAAAGCAAAGAATGTCAGGGTAGTGGAGAGTGGAGAGAAAAGTGAAGAAGCAAGGCGCAAGACAGAACTTGAGCTGGTTACCGAGTCTGGCCAAAGAGAGAAGAAATCTGATGGAGGCCTCATTGTAAAGCCTTTGGTCAGGCTGCTATGACCGGGGGTGTTTTCAGTAAAAACTCTGAGTTTGTTAACCCTGAGATAAGGGAAACTCTGGGTTTTCAGTTACCATGGTAACTCTGTGAAACTAACCTGCTCGACGGCAGATTTCCCCCCCCCCAACAAAGTTTCTCTCTGTCTCCGCCCTCGTACAGAGCCAGACACGCGGTTTCATTTCCGCATTCAGTCGGCCCGTATCACAGCGCGCGCTGAAGCGCATTCGTTAGCGGCGGTTTGCTGGATGCCAGAATCAAAATCCTGGTGGGATATTAGTTTGTCACTCAGGACTATCTAAAGTTCTGTCGGTCACTTCTTTGAACAGCGGTTTTCAGCCCTCACATTCAAATAGGTCCCCCTCCGCTCAGAATAAAACCTCTGCGTGTCCTCTTGCGTTAACACTGTGGCTGTGCACACAAGACAGCTGTCAGTTTGTTAGAGCACTTCCTCTAAAACGTTTATTGCACATAATGTGTGATCTCAGTTTAAAGTGTAAAAATCGGCATGAAGCTTTAGACACGTAGGATCAGTGGATAATTATTTCTCATCACTCATGATGTGATTGATTGCACTGATGGAACATAACTGCTATAACATCGGAGATTAGGTGTTAATATTTCTGGATAGCAGGATTGTGGTGCAGCGGCAGAATGCAGTTTGAAAGTGATTTTTTATTTATTTTTTTTAAAAAGGCTGCGTACGGTCTGAGCTTCTCTTTTACTACATTTGTCGAAGTAGCTGAAATGAAGCTGAATGCTGTTAAACCAAAACCCAAACTGATGTCTGCAATTTAAAATCTACTGTATTTTAACCGTAACACCTTTTCAAGTGCAAGTCACCAAACACATTATTACTGCATCAGACTGTGAGCTTGCAAGCATGTCTCTATGTCTCTGATCTTGCTATTTTTCAGGCGCTGGCCCCTGTGTTTCGTCGCCGTCAGATTGAAGCTGAACAAATATATTGAAAATGTAATGTAGGCTGTGGCCTAATCCACAGTCGGATTCCACCACTGTGTCATCCCTTAAGGAAATGTAAGTCTGGTAAATGATGAATTCACAGACAACACTGAATACGCCTTTACTGTATTAACTTGACGAGACAAACGTGTTCAGTCCGCATATACGTGAACTAATATCTACGTCCACTTGTTTAAAATGGAGGCTCTGCCTTTTATTTTTCCTGTTGCCATGGTGAATCGTGGCATCGGAAGCTCAATCTGAGCTCCATTAGTGATGGCGGTTTTTCCGTTCACCACGCACGAGCTTAACTCAGAGTCGACATACTCGAGAGTTGATTGAGCCGACTCTGATCAGCTGTTCTGGAACTGAAACCTTTTCTGTCTCAGAGTTCAGCAGGTCAGAGTTCAGCCTCAGGCTCAGAGTTTGCGAAACCTGCTTTCTGGAATAGACCCCAGGAACACAAGAACATGGTCAAACGTTGTAAACAGCTGGAAAAAAAACAAAAAACAACAACATCCAAACAAGTCTAGACCCCAATTATAGCCCGTTTTACCACGGGGATGTGGCCGTTCATGCACATTGTTGGGCTTTTCATGGAAAATTTCTGTCTCTGGATGAAGGCCTGTTGTAGATTGCAAAATGTCCTGAACAAACAAAGAGTAATATCAGACATCACGAGAGAGTGAGAGGAAGAGGAAAAGTGCTCAGTATGATTCTTTGCAGTCTGACTGCACCAGACCCAATAAAAGGACTGCAATATCACATAATGCTCTGGGGAGAGAAGAAGAAAAAAAAAAAAACACACTCAAGAAAACCTTCAGACAAACAAGGAAAAGAATATATACGGTGCAGTGCCGGGAGAACGTAGTGAGCTGTGGCGGGAGAGGGAGGGAGAATCAGAAACAGGGATTGTGGATAACTAAGTGGCAGAGAGCGAGAAGGAGCTATAAAAAGAATCTGCTGCTCGGCTCGGAGATGCAGGAAACCGAGGGAAAGGTGGACAAGAGACATCACGTAAAAGACAGCCGCGATGAGACGGAAAATGCAAGCGACGAAAAGGCCTGCCGAGATAATTACGTTACTGGCTTATCTCACCTATACGTGCGCATGAGCTTGATCGTTTTTGCGGACCTCGACGTTGCCCGTTTACGCGTGTGTTGATTCACATAAGAACGTCGCCAGCATTTCAGCCAACACGATGCCAGAATAGGCAGCCGGGCGCGTAGATATTTAAATAGTTTGTTTGAGCTTCTCCCTCCCTTCAAAAACCTTTTTATGTCAAAATATACAATGTCACCGAAGTGAGTTGTTAATGATTTGGCTAGTAATGTCTCTCTCTACCGACAGCCCCCCATGCTTTATGCAAATGAGTTCCCCTTAACATGACAACAATCAAAGTTTATCGCAGTTGTTGCCGTGGCAATGCATCGTCCGACAAAAGTGGTTATCGTGACAGGCCTGGCGAGGAGGAGTGACCGTTGGAGGCAGGAGACAGAGAAAAGTACAAAATGGATGATGGATGGAACACACAGACACAAAGATTCCAGTCCAGGTTCTTGTAGTGGTTTGGTGTAGAATTTCTCTTTTTATGTAAAATTATTAAAATGATTCAACAATCAATTTTGTTTAATCGTGTTTAACAATATATGTCTATTTCTACCTATTAGGCATGACGTTTTTTGAGGACCTCTGTGCTGATCTAATATGAACAATAATGTCATGGGTGTCTCACTTGGCAGATGGTGTGATACAGTGAAGAGTGCGGGCTTAAAGAACGTCAAAAATACTAAGTATACAGCATGAAAAGATTTTTTATTTTTTTTTGAACATGCACCCATGCTTCCTGTGTTCTTAAAAAAGCACATTAAAACATGCCCAGTCCACGTTCCATTAATGGCTTCCTCTGTACATGTGGAGACAATCTGGAACTCAAATACTTTACTAAGATTGAAAATAAGCCAATATTTCTCCATGAAAAAATGTCACGGTGGATGTTAGCCTGTTCAACTCAAGCAGTACACTGCAAGAGCTCATATGGCCTGTGTTTTATCTATGAAAAGAAAAAGGGGTGAAAAACGACAGACAAAAGGAAAGCGATGGGAAGAGTTTTGAAGAGGCGGCAGATGACAGGATTACAGGACGAGAAGGAGTCGCGGGGCGCGCAAAGGCAGCATGGCTGACAGGCTGGAAACTTATCCTAGTTCAATCGGTTCAGCAAACAGATTATACGTGCCACTCAAACAGCAAAATGTTGTCATATCCAAACTATTTGGAACATATTATATCTGTCTCATTAGATTTAAAAAAACATTTTTTAATGAAATTAATTCTCTTCTCCCCCTTCATTTATGCTATAGAGGTCCCACTATGAGAAACCGTTGCATTACCGACCAGTATGCAGTACATTGTGCCACAATGAATGCCAGATGTTTTAATGACTATTATAGAACGTATAATATGTGAAGTTCTCTCCCTCATTTTAAAACACTTTTGGCACATTTCCTGTTGCCACGTACTTGATGAGACATGAGCTCTATCTGGAGATACCGTAGTATCCAGATGGATTGAATTACAGCTTGAACATGAAAGGATTCCATCTTCCTGCATTCATCGCTACATTCCTGATGTGATAACACTTTCCTTCCTGCCTTCCTTTGTTTCTCCTGCAGCCACAGGGCTCTCTTCCCGCTGCTGGGTTACTATAGTAACTGTTCTACATTACCTGGTCGTCTGGCCTGATAGCTGCTGTTTAAAGTGAGGTGTCACGTATTATTAGATATATATTTTTTTTATTGTTGAGAAAAAAAAAAAGAAAAAAAAAAAGAGCCGTCTGCAGCTCCGCTTCATCGCTGCCGTGGTAAACCAGAGCCGCATCATTAACTCGAGATGATGAGATGGAGGCGGCACAACTGTTTTAAAGTCAGAGGTTGAGGTCACAAGTGAGGCGAGTTGAGGTTTTTGTTCCAGAAACTGCAAGATGACAATAAAAACCATTACTATACTATTGTGGAAACATGTAGCCGCTTTATGCCACTGTAAACCAGCTAACCAAATGTTAAAGCCTAATGGCCATGTTCCTTATTTACTGTCAGTTAAAGTGAAATGTCAGCCAGGAAAAGGTTTTCATTTCACTCACTAGAGGATGCCATTAACGCTACTGTTGTGTTGCTATAGCAACTGCCCTTGTTAGCTAAAGATTATGTATTGTATTTGGAGTGAGGCTCCAACTGTGGTGCTTTTGAGTAGAGCCCGGCCGATATGGGATTATTGAGACAGATACCGATATCGATTTTAAATAGGGGAAACATTCCCCGATTACCGATATGGCGGTCGATAGAGTGAATTTTTGAGCTGGACTGAAAATAGACTTTTTCTACGTGAAATGTGCACCAATATGCCTATGCAAAGGTACTCAGAAAGCTGCTTTCTTAACAAATAACTTTTTAAAAAGAATATTAAAGTTAAGTATTCTTTAACATGTTGATAATAATAATAATTAATAATTTGACATACATTTTTAACCAATTTCAGAAATTAACACTGAGAAAATTAAAAATAAAATAAATAGCTAAATAAACGTCAGCACTGTTCAGGATCAGTCAATTGCTGCAGTAGCAGACAATGCCACGGAAAAACCCAAGTACAAGTATCTCTAAATTGTACCAAAGTACAGTACTAAATGTACTTAGTTACTTTCCACCACTGCTCTCTACTAAACCACATATTCTCTAACTTAATCTGTCAAGCTATGAGATTCATGCTACAGCTTTGTTCCGATTCTGGACCTTTATTTCAATGGATGGAACTCCAATCAGAAACATGTCATCTGTAGCAATATTTCGCTGTTAATGTAACGGTCAAAAAAAACAATAACTCATGGTTCGCTGCTGCCGAGTCAAGGGATAAACCATGCCGCTGCCAAAAAAACGTTTTAGGGGAAATGGTCAACGTATCCGGTGAAAAAAACAGGCTCCTGTGACTCCAATATAGGGAAGTTATTTATCTATTTTCCAGCATTGCATCTCACCAACTTGGGAACAACGTATGGCATTAAGCCAACACTTGACACTCAAACCGCCACCGTCATCTGCTGAGCTGCAGAATGATGACGAGATGCTCTGAGGCTTACCATTACCTTTCAATCTGCTACTGACAAACTATAGCTGGCTAGCTACACACCAAACAGCAAGCATGAGTGACGTGATGGTAGTCAGGGACAGGGTCACATCAGAGTTATATTGAAAGGGGGAAATGATCTGTTCATTGTTTATTACCTTTCCAGCAGTGTATTTCATAAACTAGTTAGGGGTTAGTTAGTTTAGGGGCGGGTGTGGCTTGGCAGAGCGGGTCGTCCACCAATCGGAAGGCGGGCGGTTGGATCCCGGATTCCCCGAGCCACGTGTCGAAGTGTCCTTGAGCATGATACTTAACCCCAAATTGCTCCCGAAGCTGTGCCTTCGGTGTGTGAGAATGATTAGTTAACTTAGTACTGATGAGCAGTTAGCTCCTGCCATCAGTGTGTGTATGTGGTGAATGTGATATGTAGAGCGAAGGCGCTTTGGGTAGTCAGAAGACTAGAAAGAAGCTCTACAGGTACAGTCCATTTACCATTTAGTTAGCAACTAACAGTGAACACACCACCTTGACTCCACTACGTCTGCTCTGCTGTGCACACGGCACTCTACTACATGTCTGTGCGCTGTGCTGAGAGTATTTTAGCCATAGTGACATTTTCCCAGCATTTCCAGGGTGCTGAAAGCAGTTAAGTTAGCTGCTCCGCAATGCAAATGTTACTTTTTTTTAGTGTTTGTAATGTGTCTGTTCAGAACATGCTGGTTTTTGTAGTTGTTTGTAGTAGTTTTGTGTTGGTTTACATTTACACAACCACACATCGCTGAAACAATCAAATCATGTTCAGTTATGACACTGTAAATCTGGAAAATGGAATCTGAGTATCTGGAAATTTTGCACGTGGGTATTTAATCGTGAGTGCTATTTGTTTTAGTGGGGCACCCAGGTTGCAATAAGTAACAATTGTACATTTTGCAATAAAAGCAACACACACAGATGTAGGTTTATATGTTTAGAGAAGATATAGATATTGACGTGCTGCAAATTCAGCAGCCGTTTTTCTAAATGGCCACCAAATAGGTGCTCAGATTCCCTGAATGTTGCCGAAAACTGATTTTATGATTGCCATGGTGTGTTCAAGCTGATGAGATCAGATGTCAAAAGTCTGAAATCATTGGACTCAAATTATTGGATGTTACCATCACAACTACCGCAGTTTCTATAGCAACTCGTTGTTAGTTGTATAACAAGGACATTATCATTGACCGAGTCTGTTTTAAGCAGAGCAGGGTGTGGCTACTTCTGCTCTGGTCGCTATCAGGTGGCTAAATCCGCACTGATACCATAATTTGCTAAAGGCTTCCCTGTGACAACGGCAGAAAAATGTGAGGGCAAAAAACTGCTTTTTAACTGCCCACCATGGCCCCTATTAACTCAGCAGCTAAAGATAAATGAATTAAAATGCCAGGTAAGCGTGAGATTACCACTCAACACCAAGACAATTCCTTACTTCTGATAAAAAAACTACTGCTACTACTACTTCTAATACTAATACTATTACTGTGGGAAAATCTACTGTTTTCTGTTTCCGCTGTTCTTATTGATCTCTCCGTGCCCTATTCTCTGATCGAAGTCCCTGTTCTTAAAGAGGCTATCAAGCCACCATCCCAGAGGTAACGAATCGCTTACACTTATATTGTTGTTACTACTATTCCTTATGGTGCTGCTAGTAAACGATAAGAAGCTGTGTATTTCAGCAATTTGTAACAATGTGTGTTTGAATGACAGCGAGAAAAGATTGACTAGTTACATTTTACAAAGTTTTAATTAAAAAAAAAATTGTCTTCATGACTGAAAAAATATTGACAGTATCAATATGACGGGGGGGGGTTATTTTATATCTTCAGCTACTTACTTGTAATATATGAACAACTCATTTCTTGTGAGCCAAATGTGATGTATAAGCTAAATGTTTATAGCAAAATGATATGGTGATGTCTGTCAGCGCCTTCATGTCAAAACGCCAACATGCTAAAATGATTCCGTGTCAGCTCCCGCGTCCTCAGCTGAGCAGTCATAGCAGGTAAAATGAGCTTAGATGGAGAGATGACATGTTGCAATATTTCATGAGCTACTGTCATTGCATCGCCATAGCAACATCACCTCCCTAATCAGAAAAAAAAAGAAGAAAAAAAAAAAAGAGACATCTACTCACTGGGTCTGTACCCCATAAAGACACGGCATATGAATCAGAACTACGGTTTTAAACAACAGCAGCTATTTTATGTCTGTTGGCAGATTCTGTGCAGATTTGTTGTTGCTGCTAACACTAACATAGAGTGGAAGTCTGGTTTAGTCCTTAAAATAACTTAAAGATTATATCAATCATTAAAATATCTATTTGTGATGGTAGAACATCAAACCAGACACATTTTTTGTGGTCGAGGATGCTCGCCATAAACTGTTTTTTCCAAAATGTTGTTCAGCTTGTCGGTGACACTTGTCTTGGTTGACAATGCCAATTAAATCTGTTCAAAATCGAGCTGGCACAGTGGCAGGGATGAGTTTCATAACATGTCTAGATTCTCACACATTAAAACCAACAGCGCCCACAGATCATTCCACTTCCCTATCCGGCCTTTCACAACTGCCACATTTGCTGTACTTTGAACATCGTTTCACCATCAGTCTCCTGTCGCAATGAGAATGGCGCTGTCCGCTCTTTCCCCAAAGGTGTCTCTTGGATTTGAACAGCAAGGTGAATCATAACAGTCAATAAACAGCCCTTGTTAATTGCAAGTACAGTATGTGTCCATATGTTCCGCCATATGCCACTGCAAGAACCTATCAAGGGTTTAGCTGTACAGCTGCCCCCACTCCTCACTGCTTTCATCCTTCCACTTAAATGTATTATGGAGTAATACACAGTGTGTCTGTTGAAATTGAAAAGAAGTGAAAAGGAAAATTTAACGGTGTTCTTCTTTTTACCTCATTGAAATGTGCGTCCTGAGTAGCGGTGAGTCCGAAGCCGCTCTGCTGGGTCTCGAAGGTCAGGAGGCGGGACAGCAGTCGTTCGGCGATCTGTAAGTCATTGCCGTAGAGTCGAGCGGTTGCCTCAGTGACGTCACGGAGCTGGTGGGCGAGCTTCTTCTCCATGATGGTGTTCAGCTCTGTCTCATTACGCTCCAGAGAATCAAGCTAAACATACAGACACCAACAAAACATGAAAACGTGAATCTGTTCCCTTTTTGCATGTATTTTAAAAAGGAGCAGTGTGTAGGATTCAGTGGCATCAAGCGGTGAAATTGCAGCTGGAACCATTTGAATACCGCTCACCTCACCCTCCCCTTGCAAGCGTGTAGGAAAAACTACAGTGGCTGCGAAAAACACCAAAGGCCCTATCTAGAGACAGTGTTTGGTTTGTCTGTTCTCGCCTACTGCAGATCTCCCACTCTCCCGTGAGACGTTACGGCCAGCAAAATGTCACTTTTGTCCGATGCACCGTCAAGAGGCTCGAAGGGCACCATGCCGACGAAATGTCTAGCAACATGGTCGCCCCTGAAACGGGATGGCCAGACAGGCCAGGAGACCTCATCAGCTCAATGACCAACAGCTTTCACAAAGTCACCTAAGAGCGAGCTGCTGGGCTCCTAAATCACAGAGCCTCAGTCACAGGCAGACAGCCTGCAATCCTGCACACAATGCAGGAATGCCTCGTCACTCCGAAACAGTAAGCTAAACCAAAGTTCTGATGTGATAAACAGTTGATGCAGAATAAAATAAATGAATTCCCCTTTAGATAAGTCAACTGCCCTGGCATTACTTCAGCGATTCATTCTTTTGTTAATAATCAGAACACATAACTTCAATATTGCCAATAACTAAAGGTTTACATCATCATTCAATATCTTTTAAATCATCCGTTTGTTTTATCATATACTCATTAATCCTTCATATACTCAGTTATTAGGTATTTAGCTATAAAAAAAAGTCCTCATTTAATCAGTAAGAAGTTGTCTGTGTTTTCTTTGAAGCAGAAGACAAGGTCAATCTTTCATAAAGAATTTCAATCCTTCTTAAGAGACTGATTCATTTAACGATCGAGTTATTAATGAATTTGGTTTATTTGTTTTCCCTGTTAGGGTGGTGCCCTAGAACAAGTGTAATTCATATTAAAGTTGATCCTACAAAGATAAGAACTAGTTTTTAATTAAAGGGTGTCCAAAACAGTTTTGAGCTGTATAAAAGGACAAGCGCAAACTGTAGCACTTTTTCTGATGAGGTACAAGCTTTGGGACCCGTGAAGACATGTGTTTAATAGTATTAGTGGTACTAATACTCTACATACAGCAGCGTTGAGCTCCACAAATGGAGGCGAGGTGCAGTTGTAAAGGTCTGGCTCCAGCCATCCTCTCTCTACATCACAGTGTCGGATGGCTGCACCTGTAAGGAGGAGAAACAGTTCTACAAAGTCTTTTCGCAAAGGACACGGCGTACATAAATCAAACTAAAGTTCAAAACTGGCATTAGGTTGTAGGTATATCCAATATCTGTGTTTGAATGCACTGGTGTTGGTGTGCATGAGTCTGTACAGACCGACAGAGCCTTTGGGGCAGGGCACTGCAGCTGGCAGGTTGAACTTGGTCCGAGGCCACCAGATCCCCTGAGTGATGGTCTTTGGGCAACCATCATAAATGACTGTGTAAGAGATAGAACACCATTTAAAATCCTCTTTATCAGTTCGCCGAACTTTTCAATTAAAAACATAACAAAAGTCCTTAATGATGTGGAAATGTTTTTCTGTTGACTTGCAGAGAAGACAATAAAAATGTGTGAAATGAAATTCAAGGTAGTAATTACAAGAGGGAAACTGACAAAGCGGAAGAAAAGAGAAAAACAGAGATGAAGAGAGAAGATGAAGATGAATATCATTGACAGTTTCTTTGTTAGTTAAGGCTTAGATACAAGTTTGATAAACATGACCATTTTGAAAGACAGAAGATAAGAAGAAACAGAAATCCTATGATTACACAGTTATGATTAAATATCGTGGAAGCTCAGTAGTGCCTCATTATTTTCACTCATGTCTGTTTGTCTCCATGGATAATTTACTCTGTTTGAATACTGGTTTTGAATCCATCTCATAAATTATACGTTGTCTTCAAAATCACACAAGATAGTTTTTTTGGGTTTTTTTGGGTACCACTTGCCAAAGGACAATTCTACTAAGGAAACAAAGAAGGTAACACATTTTCGCTATTGTTGGAGAACAACACTGACAAAGCTTTAATATTAAATCCAGCTTTGCAAACTAAAAGTGGACAATTTTGGTCAATATTTTCTTGTCAATTAACCACAAGAGCTGCAAGACAGTGACACATATTTACCCATCAAACAAACTTCTTTCTTTGTGTTAACACTACATTTCCTTACCAAAGTTGAACTCAGCAGAGCAAATAGCAACTAATGAGAAAGACTAGGCAAGTTAGTTATTTTACAAAGAACACATGCTTAAATAATCATTGTAGCCTCCAGTTGGGTAAACCAGAGTAATTCTGAAATGCAACAGAATTCATTTCTAAACGTTTGATCTACATATCTGAAACAAAGGAAATAAGCCTTCTCACCTTCACAGCCTGAATTTGTGACCTCAGCAAAGGGGTTGTCACATATGTTGCACTGGCGACCAATCACGCCGGGCCTGCACTGGCACTGGCCTGTCTCTGGGTCACATGATCGTGAGAAGGAACCCACCGGGTAGCAGTCACATGGCAGGCAGGTGTCAGAGGCCCGCAGACGGTAGTGAAACTCCTGAATACACACAGACCCACACACACACACACAGGGTATGCATAAGTAGGAACTCAGTCAAGCAAATGTAAAATGTCACAGCCAAGAATAGTGTCAGCGATTAAATCACCACATGCATTACTGCAAGTTTTGTACAATAACACAAAGGGGACACGAATATAACAGAGACATGACGTGTAAAAAAAGCCGGAGATAACGGAAAGCAGTTAATTATTTAGTTAGCTATACTTGCATGAGAAAATGCTATTTATTTAATACTGCATTTTGTAAAAAGAATGATGGTGCTAGCCCTAGATGATGATGTTGGTGCAGCACCACTGTTTCATTATTTAAGAACCCCCTCCACTCAAAACACCAAAGACACCAAAAAGCATTAAACCACTTGCCAGCATGCAGTGCATTTAGTGTTATATGTGGGCTTGCAGACAAAGGAGGTGCAGGAACAATCCTATTCACCTTATATATGCTTCCTTTAGGAAATATTATTAGGAAACACTCCATAAACTTGCATTGCTATGCGGATGATACCAACTTATATCTGTCAATCAAGCCAGATGACACTAATCAGTTAGATCAACTTCAAGCATTCCTTAAGGGGTGGCTGTGGGCTTTGTGGCAGAGCAGGTCGTCCACCAATCGGAAGGCTTGGAGTTCGATCCCGGCTTCCCCCAGCCCACATGTCGAAGTGTCCTTGAGCAAGATACTGAACCCCGAATTGCTCCCAAGGCTGTGCCTTCAGTGTGTGAGAGGGGTGAATGTGATATGCAGTGTGAACGCGCGTTGAAACCTCAGGGTAATCTTTGATCAGGATTCATTCCACATGAAACAAATTTCAAGTACTGCCTTTCATCTGCATAACATTGGAAAAAAAATCAGGTAAATCCTGTCTAAAAATGATGCAGAGAAACCAATCCATGCATTTGTTACTTCTAGGCTGGATTATTGCTATTACTTATTATCAGGCTGCCTGAATAAGTCCCTACAGACTCTCCAGTTTATCTAGAATGGTGCACCACGTGTACTAGACAAGATCCAGGAAAAGAGATCATTTTTCATATAGATCATATAATAATTGCTTCTCTGGACTGGCTCCCTGTAAAATCCAGAATAGAATTTAAAATCCTCCCCCTCACCTACAAAGCTCTTAATGGTCAAGCACCATCGTATCTTACAGAGCTCATTGTACCTTATTACCCCACTAGAACACTGCGCTCTCAGAATGCAGGGTTACTTGTGTTTCCTAGAGTCTTCAAAAGTAGAATGGGAGCCAGAGCCTTCAGCTATCAAGCTCCTCGCCTGTGGAATCAGATCCCAGTTCAGGTTCGGGAGGCAGACACCATCTCCACATTTAAGAGTAGGCTTTAGACTTTCCTCTTTCATAAAGCCTATAGTTAGGGCTGGCTCAGGTGAACCTGAACCATTCCTTAGTTATGCTGCTTTAGGCTTAGACTGCCAGGGGAATGGTCAGGCACCATCGTATTTTAAAGAGCTCATAGTACCTTATTACCTGACTAGAACATTCAATAGAGCTTTTAACAGCTATAACAGTTCTTTAATATGGCAAATAACTCTCTAGTTAATACTAATTAACTAAAAAAAGAAAGAAAAGTCTACAGCTCAAGAAATCCAAACAGTCACTGCACCATAATCGTTAAAAAAAAAACCCCTGATAATCTGTTTCCATCAGCTTTTATCACATCTTCAAATACACCAACCTTTCTACCATAGCTATTAAGTAAAAACATGACAAAATATCTTTTTATACACTTTGCAACGTGATACCAAAATTCTATGCACAAATGTCTGCCTGAAAGTTGCAGAATGTGTGTTTACTGGTTACCTTGCAGTGACAGTGTCCGCTGGTCTTGTTACAGTTGGGGTCGAAGCCTTTATTGGTGTCACAGTGACACGGTCCACAGGTCGGAGATCCCCACCAACCCCTGGGACACTGGTGATCAATTCTACACACACACACACCAATAGGTAGAATCAGTATGGCGACAGAAAGTGTGTCAAAATCTTTTTGATCTTCAAAGCAATCATCCTTCCCTGTGATCTCCAACAAATGACAAACTAACTAATGAGTGGGAAAGCACGAGAGTGAGATAGCCAGGGCGAAGAAGAGAAAAGGGAGTTTGCGACGTCAGGACAGACATGAGTTAAAAGAATGTGCACTTCAGCAAACACTTTAGCTATTCATTCATTTTAAAATCAGTTTGGGATTTAGACGGTTTTCTAAAAGTGCTGCATTTCTGCTCCTGAGAAATACATCTCAGATTTTATCACACATGTCAATTACCTTTTTGTTCTTTTTGCTCACATTTCACTTAATGTGCTCTCCTCCTGTTCTCAGCGTCTAATGGATCAGTGAGGGGATGAACGCGTCTCACAATTAATGCTGATTTGCATCTCTTTATTGCTCCTTACGCAGAGTTCAGAAGAGTAAATTCAGATATCAATGATCTTAATAGAATGTTAGGACTGACTATTTCTCCAGAGATTTTTTACTAGATCTCCCGGCAGAATCTATTTTACAAATGAAGCACCTCTCCCTGCTGTGTAGTGCTGGCTGGTTAAATTGTGCGGAACAAACACATCCAGAGAGTCAAATGCTTTGTCTAATCATAACTGGGGAAGGAGGAGCATAGAAACATAGAGACTGGATCTTATCAGGTAGCTGCGCTGGCTGTGCTCTGATAAATAGTATCTCCTAAATGAGAAATTAGCGCAAACTCTCAGTCAGTCAGTCAGTCAGTCATTTTCTGCCGCTTGCTCCCGTTCGGGGTCGCGGGTGACTGGAGCCTATCCCAGTGGCTTCGGGCCTTAGGCGGGGTACACCTGCGGGGTACACCTGCGATGAGTGGCCAACTCATCGCAGGGCTGACACATAGACAGACAACCATTCACGCACACATTCATCCACTAGGGTTCATTTAGAGTCACCAATTAACCTAATGCATGTCTTTGGACGGTGGGAGGAAACCGGAGAACCCGGAGAAAACCCACGATAACACGGGGAGGACATGCAGACTCCACCCAGGGAGGTCGTGGTCTGGTCCGGGATTCGAACCCACGGTCGTCCTTATTGGGAGGCAGGGGCGCTAACCGCGCTGCCACCATGCACCCCGCAAACTCTCAGCTCTATTAAAATTATTCATCATGCTAGCTTCAGAGCTGATACAAGTTCTCATTTTTCTCACTTTCGAGATGCTAGTCACCGGAAAATATCAGGGCTGCAGCTAACAATTACTTTTAATTTTTGTATATGTTAAATTGATTATTTTTATTTAATCACTGAGTTAATAAAGTGTCTAAAGAAAAATAACCAGAGCACAAACTCATGTCTTAAAAATGCTTGTTTTGTCTGACCAGGAAAAAATAAATAAAAAAATCACAAGAATTTACAATGATGAAAAGCAAAATCGAGACGTTTAAGAAACCACAACTCAGACATTTTTGGTACTTTCACTTCATTGAAAGAATGATTAATCAGTTATCAATATAATCACCTTTCTGTTGATCGAGTGATTGATATATGTGAGTTAGTAGGAAGTTGATTAATGAGTCAAACTTCCATATTTGGGGAATTGATTCAAGAAGAAAGTGGGAAAATCACAGCAGCTGTGAGAGAGAGGAACATCAGGGGAACTTAAGAGCGAGAGAAACTTGTAGACATATTTCATTAGCACTTGACAATGTGAGTGTCTTTGTGAAAAAACACACACCAACTGAAATAAAAAGAGGAAACACAGAACATTTTCTGATGTAAATTTTAAGCTGTGTGGATTTCACAGGCAGGAAGGAAGGAAGCAGTAAGGTCAGGGTCAAGAACTCTTTTCAGACTTTAACATACACACACACACACACACACACACACACAGATACCCTTGGTGTGTGTGTGTGTAATTACATTCCAGTCTACACGCGTTTCACAGTGGATTACATGTACTGGACATGTAGAACAACAAGGAGGAACTAAAGCTTCCAAGATGCACACAAACACACAGGCACACTTGAGCAGAGCTTAGCTGAGCTACAGGCAGCATCGAAGAGCTTTAGTTCGAGTTGGCATCTCACTCAGGTAAACTGTAGTTCAAATGTTGAGTCAATTGTGTCTACCTGTGTTGGCAGTACTGCCCATAGTGGTTGTCTCCACAGTCACAGATGTATCCATGGGAAGAGCTGGGCTTCCTGTGGCACTGAGCCTCGTTTTCACACGGATTCAGATGGCAAGCGTCAGTGCAGCCTTTTCCATAGTAACCTGGGAGAGGGAGAGAGAGATGGAGAGATTGGGTTGGGGGTGAATTTCACAATGCTTCAGGTACTTTGTACAACTCAATTATGAACACCACTTAGCAAAATATCCAACCCATAAAATGTGTTAATGGAGGAGCTAACCACACCGAGCACGACAGACAACAGGCGCCTGCAGACAACAACGTCTCCCCAGCCTGCACGCCGACATCGCAACCGTTGCTTTCCACAGCAGAACCCCAAATTCTTTCCGTTCGGACAGACACCGACCGGAGCAACACCGACCCAAAGCAACCTCTCTTCGTCCCAAAGGACTTGGTAACAACCACTGGGCATAGCTTGTTACCTAAACACGGTGCTTAGCGTTGTACAGAACTGTACAACTGTAACTGCATATGTGACCTTACTGATGTTTCATTAAGATTTATCTTTGTGACTCTTTCCAATCTCTTTGTTAATCTGGTAGCCATTGCTAAATTGATGTTAGTTTTTTATGCTACACACAGGGTCTTTGCATGCTAACTAACTCCTTTTAACTAGGCACTATTAGCTTACAGATCACCTTTACCTGCTAGCACACAAACATACACCTAGCCGGCCTCCAGCAGAGCCACGCTTGTGCTAACACAAGCCATGTAAGCTAGTAGAGTCAACTCACTAGCTTACATGGCATACAGCCATCTTTAATTGTCCCTTTGTCTAGCCATGCAGCTAATGCTTAGCTCCACGACACGCTGAAGCTAATGTAACCATAGCCACACATTTAGTGTTCTTTGTTTGATCCACGTTATGTTCAAGCAGCCATCTTGGGCACACACACACATCCTTTGTCTGTAGTTTAGTGTATTTAGTTAGTCTTCATAGTATGTTTTTACTTTGTTTATCTTTGTAAATAAATTTGTTTAATTATGCTGGTCTCTAATGTTGCACAAGATTGAATAATTTGTCAACCTCTTCTATGTTTAAATTTCAAATCCTTCACCTATTAGCTATTAATGGTAATATTATGTTATAGCTAAACGTAATGACACTTAGGGTTTGATAGTTAAGTGTATTTTATGAGACTAAATCAATCATTTCCCTTTTCCAAGGGTGGTGCCCCAAGGTCTTTATCAAGTTAAAGCATTATGATTATCTTTGATAATCCTGACAGCCAAATCTAATTGATTGCACCAACCTAAATTTGGTGCCCCTTTAATCATGGTAAAACCCATCAAATGGTGCTGCCACGCGATGCATATTAATGGTAAATCCCAACAACCAATTACATGAATTGCTGCATGGATTCCGTTTACTGGCAAAATACAGTATTTTCCAATCGAGGAAGTATGATATCCTTATAACTGTAATGAAGTCATAGGGTCACAGGGAGCAGGTCCAAAAATCAGGACTTTGACACCAGACACTGGGGTTCCTCTCCTGTTGTTAGTGTTAGAGTAAAATAATTTGCTTTACTGTTGCTAAGATGAATAAACATTACCTTTAGGTAGTGGTTCCTAAATTGTCGATACGGTGAAGCTTTTAACTGTCTGTTGTGTGCTCAAAGTGCAACAGGATGTGCTGACAACACCCATCCACTCAGTTAGAGACTGTGGTTTCATAAACGCTTCAAGATAAGAACAAAGCGGCCTGTTTAGACCAGCTTGGAGATAAGATACTCGTATTATTTAGAGGAAAGGTTAAATGTAAGAGAGTAGTGTAGGTGTGTTTTCTGTCAGAGCGCTGTCATCTTGGATTGGATGAAGTATGACGTCACCACGCTGTGAGCCAAGGGAGAGCTAAGTCTAAAACAATCCCCAACTGTTTTGAACCAATTAGATAGTGGCACATTCTCATTTAAAACCCTGTGTAATGCTAAGACAGACTATCTCTCTCTTTTGGGAAGTTCGTCGCAGCTAACTGCTTGATCTTCTAATTACATTGAATCACCTCAATTGAGAATTCAGTCTCTGTTTATTTTCTGTCCTGCAAGTAAAACAATGTGCTTACATTATGTTGAAGCTACTATAAGAACTTGGTTGAGGTTTGTAAAAGGTTGGTTTTGGTTAAATATTAGAAGTTTTTCCAGTCTTGTGCCTCCAGTCAGCATTACATTTTTTTAATATTTAACCAAAGCCACAATCTCTCTAACCTTAATCAAGTGCTTTGATTTGCCCAAACAGAACTACTACAATATTTCCAATATTATGTTGGGAAAAAAAAAGTCCGGGTAGCAGTATGCCTCCTGTAAAACATGCTAATTAGTTGTACAAACAATTTTTAGGAGTAATTACATTTTGTCAGAAAGGTTTAGAGAGAAGTTTTGTTGACTCTTTAACCATCAAAAACAGAGAATCAAAGAATAATTTTTTATGGTCAAGTATTTCCATTTAAAAGAATACAGTGAATTTCTTTCACATTCACAAAAGGAAGGACTGTGTTTTACAGAGTATCGTTTACAGAATAACTTCAAATTAGGTCCGTTTAAAGTCCTCGATGACCTATTTTTTCAATCAACTTATACTATTATGAGCACTGGGGTCCACCATGGACATAAAATTTTCTGCTAAAGACAGAACAGTTTTTGTTATTTCACATGAGAGATGTCTACATTTCGGTTTTAGTCTGATTTTCACACTCAGTTAGGAAAAAGGTAATGTCATGCATTTTTGTGCATCAATCAGTTGAGCAACATTTGAATTAAAATGCGACAGTTGTGGGTTTGTTTGCTTATGTCGCCATGTCACTGTCGAACTAATCTGATTAAGCCACACCAACACAGTCCTGATGAAGCAGATTATCTGAATTTCTGTGTTAAACTTTCCTTTCAAGGGAACTTCAACACTGCGTCAGTTGACGCTGATTGGGTTTAACGTCCACACGTGACCAAGTACAAGCATAGGTGATGGAGCGAGAAATACATTCTCTCTAGTACAATGGGGCTTTTAAACAAATCCCCACCTGAGGGATGCATACTGGGTTCTACAGCCGGTACTTCATAGTCCCGAGAGAGACGGTGGTTTGCGTCCCGTTTTAGATCTTCGTCACCTGAACCATTCTCTGAGGAGACTTAGGTTCCGGATGCTGACGATCCCTATGATTGCGAGTCTGATTCAGTCCGAGGACTGGTTCGTCACAATCGATCTAAAGGATGCGTACTTCCACGTCTCTATCATTCCGGGACACCGGAAGTTCCTGCGGTTCGCTTTCGGGGGCAAAGCTTACCAATATCGGGTGCTTCCCTTCGGCCTAGCACTCTCCTCTCGCACCTTCACGGAGTGTATGGACTCTGCCCTGGCTCTTCTCAGACTCCAGGGGAGCCGCATCCTCAATTTTTTTTGGACGACTGGTTGATTTTATCCCAGTCTCGTCTCACGCGGTACGGCATCGAGATGTCGTACTTGCGCTCTTGACGTGCTTGAGGTTGAGGCTCAACACACAGGATTAACGTTCCTAGGAGTAGTGTGGGACTCAGTCACGTTGCGGGCACAACTGTCTCCCGCACGCATCCTGACTATGGTACTCAGGGTGCAGCTAGGCCGACATCTAACTGCACTTCAGTTCAGAGACTGTTAGGCCTCATGGCCGCAGCGTCCACCGTGATTCCGCTTGGATTGCTGCACATGAGGCAGCTGCAGTGGTGGCTCAGGGACGCCGGATTTTCCCCAAGGGGCAATCCTTTTCGCCTGATCAAGGTTACACGCAGGTGCATGCGTGCCTTAGACAGGTGGAGACAACGGGTGTTCCTGACCCAGGGCCCAGTGCTGGGAATGGTGTATCACCGTCGCACACTTTCGACGGACGCCTCCAGCACCGGATGTGGCGCACAGCCCGAGGTCTGTGGTTGACCCCGCATCTATGGCACATAAATTGCCTGGAGATGCGAGCGGTCTTGTTGGCCTTACGGCACTTTCTTCCAGATCTCAGGGGCCACCACGTGCTTGTCCGCTGAGAGCCGACAACACAGTGGTGGTCTCCTACTTAAATCGACAAGGTGGTCTGAGGTCGTGCCCTCTGTGCGTCCTTTTTGTGGTCCCAGGGGAAGTTGCTCTCTCTTCATACCTGGGTACCTCATGTGGGAGCAGACATCCTGTCGAGGCAGGGGCCGAGGCCCCGGGGAATGGAGACTGCACCCCGAGACGGTGCAGATGATATAGAGGAGATCGGCAGGGCACAAGTGGACCTGTTCGCATCCTCAGACAACGCTCACTGCCACCTCTGGTTCTCCCTTGTGTATCCAGCGCCCCTGGGGCTGGATGCCATGGCATAACCGTGGCTGAGGCTACGGCTGTACGCTTTTCCCCCGATTGCTCTGCTCCCGGGGGTTCTAGAGAGAGTTCGCCGAACAGAGGCCCAGCTGCTGCTCATGGCCCCATTCTGGCCCGCCAGAATCTGGTTCTCGGGCCTGGTAGCCCTCCTGGATGGCCCCCCATGGGAGTTTCCCGTCAAGAGGGACCTGCTGTCGCAGGGCCAAGGCGAAATATTCCATCCCCAGCTGGGGAAATTAAAGCTGTGGGTCTGGCCCCTGAGGAGGACCACCTCCGAGCTGCCGGTCTCTCTACCGAGGTGGTTGAGACCATCTTACAATCTAGAGCCTCCGCCACGAGGAAACTGTATGCGGAATTTTCACTACATGGTGCCTGGAGCGCCATCTTGACCCAGTTCACTGCCCGATGGCTTCAGTGCTGGAGTTCCTCCATAGCCGGTTTTCGGCTGGACTCTTCCCCCGCTACACTTAAGGTGTATGTGGCTGCGTTCGCCGCATTCCACAGTTTGGTTGATGGCTGCTCGCTTGGGAAGCACCGCTTTGTTACCAGTTTCCATCGTGGCACCTTGAGGATGAGTCCCTCTGTGGGATCTGACAGTGGCGTTGGATGGATTGGCCACAGCACCGTTCGAGCCACTGGACGATGCATCAGACAGGTGTCTGGCCTTTAAAGATGGCATTTCTGCTGGCCATGACTTCTCTCAAGAGTGGGAGATCTGCAGTCCCTGTCGGTGGCTCCTGCTAACCTAGAGATCATTCCAGGTGCAGTTAGAGCCATCCTGCATCCCAGGCCGGGTTATGTACCTAAAGTACCCACTGAGGTGGCCCGGCCGGTAGTCTTGCAGGCGTTCCATCCTCCTTCAGAGTCGGCGGAACAGGAAGGTAGGCTGCGGGATGGTCCTCGCCTCACACCTTCGCCTCAGATTTTACAGCCTAGACCGCTTAAATAATCCGGGATCTGTGGCTCTCTTGTCTTGAAGTGTGCCCTGCTGGCTTCATACTCTGACAGGCATCCCTTCAGCATGGCGGAGTTGGTACTGCGTTCCCCATAGCGTCAGCTGATGCAGCGTTGAAGTTCCCTTGAAAGGGAACGTACCAGGTTACGTATGTAACCATGGTTCCCTGATAGGGAACGAGATGCTGCGTCTCGCTGCCATACTTCTGGCATGCCTGTGAGCGGCTTGCTTCAGTCGATCAGAAGGCTGACGACAACAGTGAAGCCGGACATCACGTGTTGACGTTAAACCCAATCAAGATTGGTCTAAGTTGATACAGAGATTCAGAGGCAGTCACGCTGAAGGCGTTCCCTATAGCGTCAGCTGACGCAGCATCTCGTTCCCTATCAGGGAACCATGGTTACATACGTAACCTGGTACCTTTTCTCCAAACTTAAAAATAGTTTGAAGAGGCTTTACAGTAAGTAAATTTGAGCTAAATGTCCCTCTACTTGACCTAAATATCAGAGAGGTACATCAGTTTGGTATTCTAGTCTAGAAAGTGCCGTAAGGCCAACAAGACCCCTCGCATCTCCAGGCAATTTATGTGCCATAGATGCGGGGTCAACCACAGACCTCGGGCTGGAGGCGTCCGTCGAAAGTGTGCGATGGTGATACACCATTCCCAGCACTGGGCCCTGGGTCAGGAACACCCGTTGTCTCCACCTGTCTAAGGCACGCATGCACCTGCGTGTAACCTTGATCAGGCGAAAAGGATTGCCCCTCGGGGAAAATCCGGCGTCCCTGAGCCACCACTGCAGCTGCCTCATGTGCAGCAATCCAAGCGGAATCACGGTGGACGCTGCGGCCATGAGGCCTAACAGTCTCTGAACTGAAGTGCAGTTAGATGTCGGCTTAGCTGCACCCTGAGTACCATAGTCAGGATGCGTGCGGGAGACAGTTGTGCCCGCAAAGTGACTGAGTCCCACACTACTCCTAGGAACGTTAATCCTGTGTGTTGAGCCTCAACCTCAAGCACCTCAAGTGCGCAAGTACGACGTCTCGATGCCGTACCGCATGAGACGAGACTGGGATAAAATCAACCAGTTGTCCAAAAAAAATTGAGGATGCGGATCCCCTGGAGTCTGAGAAGAGCCAGGGCAGAGTCCATACACTCCCTGAAGGTGCGAGGGAAGAGTGCTAGGTCGAAGGGAAGCACCCGATATTGGTAAGCTTTGCCCCGAAAGTGAACCGCAGGAACTTCCGGTGTCCCGGAATGATAGAGACGTGGAAGTACGCGTCCTTTAGATCGATTGTGACGAACCAGTCCTCGGACTGAATCAGACTCGCAATCGTAGGGATCGTCAGCATCCGGAACCTAAGTCTCCTCAGAGAATGGTTCAGGTGACGAAGATCTAAAACGGGACGCAAACCACCGTCACTCTCGGGACTATGAAGTACCGGCTGTAGAACCCGGTATGCATCCTTCAGGTGGGGATTTGTTTAATAGCCCCATTGTACTAGAGTGAATGTATTTCTTGCTCCATCACCTATGCTTGTACTTGGTCACGTGTTGACGTTAAACCCAATCAAGATTGGTCTAAGTCAATACAGAGATTCAGAGGCAGTCACGCTGAAGGCGTTCCCCATAGCGTCAGCTGACGCAGCATCTCGTTCCCTATCAGGGAACCATGGTTACATACGTAACCTGGTACGTTTTTTCCAAACTTAAAAATAGTTTGACGAGGCTTTACAGTAAGTAAATTTGAGCTAATTGTCCCTCTACTTGACCTAAATATCAGAAAGGTACATCTGTTTGGTATTCTAGTCTTTTACCACTGGATGTACCAATGCATTAAGTATTTGATTTATTTTGAAATTGAAAATCAGACAGAAAATGAAGAACTTCTCTTGCATGTACAATCATAAAACGAGAGCACAACACAACTATTGAAATCAAACACCGCTCTATATTTCATTCATGTACCAGACACAATTTCCTGTCACTTCACAAGTACACATTTCAAACATCGAACAGCGATTGTCTCAAACCTCACTTTCCCGTGCATTACAGTGCTGTCATCCACAACACAAAGCAACGCTGTCTCTGAAAGAAAATGACTACCACTGACCCGAAAAGACGAATTCAAAATGTAATTATCATTTATTTCAATTTAGCCACAAATTACACAAGCAAGTACAATCTGAGAGATAATTACACTTTGCTTCATGAACTACACAAAAAATTCTTTTTTTTCTGCTGCAATCTAAAAAAAAAATCATTTGTGGTATGACACAAGCAAAGCCTTTGCTTGTTTAAGTTCCTCAAATGTTTCGTAGCTCTGTTTTATTTGATTGTTATGTGAATGTAATTGGGTTTTGGACTCTTTGTTGTACAAAAAAGGTGTCACCTTGGGCAGCGAAATTGAGAAAGGCATTTTTCACTATTTTCAAACAGTTTATAGACTAAACCATGAATCAAAAACAAATTGGCATATTAATTGATAATGACAATCTTTAGCTGTAGTCTTAATATATTTTGGATAATTCCTCCCCATAATAGGTAGAAATTTGTTCAATACTGTGCATGAGAAGCGGCGTGTTGCTGGTACACTGCGTGCAAAAAAAGGGAGCAAAATGAGGTAGAGCTAAAGAAAAACTGATTTGAAAAATGTGAAGCCATTGGAGAAAAAGTTTAACTACCTCTCAAACATAATAGCACAGACATTTGCCTCAATAAAAGCTAAGATAGCACGCTTCAGCGAGCCACTTCAACGTGCGCCGCTGCAGCACAGTGAACGAAGCCGCCACACACTTCAATGCAATCCCCAGACTCTCCACACAAACACACCCGCCTCTTATACGGTTAAACAGGCCACCACATAAAACCTCTCTTTAATGTAATGACTAAAGAAGAGTGCTTCTCACACACACTTTGGGGTGTTTTTAATAAAGAAGGCCTTTCACCCTATCCTGCTTTTCATTTAAAAATAACAATTGTTTTATTTACTGTAGCCTTTAATAGGGTTGTCACGATACCAGAATTTTAACCTTCTATACTATAGTAGTATATAAAATACGATACTTGATACCTCTTTCGATACCACAGCAAAAATCTAAAAAGTCTTCGGCACACAAAATAGGATATTTTTTCGCTTTCTTTTTTTAATTAAAAACCTGCAGACAGTGCTGGTGCAGAAAAAGTCACTGAACACATACCACACACATTTGTAATAATGACAAAAACAATCATTTTACGTTCGTTTCAGAGATCAAAGATCATAAGTGTAGTTCATGACACAATTCAAACGGGATCAAAAGATTATTTGTCTCTTGCAATTGACTACAGTACATATTTTTTTCCGAAATAAAGTCCCATGGTGGTCCACCGGAAAGGGAGGGACTTTAAAACTGCCTAGGCGAGGCAGTGCCACGAATATCGGGTAGCAGCAGCAGACCAGCGGCAAGTGATAGTTTAACAGGGGGTATCTGATGTCCCGTACAGCAAACAGTGCCGCCAAACTAGGATCGCTTGAGATGGTCCGTTTCGCGGCACTGTTTAGCCACATTATGGTAGTGCGCGTGTGTCCAACTCCGACGCAGACAGCAGAGGACAGAAGCAGCGCACCAGTAAATAAACCCAGTAGAGACTCTCAGCAGAGTTTGTTATTACATGACTATTTTGGTACAAACATTTACCAGTGTGATGGAAAGTCTTCTGAGATTTACTCGCCAAACGGAAAATCTACCAGCATTTTCTCACGGGTGTTATTTTGGGACCATGTTACACAACTGCTTCAAGACAAAATGCTCATGTTAATAGTCAAAACTAACCATAAAGTGAAAAAACAGAAAACAATGTGATCTTTGCCCAGAGCATCGCACTGATCACTTTCTCACTAACAAAAATCTCTGCCTCGCATACAGTCACCTCCCCTGGTTCAGCAAGTGAATTCTGCTTTCAGGCCGCCTTTTTAATTTGCTTTGAATAGAAGGACATCTCTATAGATTGAAGTGAGTCTGAAGTATGTTGCAGCTTGTTGAGGTCTGCATTCCTCCCTCTGGAGCTGACAAATCGTGTTCGTCTATAATACAGAAACCACTCTGCTTTTCAAGCCTGTGGCCTTGGCTGCAGCTTTAGACACACACAAGGTTTCCATTGACTCCTATTCTTTAAAGCTCTCTCTTTCTCTAGCTTATTCCATTTCTTTGTGAAACTACAAACCCACGCATACTGTAATTTGCACAAAAAAAAAAGACACTGGCCTTGCTTTGTTTAGTTTCCAATTTTTTGTTTCAGTTTCTTTTCACACACATGATTGATGAGGTTAGGATCACAGACATAAACCGCGTAAGGGTTCTGTCTCTTACTTGTTCACGCATGATCCCCCACTCTCCGTCTCCTACTCTTTTGTAAGCTTTCTTTCAAGCGCACACACACTCAATCATCTTCTATCAGGCCTATACATCTGTACACTTTCACCATGGCAACTAAAAGAGAGAGAGGAGACGACAGCCTTGGCTGTTTTCAGACACTTGTAATGACACTGGCCTTGTCGCAACAATATGGGGGGGGGGGGGACAGAGATATTTGTGTATGTATGTTTTTGTCTTTCACAGTCACGGTCCAGGAGCTTCTTCGAAAAGTTTTGCCTCTGGAGCTGTACATCCAGTGTGACTCACAGCTTTCGCATCTGACTTTAGACACTTTATTGTAACACAACATCAGCTTGACATCAAACATAAGACTACAATCGGGAAAAGATGAGTCATTTGTTCACTGAACCATCCATTCATCCTCTGTGTATCCAACTATCTTCTCTCTGACAGTGAGTGGAAAGATTGTGCAGAAATACCCCATAAAAATGTTTTGGTGAGAAAACAGAATGATAGCAATGAACATTGTGTCCAATGACAATGTGTCATGTGAAAGTGGTCGCTCACAGTGATGAACCACATAAAATTACTACAATATTCAGCTCTCTATGGCTTTTACTGTATTCAACCTTGCTTGCAGCAGCAGCAGGCAGCTCCAGAAAAGGTCTAATAAACCCTCTCGCTTTAAGAAAAAACAACGTTGACTGTTAGATGGAAACTGAAAGGAAAAATTAAAACTCATGTTAAACATGTTACCGTTAGATATTTTGTTGACCCATCTATCCACCCATACCTCCTCCCTACATGGACTTTGTCGCTCTATAGTTATATCACCTGAACCTCCTTTGTTTCGGTCATATTTTCTACGGCTGCTAGAGGGCTTGACCTTAAATACGTTGTATAGGGCACTTGTTGAGAAGCTGTTATTCTTGTTGTGATTTAACAATAAAAATAATGCCTCACATGGCAGCACTATTTGTTGGGGTTTACCGTGATTAAAGGGGCACCAAGTTGATTTTGGTGCAATCAATTAGATTTGGCTATCAGAATTATCAAAGATTATCAGTAATAATGCTTTAAATTAATAAAGGCCTGAGGGCACCACCTTTGGATAAAGGCAATTATAGCCAATTAATTGACTGAGTACACTAAATACACTAAACTATCAATTTGGAACTGAGCAGTAGCTACGTGGCTAGACAAAGAGAAATGTAAAGATGACAGTACAGCCATGTAGGTCACAAGTATGGCTAAATGAATGAATGCTGAAGGCCGACTAGACGTGTGTGTTTGTCTACTAGCAGGTAAAGGTGATCTGTGAGCTAATAGTGCTAAGCTAAAAGGGAGTTAGTTAGTATGCAAAGACCCTGTGTGTAGCATCATAACTAACATCAATTTAGCAAGGCTACCAGATTAACCAAAAAAAAAAAAAAAAGAAAAGAAAAATCTTAATGAAATCAGATAAGTAACGGCAAATCGGTTAACTGAATGGTTCTGTATTTTATTATGCTAAGCATCCTGCTAAACTAACATGGTATGCTATACCCAGTGGTTGTTACCAGTCCGTGGGGAAGAGGAGAGGTAGCTTTGGGACGCTGTTGCTCCGTGGGCCGGTGTTCATCCGAGCCAGGTCAGGGAGGAATTGTGGATCTGCTGCAGTGTCCGCGTACAGGCGGGGTGGGGAAATGTTCACTCACGCCTGTTGTCGGTCGTGCTCCGATGAATAAGCTTAGCGCTTTACGGGCTCCGTTGCTTCTTAAATTTTAGCTGCCAGACTTGGCGCTAAACTTGTTGCAATAATCTTATGCAGGATCTCGCGTCGCCACTATAAGAATGAGAGTTCAGTTCCAAAGGAAGGCAGGCTTGCTGCAGCCTTCTGCTGGTGGGCATGCGGCGGACGGCTTGAGTCTGCTTAGGAGGGCAGCGCAGAAAAGAGAGCGGCCGTCCAGCGGGGGAGTGCTGAGAGAAGAGAGACCTTCCACTCAGGATGAGCGCGGGGAGAAAGAAAGAGAGGAGAGGTTGCCGACCTGCTTTATGGACTTGGTGACTTCTGGGGTCAGACGTCCGACAGGCATCAATGGTGCATCAACAAAAAGGGAATGCAGTACTTAAATCAAAGTTCAGTTAATCACCCACATGAATGAACCCATCTGTTGAGTCCCGACATTCTTCTTGGGAGGACAGTTTAAAAATGCACAACGTTGTGTTCAAGTTGTTCTGGATCAGTACTATGTGCTGGTTTGCGTCATCTGTGTCAGTGTACAATGAGTATTCGTACAAGCAGGTAAAACTTTCTTCAAATAGCAGATTTTTCATGTTTAGAAAAAACTCACAATATATCCAACATACTATTTATACAGAGGTACAACAAAGCCAAAGACCTGTACATTCTTAGTTTTTATATCAAACCTGATCAATAAATGACATTTCCAGGTGAGGAGTCATTTGTCATAGGGAACAACTTGATTAGCAAACCTGATTCAGCACCTTGAGGATCTGGCATCTACTATAGGTCAGAACACAGGAAATACAGCTAGAAACTCATAAATCTCTCCCTCTTTCTCCCAGAGGGTCCAAGCTCAATATACTGCAGCTCAACAGTGCACCCAAAAACAATAGCCTCTCGTATAACGCACTTTTCCGACAAACTCCATCCGAAGAAATCTTTATTTGGCATTTGGTGTTTTCAAACACTATTTTAATGCCTCGACAAAAGCCGGAAACACTGATAAACGACTTATTACTACAGTAACAGCGGGTTATAAGAGTTCCTGTTCTCAAACCCTGAACGTAATGTTTTCTACATGTGATCGAGTTGATTTTTAAACAGCTCAGGGAACTCAAGCACACATAAATCAACATGGCTGTAATGTATCATATTAAATTCCATTTTTCACTGCAGTGAATTAGCCTGTAGCAACTGGCAGCAACTGTCACATACATACACACACACAGGCTTACATACTGTATACTCACTTAGAAGTACACAAACACACAGTGTCTCAGTATGTTTGTAAGTGTTATTGTGTATTTGAGGAGTGTGTGTGTGTGTGTGTGTGTGTGTGTGTGTGTGTGTGTGTGTGCGCACGCCCTTGTACAGCCATCTTTGTGAGGACCAGTTTGCGTTTTAGACCATGGGAGTGAGGGCATTTTTGTAGAGTGAGGACATTTTAGCCAGTCCTCACTTTTCAACAGACCTTCAAAGGGCTGTTTGAGGGTTAAGACTTGGTTTTAGGGGCAGGTTTTGAATTAGGTTTAGGGTAGGGGTTGGGGTTAGGCACTTAGTTGTGATGGTTAAGGTTAGGGTAAGAGGCTGGCGAATGCATTATGTCAATTAAAGTATAGCTGTACAAACGTGTGTGTGTGCGCGCATGTGTTTTCCAGAAAGCGGTGTTGCACAAATCAGAGGTGCTATAAGTTCCTTGAGAGACCCATCGGGCTAGTTTCAGCACCAGGCCACACTACACACACACACGCATGAAAGAGAATTATTTAGATTGCGCCTCTCTTCTATTTTTTTCCCCACACTCTGCTTTTATTAAACTTTGATTTGTCTCTAAGCAGCATTCATTGTATAACTGTCTCCATTTTTAATGCTCATTGTACTGATGAAAGATAATGATAATGAGTGCGTGTGTGTGTGTATAAAGGCATCAGTGTGTGGGAGTAGACCCATTCTGCATCTGTGCTCCATGTTAATAAGTCAAGGTGTTAGCATTAGCTTGCAGGCTGGTGCAGGATGCTACAGGGATGGTAGCGCCTCTCTGCTTCCTCTCGCATGCTGTCAGACCTGAGGCACTCTCACTTCAACAAACTGTATCCTCCACATAACACACGCTCTTCCTCTACCTCTGCTTTAATCTCACGCTCTCATTTTCAAACTTTTCTTTGTTGAACAACTTTACTTTGACTTCTATTCTATCATCTGGAAGTAGACAGTGAGGTAGCAGCCCTTGGCAGCAGGACCCGTTTAGTTGGGTTGTTTGTTCACAGAGGTGTGATCGAGTCGATTTTAGTGCTGAGTCTTACCGTTGTTGGGATTCCAAAGATGGGTTCATTTGTGTGGGTGATTTTAACTGAACTTTGATAAAAAGCGTGCATTCCCTTTTGTCCCACAATCCTGAGAGACAGGGAATCAGTCTGACCTGACCAATGATGACCCGGAAGTCACTAGGTTAACAAAAGGAGTCAATGACCACTGCTCTTCCTCTTTTCCTCCTGGCTTCGTTTCCAGCTGCTTGCTCCCTATGTAAATCCGCTCGCAGCAGGAACACACAGCACAACTGAACTCTCCCGATCTATAGCTGCGCTGCGAAGGCCTGCCAGAGGTTCCTCTAATCGCTCCGCTACACTTCACTCCACCCCTGGACGTCGGGTGGTCTGCCCAAGCAGGCCCCGATGAAAGGATAAAGGGTTTAGGCCTTCAGAACCGATCTCTCAATCTTACCGCAGCGCTTGCGTAAGATTCCAGCAAACAAGGTTTAGCGCCAACAGCGATTGCAAGAAGCCTGCCAGCTAAACTTTATGAAGCAAGGCTTTCCATCTGTTAGGTGGATCTGGTAGCCAGTGCTAAGTGCTCCACACAGAGTATTTGCATGCTAACTAACTCCTTTTAACTTGGCACCGTTAGCTTACAGATCACACACACCCCGAGTTGCGGAGCCACGCTGTGACCTACATGGCCTTATCTTGTATGACCGCCACGTGTTGATGCCCGTGCACGTTAAGAGACACAGGAGCACACTCACATTCCCTTTGGCGCCCACCCAGACCTGCGCG
Source organism: Coreoperca whiteheadi (assembly GCA_011952105.1). Taxonomy (NCBI): domain Eukaryota; kingdom Metazoa; phylum Chordata; class Actinopteri; order Centrarchiformes; family Sinipercidae; genus Coreoperca; species Coreoperca whiteheadi. The sequence continues at coordinate 9,980,771 of CM022479.1, read as the reverse complement.
CGCGCGCACACACACACACATTTTATTTAACGCCGTTCTACATCAAAGCAGCCATCTTGGACACACACACACACACACGTCCCTTTGTTCTGTAGTTTAGAGTTAATCTTCCTATAGTGTGTTTTTGCTTTTTTTAATCTTTTTAAATAAATGCTTGTGTACAATTATGCTGGTCTCTTTAAAGTCTCACAAGAGCGAATAATTTGCCAACCTCTTCTATGTTGAATTCCAAATCCTTCACCTACTAGCTATTAATGGTAATTTGGGTTATAGTTAATAATTTAATTATTAATCTGAGTTCCAAATTGATAGCTTCTTGAATTTTATGAGAAATAATCAATTAATTGGCTAACATTTCCCTTTATCACATCTTTATTAAAGTTATTATTTATAATTATTTTTGATAATCCTGATAGCCAAATCTAATTGATTGCACCCACACAGTTTGGTGCCCCTTTAACCATGATAAACCCCAACAAGGTACATGGATATATTTGCAGCTGAAAGTCATTAATTCTCGTTTGCATAAAAAAGAAACACTGTTGGCGTGCAGCTTCGCCTTACTAACAAGAGACGCTTTGACTTGTGGTGCTGTTTTGGCTGAAAAATAGAACCTATGTACCCTGTTTTTGGTTAGCAATGTGGCTCGCCAATCACGCCTTATACTCAAACCCGATGGCATATCTTAATTAAAGTTTGTAATAGTTTTCTGTGTGTTTTATCTGCAAATGTCTGCACAGGCCATACGACACAAGCCTCTATCTAGTGCAGGGTTAAATGAGTTTGGAGAGAGATTTGGTAATGGTGAAATTGGTGCATTTTAGGAGTAGACCTTCTGTGACATTACCTACCACAGGGGTAGGGGTCTTTGAGCGATTATTGGACTGGAATACATCAAACCAATCTGGCACCCTGGCTTCCTGTGACGCACATCGTAACTTCTGAGATCGAAAACAGCCGTTTCGCTCTTTCTCCTACTAGATTTTCTCTGTTAATGTCTTCTCTCCTGATCTTTACTCTTTCCATTTCTACTGTTTCTCTCGCTAACTGGGTCCACATCATTCGATACTTGTTACATTTTCGAATCGATCTAGCGTCAGGGGGTAGCCTAGTTGCTGCTGCCTGTTAGCTTAGAACCTAGCCTAGTCTACTAGCTAAGTCTATTCACCCACAGCTAGTGCAACCTCGCTAACTGTGTTACGATGGTTTGTGATGACATGAAATGTTAATCGTTTCGAAGAGCTCATCTCTGCTAGCGTTACCTTAGATGTCACGGGCACTCCAGATAGTGGCAGCCACAGGCCTGATAGCAAGCCTTTTTAGTGATAGCATTAGCATAGCCTCGTCGACAACTGATGCAGCGTTTATCCGATTGTTGAGCGCCATGGGAAGGCTCGCAAAAGCATGCAACCGGAGGTGCGGCCTGCTTTGCAGTCACCTCTTCACCACGGCAAACCGGTTTTCAACCCGTGTCCATCTGCCGACAGGGTTAACCCACATACACTAATAGGGGACTCCATTACCTGCAATGCTAAGAGTAGCATCACCAGCCATTGTTTACTCTCTACCCGGGGCCAGAGCTTCCGACATAGGCCTGCATGCTAGCACTAAAACGCTTTAAATGATTCAGAATGCTGCAGCTAGAATCTTAACTAAAAAACGTGATCATATCACACCAATTTCAGCTTCCCTTCATTGGCTCCCTATCCATGTCTGATTAGACTTTAAGGTGCTTCTGACGAATTACAACACAATTAAATGGACAAGCCCGTCATATCTGTCCGATCGCCTTAGACCTTATATACTATCCCATGCTCTCCACTCTCAGAATACAGGGCTCCTGTCTATCCCCAGAGTTAAAAAGAAGTCAGCTGGCAGCAGGGCCTTTTCCTGTCTTGCCCCCTTCCTCTGGAATAACCTTCCTGCTGAGATCAGACAGTGTGACTCTATTGGGGCATTTGAATCCAAACTTGAAACTCACCTACTCGCTTAATGTTCAGTACTGTTGTCATTATCTTTCTGCTGGGTCGGTCTCAGTCTCATTGAATCTATTAACCCTTGTACATATAGTCCATGTTTGTCCTGCTGATGAGGATACTGTAGACTTTCTGAAATCCACTGGATTTTTCTAACAATCTGCTGTTTGTGTCCCACAAGCACAGCTGTGTCCCTCTATCTCCCCCTTGTCCTCTCTTTTCACTCAGGCTTCTCTGTGCTGGACCAGAGGGCGTCCTGGGACCTCTCTCTCCCCTGGCTATCGGTGCCTCTTTCCAGATGTTTTGGATCTGGATCTTCGTCCTGCGGGCGATTCAGCCTCTCTCTCCCTCTGTGTGTTTGTTTCCTTTGTGAATGCTGTGCTTGAGCTTTGCGCCTTGTGTGTTTGTGTAGTCTGTCCTCTTCCAGGTAGCGGAGAGGAGGTCGTGTGGCTCAGGTCCTATCTGTTTGGCGACACCTGAAGTTGCTCAGCATCCTCCAGGGTCCATTCTTCATATATGTTGATCTACTTATAATTTTGTCATCATAATTGTGTATACTGCAATTATATTAAGTTGGTCTATTCTGTACACGCGGCATCTATTCCATGCCTGTCCATCCTGGGTGAGGGATCCCTCCCCTCTTGCTCTTCCTGAGGTTTCTTACATTTTTTTCCCCCATAACAAAAGTATTTTGGTGGCAATTTTCCATATCTGAATCGAAGGTCTCAGGAAAGAGGGTGCCGTATGCTTTACAGATTGTAAAGCCCCTTGAGGAAAATGTGTGATTTGTGATATTGGGCAATATAACACAGAATTGACTTGACAAAACCGCATTGTCCAAAGTGAGTTGGCCACTATCTCTCTCACTCTCTCTCTCTTGGTTTTGTCTTTCATGAGGTTCTTTTCCTCTTAATTTGCTACCCAAGCTCTTGTCTCGTCTCGCTTTTAATCCAAAAAAAATCTGTTTAATCAATACCCGTAGAACTGAATTACAGCTGTTGCATCAGTAGCTGCTAATAAAGTTCCAAATAAATACCAAATATAACTCCTCATCCTCTGTTGTGTGCGCGCCTGTCATGTTCATTTTCTCTCACTTCTATGATTTGTGTGTCTCTGTGTGCATACATGTCAGCTGTGTGCGGATCTATTCCCAAACTTGTCACCAGTGTTCTCAGGCTGTTTTGATTTGACTTTCTCATGCCCTCTTTCTTCTCTTCTTTCCTCTTACCTCAAAACTTTTAGTGTTTAATTTACACTATTTTTGTCACCCGCCTCTTTCTCTTCATTAATCATTAATCATTTTCAGTCTCTCTGTTCCTCCTCTGCCTTGTTTTCATCTTTCTATTGTACTTCTTTCTTCTCTTTCTCTCACTATTTCTCTCTGTACAGTATATGTTCTCCCTCTTGTCTCCTCTTATTTTTTTTATTTCTCCTCCCATTCTCTTTTAATCAGGTTTTTCTCCTCCACATTAATTCTGCCTCATTATTTTCACCTGACTAAGGAGATTTTGGAAGTTAGCCTGCAGTCAGTCTCTTCCTCTCGGTGGATAGGAACTCATTATGCGTTCCCAAATATCTGTTTAACCCAGTTAGAGCATTGGCAGACACCTACGCAGATATGGCCACGACATAATTATTCCCTTTTTTTTCCTCTCTCTCTAAGTCAGCAGGCTTCTTTCACCTTCTCCCCTCACACCTCCTTTCTTTCTTATCCAATGTCCAGAGTGTGCAAAATATTAAGACCATATGCCTGGTGCAGAGGTTAGCATGAATGCAATTTAACTTGCATGACTGAAGTGGAAAATTGTTCTTGGCTCCGTCACTTGGCCAGTTTATTTAATGTATTCATTGGCAAAGTCAAAAGATAATGAGATGCAAGAGATTAGTAGTCATGCTAATTGTTCCAAGGCTTAAAATCTGTCTTTAACTTGATAAGCCTTACAGAGTAATGGAGCTGTAACGATCAATTATTTTGTATTATCAATTATCTATTTTTGTATAAATCAATGATTTGTTTTAAATGCTATTGCTATACAAAGGCAGAAAAGTAGAGAAAAATGCTGATCATGCCATAGTCGTCAAACTGCAACTATCCAAAACTTATATATATAGTTCTATCTGTAATGTTTTGTACTAAAAAAATAAATTGTTAAACCATTTTTTTAAAAGTTACAATTATTACTATAAGTTTTTAAGGAAATTATATAGAACACTAATATATAGAGAGTTATATAGAACTATAAAATAAAAGAGTAAACAAACATTGTTTTGCTAAACTTAAACAATTTACTTATTATAACTTCATTAAAAATGTTTGTCTATCTTGTTTAAGGACTTCTTATGTTTATGCTTCTACTCCTTTTAAAAACCATAACACACAAACACTTACATTGATATTACAGCACAGGCTCATACAGTCACTCACACAGCAACAACATCATTATCCAAAGAGTATCATGTCACCAATGGTGCGGTGCAGCAAAATTTACTCTCGCACAGTGGCGAAAAGCAGACAGGACAAGACGTAGTGTGGCCTGTGTTGTAAGGATAATCTGTGGGAGCTAGCATGACTTGCAGGCTAACAACAGCATTCAACACATTTTTTTTTTTTTTTTTTTGTTTACAATTATACAGCTTCTTATCGAACAATTCTTATTAACATCATTCATCGTCCTTGCTCTTGCTGCAGCCAAGCACCATCCCTCGTTCTTTGTTGCTTGTATTATGAAGCCGTGCAGTTATATAAATGAGAATCTAAACAATCAGACGAGGTCTCTGAGTCCCAGCATCTCAATACAGGGGTGCCGCAGGGCTCAGTGCTTGGTCCCCTACTCTTCTCCACATACATGAAATCCCTCGGCTCGGTCATTCAGAAGCATGGCTTTTCCTATCACTGCTATGCGGATGACACGCAGCTCCACTTGTCATTTCAACCTGACGATTCAACTGTCTCTGCTCGCATCTCGGCATGCCTGAGCAACATCTCACTTTGGACGAAGGACCATCACCTGCAGCTGAACATCAACAAAACGGAACTGCTTGTGATCCCGGCCAACCCAAAAATTCACCACAACCTCTCCATTCAACTAGGCTCATCGACCGTTACTAATTGATGAACAGCTAAACTTCACAAGTAATGTCGCCAGCACCACCCATTCCTGTCGATTCATCCTCTACAACATCAGGAGAATCAGACCTTTCCTATCTGAGCAGTCTACACTAAGTCCTAGTCCAGGCTCTTGTCTTGTCCAAACTGGACTATTGCAATGCACTGCTGGCTGGACTCCCTGCTTGCACAACCAAACCTCTGCAGATGATCCAGGACGCGGCGGCAAGAGTGGTCATCAATGAACCAAAGAGAGCGCACGTACTGTAACTCCTCTCTTCATCAGGTTACACTGGCTCCCTGTTGTCGCCCTTATCAAATTCAAAGCGATGCTCTTGGCCTACAAGGCCACCACTGGTTCTGCACCATCATATCCTCACCCACTAATACAGACCTATGTTCCTGCCAGGTCCCTGCGCTCTGCAAATGAACAACGTCTGGTGGTACCATGCCAAAATGGGAGGAAAAAAAAAAAAAAAAAACACTTGCGCACCTTCTCTGGATCTGTTTCACATTGGTGGAATGATCTGCCTGCTCCTACAAGATCAGCAGATTCTTTAGCCACCTAACTGACAATCACTGACCTCTACTTAATTTATACCTTTTTTCTTAAAAAATAAATAAATACATTTTCCTCTCCTTAGCTTTGTATACTGTGCTGGGCTTTAACAGACTAGTTTCTGTTGCACTTGTGTAATTTGTTGCCTTGTGTTGTTATAATTGCTTCCATTGTCTTCCTCGTATGTAAGTCCATTTGGATAAAAGCACCTGCTAAATGACTTAATGTAATTGCAATACATTTTTTCTGAACAAGAAGACAATCTCTCAAACTAGCTGGACATTGTAGAGCCTCATAATATTGCATGTCAATTCATGACTGGAAGCAAACATGTTGTGCCCCCTTCCTCAATGACAACACCCGCATCAGCGTTCTGTTGACTCACCAGGTTCGCAGATACAGGTGTGCCGCTCCCATTGGTCGGAACACCGGCTGTGGGCGGGGCAAGGAGACGAGACACAGGGGTTGCCAACATTACAGCCAGTCTCTACTTTGACAGCTCTCGACGGGCGGGGCAGGGGAGGGGCGTCAGGCCGTACACCCAACCGAACACCCTGAAGGAAAAGAGAGTAAATGTTAGGAAAAAAAAATAAATTGGCAGCTTCACATTTATTGAAATCTGTCCATCCCAAAATAATAATTCCATCTCAGAAGTGCCAATATTACCCAGCTTTCCTCCACCCATCCATCAACAAACACTCAAAGTTAAATTCATCCATCTTCACCTGTATGCATCCTCGTATCCCGTTTTGAACTTCTCCAGAGCCCAGCACTCCTCCCACGTGCAGATGTTTCACCTTCAAACCATGAATCTCATTTCCCACTATCACTGTTCCCTAATGGGGAGAGAGAGAGGGGGACAGGAAGGGCAAAGATTATTATTATTATTAATAGCTGTACGCAAACTGAATGCCTGAACCAAGATACACAGGGAGCACATTTGAATACCATTATTTGATCGCATACAAGAACTTGGTAATTTATTAGGGAAGGAAAGCGATTATTAGCCACAAAGGGTTGTGTAAAAACATACAATGAGGGATTCAAATTCGAGTTTATACCATTAAAATAATAAAAACTTGAAAAAAAATCTTTAAAACTGAAAAAAGATTTTAAAAAAATGCTTTTCAGGGACACAGTGTAAATATCACTTTTTAATGAAAACCTAATAAAAAGTAAATGACAAAAAAATCATTTTCAGGAAACATTATTGATTTTTTCCTTTTTTTTCTGATCACCAACTGGAAGTAACGATTCTGCTATATTTTCATTCACCACTACATCCCTGAGTAGTCAGGGTATAAGGGCGCTTATGTCAGTTGAGGGGGAGGAGAGCGTGAACACGAGGGGAAATGGTTTTGGAGCTGCAGAGTGAATGATTGACTTCATTAAATAAAAGACAACAATAACATGCAAACATCGTGGAGGAGGTCAACGCTCAACTGATAACTGTGACAGTGTTGTGAAGCAATGTTGACAGGCGACGCAGCTGGAAAAGAAAATCAATGAGCCCCATTTATCACTGTTTCAGCAGCAGTGGAAGATGCTAAAATGGAGGGTGAGATCTGGCTGATCATAGCTGCACACATGCCAAACAATTTAAAAAGGTAAGTGTTTAAGTAGCATCTACGGTGTTTAATAATGTCAGATTTTAAAATACTTTCTGCACCATTTATTCCGTGTGTTACTTGCACTTTGAAGAACAGCCCGGTGAACCACAACAAAAAGATGAAACAAATAACTTGCTGTCAGATAATTTAAGAATGAAATCAGCATGAAAACAAAAACAGAACACGTTGTTTTACCTAAAGACAAAGATGACAGTAACACAGAGGGTGAAAGTGTGAGTGCTTTTCTGTGTGCAAATGTGCTACCGTCACATTTGTACATACCTCATATAAAACACATGCACGCATCAAACATCAGACATCCTCCAGTACAATTTGACATATTAATCCACTACAGATTAGGGAAACTAGGATTACGAGCCCACATTTTACAGAGACTGAGGCCGTCCAGGGTTAGAAAAGCTGCACGTGTTGCGAACATTTGTGTGTGTGTGTGTGTGTGTGTGTGTGTGTGTGTGTGTGTGTGTGTGTGCGCGCGCACAATGGGTGAAACGGTAAATGTCTTGGTACTGACGAGGAAAAAGGTTATGGGATCACACGGTCAAGGACTATGAAATGGATGAGAAAGCGCGAGCGTATAGCTCATTGGCTCCTTTACTCAGATTGTAATGCGACTCAACATTTCATTCGCAATATTTCAGCGAGCCAACAGCTGATGTCTGAGTGCAGATACATTATGTACAGGACAAATGCAAAGGACATCAGGACAATTTTGAACAGGGTTTATTGATCCAACTGAACCAAAATTAAACAAAAGGGCTTTGTTAGAATTCAATTTGAGTCATTTAAGTCAAGTATTTTAATCAAATATTTGTCTTGAACTCTTGAATTTCTTGAAACAAGTCAGTAGTGGCGATTAGCTGCGATGATGATTTCCAATGGAAATCTACTCGTTTCAAGATTCCACTTCAAATTTCCGAAACCATGCTGAGGGATTATTTCATGCGACGTGCAGATTTGTTACTGCTTTGACACAAATATGAATTTAAGATTGAAAGTGAGATTATACATAATTGATTTGCTAATTTGTTAATATCTTTCGCAGTGTTCGCCTCCGCCGTACCGGCTCATAGCAGGATGGGGAGGTAGAGGTTTGTGTATGTGGAGATATTCTAGATTCGAGGATTTTAAAAAGGCATTTCTCTCACGCCTTCATTCATATTAAATGCTTTACAATTCCAATTAAGAGTTCTCTACTGCTTAGACTGAAAAATGTTGTCCATCAAAGCATCTGCAGATTTCAGACAGCCAGATTAAATGAAATCCAAGAATTAGAGCTGGGAAAAAATGTCTAAAAAAATGCTTCCGAAATACATTACCTACCCTAGTTTTAAGGACTGACATTTGGTGCCCTTAAAGATTCAACTGGATCACCCTTCTTATACGTTGTGTCCTTATGCTAGAACATGAAGTCTGCCCTAAAAACCTTCCCTTTTTTTTTTTTTTTAAATCATGTCTATTACCTGATAGAGTCCGAAGTCAAGCCGTAGCGTGGCGACGTAGCGCGTCTCTCGGCCACTGTGGACATCTCGCAGCTCCAGCTGGAGGTCGTGCCACTGGCCATCTGCCACCTGAACCTGATCCAACCGCAAACGCACCGGTCTGGTCGAACCGCGGGTCACCGAGAACACCAGCTGACCATTTGTCACCTGAGAGGGACGGAGGAACACAGGCACACACACACACACACACACACACACACACACACACACACACACACACACACAGGCACGCGCGCACACACACACACACGCGCAGGCGAACACCAGAAAAAACAGAGAGAAAAAGACAGGGAGTGTGAAGAAACATGAGTCACTGAAAACAGTGAAGGAATAAGACAACCTGCTTGGTAGCTAAGAGGAGACTGAGGTGCGTGTGTTTGTGTGTGTGTGTGTGTGTGTGTGTGGGGGAGTGTGAAATCCAACGTCTTGGCTGCACTCCTGCCAAGATGCTGCTACTGAATGCTTCCTTTGGCTGTGGCATTCGAAATGTAAACTGTATAGATTTTCAAGGACAACACCAGCATTTTGACATTTGTGTCTTATATAGAAGATGCTCATGTAGTAGTCAAATACTGAATAGAACCACATTAACCATGAGACATAAGTAGGCTACAATTCCAGTAATCAAAGTGACCGCTGCTAACAGCTTTAGCAGCCCACGTGGTATTTTATTTTGTGTGCCACATGTAGAGATTTGGATTAAAATGTGCAGCATTGATTTAAAGCACAATGTCAAATTGTTTATGGTACAAAAGAAGAAGGTGATGCCATTTATGTTTAAGTATAAATCAAAACCATGGCCAGGATTCTGAGCCTCTGGTAATGGTGACAGGCAGGGGAAAAACACTGCTACATTTATCCTCTTCAGCAGAGCCAAAGCCACAGCCACCAGTCAGAGAGAGGCACTGGCAACATTCCTCTTTGCAACAGGAATCAACAGGTTTATAGGAAACGTGGTCTTGTTTTCAGAAATGCCAAAGTCAACAATTATCTCGGCCATGGTCTCATTTGCTAACATTAGCTTATCACCGTTTTTCATGATATACTAATGTTCAAAAACATTGTAGTACACGACATTAACGGGAATGGACAACTGCAGTGTGCCAGTGTGTGTGTGTGTGTGTGTGTGTGTGTGTGTGTGTGTGTGTGTGTGCGCGAGCGCACCTGGAACAGCAGGCTGGTGTACTGGCCAGCCTGGGCCTGCAGCAACGTCCCCTCTCGCGCTCTGGTTCTGAACACCAGGCCCAGGTACCAGGGCGTGGAGATGGTCACGTCGTTCTTCAGGTCCCACCAGAGGGCGCTGTTACCCAGGAAGCGATGGGGGTGTGGCATCACTGAGGTGGAAGGTGAGAGAAAGAAAGTGAATAAAAAGGCACTGCAATATCCAACAGCCTCAACATGTGACTGTCCCGGGACGGAATCAGTTTAATATGAACTGATTCAGAAAAACCGGGGGTGGCCGAGGGGTTAAGGTGCCAACCACAGACCGCAATGTCCCGGGTTTGCGTCCAGCTGGGGACCTTTGTTGCAAGTCATTCCCAATCCCTCTCTCACCTCATTTACTATTTTCGCTCTACTGTCAACTATCAGATAAAAGGCATAAAAAGGAATCAAAAGAGTTCAAACATGACGTGTTGCATCACATGCTGTTCTCAATCTGCTGACGGATTTTTCCATCATGATGATAAGGATATTGTTGTGTTATACTGACGGGCACACAAGCACAAAATAAGTCTCATAACGTGTGAAAATATTTCTCTGAGATCACAGAAACACACTTCATTCAACCCTTATTGGTCATGTAGCAAAAGGCGCCTCTTTCCACAAGGGCTAACCCCAATCGCCATCAACACGTCAGTAGAGCTGCAACGATTAGTCAATTAATCGATTAGTTGTCAACTACTCAATTAAACGTACTGCAAGGAGTTTTTAACTGGTTATGAAACTATTTTAATTTAATACTGATGCTTCTATATGACCTACATAAGCGATTAGGACCAGCAGCGAGACAATTGGCTATTTCTAGGCTTATTATATAGTTAATCTAAATGGCTGACCTCAGGTCCAATTCCCCGCGAAATCATTTGAAACCATTTACGCCACGCAGACATGGAAGAGCCTATGTTTACATTTCCCCAGGCAAAGTTTCACGGTGAGCGGTACGTTAGCCAGTTAAAAAGGAAGCATGAGGAGATTTTTCTTTGGAGAATTACATTTTTTTTTTCGACGTTATATTTTGTGGTTACGGCTGATGCTGGGGCAGGCTCAGCACAGAGAAACAGGGACGGTGATAGAGCACGGGCGAAAACCCAAGTCAGCCACGGTCATTCGTTCAACAGAGGGAGAGAATTGCGGGATTTGAAATGATTTAAAACCGATCCTGAATTTCCTCCTAAACAGGTATGTAATAGGTCCACTTTATTTATGAAATACAATGTGAGATGTGGAATGGAGGTATAGGTCACGGTGGACATTACTGTAATACAACTGGCTACTGTTGGCTTATTATTATAAGTGACATAACGTTACAAGATAATGCTGATAACTATTGCCGAGCAACCAAATCTTTAGTTGCCGGCTTGCATGTAACCTCCTGTAGGTGTATGAACGGTACTACAAGTTTGCTTTGTTTCGCCACCGTCATATCAGTTATTGATCTTACATAGCCACAAATAGATACGTTACCTCATCTGTGCATCCTGCAAACAGCGGTGTTTAAAAAAGAAAAATAGTATTAAAAATAAGTTGCATCTTTCTCTCACTCGCTTCCGAAACAAATGGACGCGCTCGCCAGATCAAGACCTTTGCGACGCAAACGCGGTGGAAACACTACCGCTTTCGTCCACAGGGGCCGCCAGAATCGACACGTGAAAGTTCCCTGTAGTCGCTTTAATCGCCAACTGTTTTGATAATAGATTAATCATTTTGAGTCACTTTTTTAAGAAAAAAAAATGTCCAAATTCCCTTATTTCAGCTTCTCAAATGTACATATTTTCTGGATACATTGGTCCTCTATTATATTAAACTGAATAGCTTTGGGTTAGGTGTTGATTTTAGCCAACAATAAATGATGCAACGGTACAAAAAGGTGTAGAACGCTTGCTTTCTACTAGCCAACAGCGATGCAAGGCAGGGGCGCCCAACTTGCTTATTGTAACGTAAGCTAAGCTGGGGTTGGGCGGCTGGATGTGGCTTGGCTTGGCTTGGCTGGATGCGCGGTGCGGGTCTGCAGTTGTTTGGTTCAACCGGCGAGTTAGTAGGCTTGGGCGGTATCTGTTTTTTTTCATACCATCCTGCCATTTCACCGGGGTATAAGGTTATGACGGCATTTGTGTAAACAAAAGAAAACAACGTAAAAGCTGAGTTGCTGGTGATCAGAAGTCGTTGTAGCATGGATCACGTGTGTAGCCTACATTGCGGTGTCTAATATCCCAATCAGCCTACTTACTGGTGTCATTTCTTTACATTTAAAACTTCTACTGAGATTTTAAATGAAGCTTTGAATTTCTTTCGTCATATTGTGACGTTATCACCCTAAAAGAATATTTAAAATCCAGGGATTCATTGGATTAAATGAGTTAAGTCTTTTTTTCCCCCCCATTCAATCGTGTTTCTTTAATGAATAAAACTCGTCAGTTATGGTGCTGTTAGACTGCGGCCAGACCGCCCCGGTAATACAGGTGCGTGCCTCCCTTTATGTGCAGCAAGCGGGAGAGCAGAACGGGAAAATCTTGTTTTTGAAAGCCTAAACGCCAACAAATATGGATTGAAGCAGAATATTTCGTTAGATAAGAATATGCTGTGAATTTATTTTCCAGCACTCAGTGTTCAGTCTCATGTATGTCACGTTTGAGCGACGCCTGGGACGACGCTCGCTTGCGCCTACAGAGTGCAAGTGCGAGCAACAGGACGCTGACTGCAGTTCACTGAATGGCCAAAGGTGTCATTGTTAACAACAGTACCCCCCCCCCCCCATCATTTAACAAACGCGTAAAAGATCTGTACAAGTTTGTGTGTTACCTGGAGTATTTTAACTTAAGTAAATTATTCACCAATTCATGAGGCACTAATTAAAGGCCACTGAATATCAGAGTCATTTTGCCCAATTTTTATAAACATGACCACTCTCATCACCACTGGCACGAAACAGAAACTGCCAATTATCACGGCCATGGTCTCATTTTTATAGATAATCGGATCAAAATGGCACAATAAAAGACATCGTTAAAAGTTGCCATTGGTTGAAAATGCAACATGTAGGGCCCTAGGATGAAAACAAAGTCAGATAGCCTCTCACCGTGGCTGCAGTCCTTCCCTCCGTAGCCGAGGGGGCAGTCGCAGGAGAACGTCTCCCAGCTCACCCGGCAGGTTCCTCCGTTCTGACACGGGTTGGACTTACAGAGGGGGAGCTTGGCGCTGCAGCCTATAAAAAGCAATCATCGATTACGTTTCCAAAAATGTATCGCCATGAAGTGTGTCTCCGCATATGCAGAAAATGCTCTGTATCAGCTCTATATAAAGATCTTCAGTCATCAAAGTGCATATTTAGAGGTAAGCGTTGCAAGTTGCAGTCCAGTAGGATTTCAAGATTCAAATGGATTTCACAGGAGCATCCAACTTTGGTTGTTTGCCTTTAAAAAATGTCAAACAGTACTTAAATATTACATCTAAAGTGCATAACAATGGACAGTGCATGAGTGCATAACAATAAAGATGTGATATTGATCCTCATTTTTTAAAACTTGTGAAAAAAGTATGGAATTAATCTGCAGATACTCGGGTTCAAGTCGAAACCAAACGTTTCTTTGGATGTCAGTTTTTGAGCCACTACAACCGCCAAAATGTGGCCTGCAAGAGACTAGGTAAGCCTTTAGCATAGCAGTTGTTGATCACTTGCAGCCAGTTAGGAGAAGTGAGGAGTCAGCTATTGGTATAAAACAGAGCAATCAAAAGCCAATCGCTATAAAGATCAATTCCCAGCCATGCTGGATTCAATTTGCACTTCCCTGGCATATTTGGTGCTCAGTGACAGACTCATCAAGGCGAAGAAAGACGGGGCAGCCAGTGATGAGTCATTATAAAAAAAACAAAAAAGACAAACCTGAGCGATTTCCATTATAATAACTTGATGAACATAACTCTGGTCAACATATAAGACTGCGTTATGTGGTTCATTTGAATTTCAAGGACTTTTTAAGCACTTTGTTAAAAAAAAGGGGCTATTTTCAAGCTATTCTGGTAATTGAGTTTTTAATACTGCCATACTAGCTGTTACAACAAAACCATCGGCGTCAGCCGTGAATCGGGGGCAAAAAACGTGATCGGGGCATCCACAATTGGTACAGATGTTTTTCATCCTTTAATTTCATAAAATGGTCAGAAAAAGCAAAATAAGTGCCCAGTCATGAGTCAAAATCCAATTTCAGGTCTTTACTCTTTACGATAGTATTCAGAAACCACATGGAAAGTGATGCTTCAATTAATTACAATAATTTGCATCCACAAATGACATTGTAAAATATGCCAGTGCTTAGAAACACGGTTAGCAGTGCTGACCGGGGAGAGTTCCATTGTTAGCGATAAAGCCAGCCAAGTCCAGCGGCTTGTTGTCAATGTGCAGCTCTTTCATACAGCCGATAAACTCCCTGGTGCCAAACGGGAAGTTGTCGGGTACGTTGGGAACTCCGCCAAGAAACAATGGACCGGTCAGGTCCAAAGATCTGTGGGTGAAGAAGTAAATAAGGTGAGGAGGAAAGGGGAATAAGGGAGGTATGGAGGATCATCCCTCAAGGGTAGAGGGGAGGAGGGAGGAGAGGGATGAAGGAAGAGAGGGTAAGGGTAGGGTTTTGGGCAAAGGGATTAAACAAACCCGTAGATTAAATGCGTCATCAGGGGTAAATATGTCAAAAGGAACAACAATCAGAGAATAACAGTGGATGTTGAGGAGAAATGAGACGATGATGTTGCTGAGGATGAAAGTGGAAGCAGCAGGGGAAGAGAGAAATTGAAAAGATGAGTAAGAAAAGCAGACAGACGAGTAGACAGATGAATAAATGGGAGATTAAACTGGAGTTACAGCAAATACCAGGAGAGGAATAAAAAGGTGGATGACAAGGCAGAGGGAGGAAGGAGACAGTGCGCCAGCAATGAAAAGAGGGAGCTGCAAGGGGACGTGAACAAGTAGAGTTGCAGGCATAAAAAGGAGACGAAAAACAGCACCGACAAAAGGGAGATGTGGAGGCAGATGAACAAACAAGAGATTAAGTGTGAGTTACAGCAAATATCAAGAGCGAGCGAGCGTAAAGGCAGGAGACAAGACAGACGGAAGACAGGTGGAGGGAAAGAAACGGGGGGGGAATGTGAGGAGACTGAAGTAGGGGACAGCAAATACCAGTTGTGGGACCGCATGAGCAAGCAATAAAACGAAGAGACCGAAACCGTTGGGTTGTCATTTTGGGCATTATCAGTTTTTTTTTTTCCCCTCCAATGTGAGTTGGGGGTTTTACTTTTCAGCTCGACACACGTCACGTGCCGAGCCAATAAACGCCAGTGGGATATGAATTGAAGGAACCCAACGAGACAAACGGCGCCGGAGTCTAACAAACAAGAGATTAGGTGCGAGTCACAGCGAGCATCGACACAGAGCATCGTTAGAAGAGGACGTCAAGACAGAGTAAAGAGGAGGGTGAGCTGTTAATGGAGAAATGGGGGAAGGAACGAAGGACGAGAGTGTCGAAGCGTTAGTCTTTGGCCTTTCTCTTTGATCAGGCTTCTCTTCTCTCAGCCCCAGCGCTGACCGAACACGGCCGACGCGATTACAGCTTACAGAGGCGAGGTCGGGCATCAGCGCTACGACAGGCTTGCTTTTTGAGTGAACGTTGTGTAACAAGACCATCAGAGAGAGATACAGACAGACATGAAGGTGCATGAAGACGTCGTGCCACATTAAAGCCTCAGTCCCCATAGATTTCGCCTACAGTCACCTCATCATCCTGATCTGACATTCCCCAAAAAAATCCTTTCCAATAGCCAATAACAGTCTCAATCAAAGTCTTAACAGATTAGCCTGCTTAAATCTGGATTGAACACCTAGTGTTAGACCGATATGGATTTTGTTTGTGCCGATACCGATTTTTTTTCCCCATCAGCCTTAGCCGATGACCGATACGGGCTGCCGACGGTCTTGAGCCGATATTGCTTTTGGTCCCTCAATTTAAATCAATGATTATGATAACAAATGTTACAAGTTAAAAAAGGAACATTTATTGAGCTAAAAAAAACAACAATATTTAACAAAAAGTAAAAACAGAGCTGAAAATAAATATTTAAGCATAAATAAAATAATTAAATAATAATAATTAACACTAAATAAAACGGCACTATTGCACACAGTAGTCTAGATCTAGAAGATTCCAGCACTCTGCTAGTGGGGGAGGGGCAGTGCATGGTCTGCACATGCACTGCAGCACATCTCCAGCAGCACAGGGCTGCCTGTGTGGACACCTGTCTGGAAACAATGCCAGGAAAATGATATCGGCCAACGCAGCAGCGATATATCGGTGGATACCTAGTTACACCTACTTTTACTTTCAAGACAGTGATCAGCTTACAAGCCTGTTTAAACCATGCTGGAATTGTGAATATGTGACTAAGTACACTAAGCCAATGTGTTTGATGCTACAAAGCTGTAGGCCCATCCTAAAAAGTTTGTGAGCAGAAAGCCTGTTAGTTCCAACCTTGCATTGTGATAGGCATTCTAATCAAAGCCAATACTTCTCAGTGTAGTGATGCTACCTCTAATCACTCAACATTTACCTTTTTATACCTGTGATCTAGCAAACCTACGTACCAACAGCTGCCAGCGTGCTGCTACGCACACTGACCAGCTTTATTGGTTTATCTGTTAAGCTTCTGATCAATCACAGATGATGTTTAATGAAAGTTGTCTTTGTAAAGAAGCTAGTGTGCACAACCCACACCTCACGGTCAATCACTAACTCAAGAGTCTTTCAGTTGCTGCACTGGAGGTAAGAGAGGTCAAATTGAACAAATTAAACTAAATGTAGCTGAATAAATGTTTTTAACTCAGATTTCTGGACATAGCTATTTCTTTAGCCAATCATAAATGTCATATGTTTCCATATGAAACTGTGCTATGATAGTAATGGCACACAAAATTGTGCTATACTACATGGTGCCAGTACCAATGAATTGGAGTAGAACACTGCCATTGGTGCTATCTTCTTGGTAAGTTAGGTTATGATAGTGATCATACAGGAGGTGTGTATGCATGTAAACTTTTACACAATAATGTAATGTGAATATTCTGTCTGAAAACTACTACAACTGCTTTTGGCCACAAAAAGGTAAAAGCGATAGGCAGCATAAGACATTTTACAGTTCAAAATCATGTGTAGCCTGGAAATCATTAGCTATATTATAGCAATGGATAACATTCTTAATAAACAGGCAATATGACCAGTGCAGCAATATATGAGAAAATGGTACAGTCCTTTCATTCAGCCTGTAGTTGTTGCAAGATGTTGTTACTCATCTTGATTGTTAACATTCCAAGATCTACATTCATGCTGCAGGTCATATTTTTCTGTAATTCAATTATTTTCAGACTAGATGAATTGCTATCATGTTAGGGACATGTCCTTATTGTTGGGGCCATTTTTCGGATGTGTGGACTCTTCAAGTCCCCAAAGAGAAAACGCAGATATCAATACGGAAAAGAGCTAAAAGACAGATGAACTCACTTCTTGCTGCTGGTCTGTTTGCCCTGCGCAGCGCAGCTGTAATTTCCGAGCTGCATACCGAAGCGAAGCGACAAGGCTGTATCACAGTCGTCAACGCTCACCACAGCGATCTTCTCATCTGACGGACCCTGGGCCTCGCCGCTCATGCTGCGCTTCGGCTGAACACACACACACACACACACACACACACACACACACACACACACGCACACGATTGAATACAAAGTCCAAAGAAACCCAAACCATGACACCAGACAGCATGCAATCAGGTTCATGTCACTGCAGTCATACACTACAGCAGAAAGCAACAGTTCCAGCGCATCAGACTATATTTAGTATCTCTGCTGCTACTGCACATCATGTTAGAAAGAAAAGGGGGAAATTTGAGTTAGTAAGAAGAAACAACAGAAACTGCATATCGGTGAAGCAAATAATAAGAGTAAAAGGCGATAGACAACAGGTTCACTCTCACTGTCGGTTTCCTTCTATCTTTCTTTCTTTCACCAGCAAAGACAGAAGGTAGGGTATGTGCACCCTGACACACACTCATACTCACATAGCGTGTAGCTGGCTGAGGAAAATGAAAGCACATGAAGAAAAATTAAAAAGGAGATGCGCGGCGAAGGTGCAATGAAACGGTGGCAAGCAAACAGCCACATAACAGCACGCACACAATAGATAAACTATTGTGCCGATGCATCAGAAGTACAGTGCAAATAAATCACGAGCACAACGTAAAACTGTAATGGGTAACTCATCAAACACACAGAATAGAAGATCAAAAGTAAGATCGGAAATCAAAATGGCCTAGGACACACAAACAAACTGAGCTGTACCCACCTTGTTGTAGTAGTGGATGTGGACAGTATGCCAGTTGCCATCACTCACACCGCCAGGCAGGAAGGGACTCACCTGAGTGGATAATTCCCCTGCAGGCAGATGGATGACGTTTGTGTCAGCAGGTGGTAATACTAATAATAATAATAACAATGGATAGGTACTTAACAAATGGATTTTTATTAAAATCAACTTACCACTGCTTTAGTTCACTTGTTATTTGTTTTTACATGCCACTGTATATAAAACACGGTTGACTTTTGGGGGAAAAAAAGTGTGCACATTAACTTTTATTATGACAATTATAATGCCCAACTCTATTTCATATCCTACCATTTACAGCCTCACGTGTGCATGTACCGAACATATACACAATATGAGAGTAGATAGATACACTGTCTTTTTTTTTTTTCTCCCAGGAGAGACATTTGTTTTCACAATCTGCACGTCTCACAAGAAAGACATACAAATACAGGAAACAAATCCATTGGACATATACACATTCATTCTAGCCTCTTCCTGTGTATCCAGATATACTTGCATACGCGAGTGCATGCGTTCGTGTATATACACACACACACACACACACATCCATACGTAGTATTAAGCGGGGTATTTCTTCTGGAGCTGCAATGGCAGAAGGGACAAAACTCCTGCCAAAGCGGGATCAGCGTCACTTGCTATGGTGAGCGCTATGCATGTGATGGCTCTGTTGCTAAGCTCTGGGAGGACAGGTGTAGGGAGGCTAATGATTTTGGAGGCAGTGTGTCCGATCATGTTAAGTTAGTTTTTGTTGGAAACAGACACCATGGTGACGAAGCAGCGGGAACAGTACAACAGTGTGGTACTGTATCTACAATATACAGTTCTTCTTCAGCTAATGTATTATATATTGTATTTTGTTTGCTGATGTCCGCAACTGGGACTTAACCATCTAATCTAATTTAGCCCAATCTAACATGATTACTCAAAAAATTCTGTAAAATGCTGGCGATGGTGCATGTGTGCAGCATGGAAAGACCTCATATCAAAAGGGAGTGGTAGTGGGATTTTCTCACAGCATCAAATTTGACCCTTAATGTTGCCTAAACCCACCCCACTACATGTCTAACCCTAATCTGCATACTGAATCGTATCCAAATTCTAATCCAAAAAAAAAAAAAAAAAAAAAAAGTCTCAAAGAAATGATACACAACATTTGAGAACAAAACCAAATCTTTGTTCCCCAGTGGGACTATACAGTATGTTCCTTTTAAGTAGAGAAACTACAACAGTCAAGCACAATCACACAAAAAGATAAAGAGAAAGTACCTGTGGAATATTTGAGCACCACTTGTCCATCTTGGATCTCCAAGGCGATGAAGTCATGTTTCTCATTGAAGCGTCCATTATAGAAGAGAAGACCACTGTTCTCCAGGGTGGCAAAACTAGAAAATGCACACGCACAGAAACCAATGTCTATAATAAGCATGTTGATCAATATACAGTATGCAATATGAGTATTATATTTTTGAAAATATCACTACAAAATACGTTCTTAACTCTGGTTTGGTTAATGCAACA
>CM022479.1:9890511-9957901 GCA_011952105.1 Coreoperca whiteheadi | reverse complement strand
CATTGAATGGAACAAAATAAATATAATTATTTATTTCCTCAAACTTTTACTGGTGTTTTTATTATGCTACTAACAACTATAGAGACTATCAAGGTAAAGAACATTTTGATTTTGTGACAGTTCCAGGACGGTGGTGAAAAAAGTTAGTTCTGGAGCCCTGCTTGAAAAGTGGAATTTTCAGGGATCAGTCAGCAGCACTGTAAATTGCCATGCAAGCCTGAGAAGCTTGGCAGTAGCCAAGTCATTTCGTACAGGTCGGACTCTCGGCCCTAGGAGGAGTTCGAAAAAGTATGTTTGCATATATAATGATTTAGCAATAAAAATGCCAAATTTTGCACAGAGCCTCGGTGAGGCATAAGAAACTACTGAGCCAGGTTTCGTGTTAATTGGACATAGCTATGTGGAGATATAGATGTTAATTGATTGTTTTCATATTTTGAAAAATATAGTGACGGACTTCTGAATGGACCATAGGTTGCAGTGAGGAAAGCGTTTGTCAAACATCAGTGGCTATCAGCTGAAAAACATTCAGCTCTGTAGACATAAATAAATAAACTAGACCTGCAAGCAGGTATTAACAGGGTTAGAAAACATTCAGTTCAAAGACAGGAGTGTATTTTATAGTAGTGTAGTGTATAGTATTTTATGATTTTGCAGCAAAAGCACCAGTGGCCAATTGGTGCCAAACTTTGCACAGAGCCTCAGTGGGGCATGGGAAAGTACTGGCCCAAGCATCGTGCTAATCAGACAAACATATGTGGAGATATGACATCACTTCCTGTTTTAATGCAACCTACAGGAAGTTGTACCTTTATAACTTTCTAACATTTTTTGGAGTATCAAAATCTTTTTAATAAACGGACTCATATTCTAGAAGCCGTTCGAAAAAGTAGATTTTGCATATTTCGCAGTGTTGTGGTATAAGTAATGAATAAATATTAACATTCTTGGTCAATATGACATTAGTTTTCAGTTACATTTGTAGATTATTATGTCAACACACAGTTCATTGAGCAGTACTGATTGTCTGTACTGATTGTGTGAAAACCTGATCAATCATCGGATCTCATTGACGACGCTGCCAAACGTATTTGGGAGACCTCCGATTTTACCTTTCTTACGGGGGAAGGCTCGGCTGGTAACACACAGGTGCTGTTAGGATGTGGGTATGCTAACCAGAGGTGTTAGTATAGTCCATTACTTCTATACCAACCCCACTGTGAAAGTACTCCATTAAAGTTCTGCATTATTACTAAGGTAAAGTATGTAAGTATTATAGTAACATTTACTTAAAGTACTCATTGTGCAGTAAAATGGTCCCTGTCAGTGTTTGACTATTACATTTGTTGCATTTACTGCTGTAGTTGTTTAAGATTGTGCTAATTTTTACTTTGTATACTATAGGGTAGTTTAAGCTACAGCAATGCCTCATATTCTATAAGAGCATCACAATTGGAGAATTTACGTTATGTTATTCTAGAGAAAATGTGTATATCAAGATACTGTATATTAGGCTAAAAATATCCAGATATTATTTATATGCCATATTCCCCAGCCCTAAGTGTACGCGGGCCGATCATGCTTACTGTCATGTGCAGTCACCCCCCGAAGGCCCATTCTGAGCCAATAAAAAACCCTGCTTATGAATATTATCACTATATTCTGCAAAAAGAGCAACACACTGCTGCTTTAAATGCTTAAAGCGAGTTGCTTTTCAATTAACACTCACATCAGTCACATGACTTACCATCGCTGCCCACCTGGTGGGCACAAATCAATGCAACAAATCATATGTAGTGCCTTGACGCTACAATGCAGAGCAGCTCACTTGGCAAGAATACCTTGACTGTAATGTCTTATAGCAAACACTCCATTGTGGCCACAGCAGCCTAGCAACAACCCCATGGGCAACATCACCATAGCAACTATCATAAGACGACATCACCCATGGCAACCATCCCATAACCCTGCATGACCACTCTTAAGGACCACTTAAGATCTCCCAAAGACGACCACTCGGTATGTCAAGAGGTGAAGGAGCAGCACGGAAGCGAATGGTGGCGGGTGAGCAAGACAAATTCAAAGAATCTAAATTAATGAGACAATTACTGACCTCTGCAGTAATGTATTCTTACATTATGCCAAGGTATAATATTGAAAATCCAATAAAACAAGGTTAGAGGCTGTGGCTGGGTAGTACACCAAGCAGAGTTTAAACAACTGCATGCAAAATATGCAAGCAAATGTGATCTCACTCACGTGTCTCTACAATTTGTATGTAGATCAGTACTCTCTTGATAGAATTTGGAGATTTTAATAAACTCAAGTAAAAAAAGAAATCATAACTTCAGTCCATATGTTCCGAAAAGCTAAAATGCCCTGGCTACAGGTCTGAGAGCAAGCCTGGTTTTGAGAAAGAAGATTGTACAAATCCATTAGTTCAATTTTGTATTTTAAAAAGGTAAAGCTAAATTAAACTTTTGAATATATATTGTTGTGATTCCACAGATGAACTCGTTCACATTTTCGTGATTTGTACTAAACTTTTGTTAGCGTATTTGAGTTTAGCATTCCAGCATCCCAAGAGCCAGTGAACGCAGCATCCCAGCCAGTTGACCTATGACCCAGGAGTCACCAAGTCAATAAAAGGAGCCAGCAGTCATTTCCTCGCTCTCTTATTTCTTTCTCCACTCCTCTTCCCTGCAGGAGGACAGCAACACAGAACAATGTCCTAAAGGGAGTTCTGCCTGCTTGGAGCAGACCTACCAGGGTCAGGGTTAGGCCGGAATGCTGAAGCCTGCCTTCCTTCAGAACCAAACTGAGTCTTCAACAGTGGCGAGAGTTCATGTGTAAGATTTCTGTAACTAAGTTCTAAGTGTAGCGAGGACAACAGACAAGCTTCCTCGATCTCTACAAGCGGACACTGCACAGCAACAGACGTTTCCCACAACAGAACCACAATTCTCCCTCGCCCGCCCCGTACTCGACAACAGATCGCTGGCTAAGGGAGCAGCAGCCCCAAAGCAACCTCCGCCCATGGATGCAACAACTGGGCATAACATAGAGTAACAGTGTATATAGCCAAGCAAAGGACTGCTTAACTTGTGTACATGTGACGTTCACCTTCAATGAGGGTTTATTGTTATGATCTTCTCCAGGTTGAACGTGATATTATTGTAACTGTAGTTCCCAGCCAAAATTAAGTTGATGTTAGCTTATGTTATGCTACACAGACAGAGTCTTTGCATGCTTACTAACTCCTTTTACCTGGCTCTGTTATCCTAGATTACACACATACACCTCTAATTTGAGAGTAACTTTAAAGCTCCTGCTTACAGGTTTCTGACATGTGTTGAGGCGCGTGCACGCTAGACATACAGAGGCTGAACAAAGAAACACACACATTCCTTTTGGTGTGCACCCAGACCTGCGCACCCACACACACACCTCCCTTTGTAGTCCTGTAGTTTAGTATATTTAGAGTTAGTCTTCATATTGTGTGTTTTTGCTTTATTATTTTCAATAAATGCTTGTGTATAATTTTGCTGGTCTCTTTATTGTTGCACAAGAGTGAATCATTTGCCAACCTCTTCTATGTTGAACTCCAATCACAGTTTGGTTCCCCTTTAACCATTGTGAATCCCAACATTATGCACTAACTCACAAAAATCTTATTTTTGGATTGGAAACTGGGGGATTATTTTTCTTGAAAAAAATAAAGAGTTGAGTCAGAGAAAGCAAAGGGTCACAAGAAATCCAGCATTTGCCTTTGGAGCCCTTCCTAAAACAGGCAAGACTGAAAAAGGAGAATATGGTATGATAAGAAGAGAGAGTGGAAAAAGGGAAAGCAAATGACATGTTACTGAAACCAGTAAATTGACGGCTGAAAGAGAAAGGGGAAACATCACTTTCACTGGAGAGAGAAGTGGAGGCAGCAGAGAGAGAGAGTGAAACCATGAATAATAAGATCGATCTCTGAAGAGGAGATGAAATAAATAGATTCAAGCAAAGAGGAGAGAGACTCCGTAAGAAGAGAACTGAGAATGAAAGGAGTGGTTAAGGATCTCTGAGTGCAAGTGGATGATGAGAGATGGAGGCGGAAAGAAAGGAAGCAAAAAAACAAAACACGATGTTTGAATTGTCAAATTTAGAGGAGAAAAACAAATAAGACAAAGCAAAGATAACCTTTCCAATTTAGGCAATCTACTCACGTTAATGAGATGGACAAGTGAAATCTCTGTCTGAGGCCCCGGAACATGACGAAGGACTTCGGCGGGAAGGACCGGGCAGTGACTGTGCAGTATGGACGCTCATAGCCTCCTGCAGGACACTCACAGCGGAAACCCCCACCTGAAAGCTCCCGACACGTCCCTCCATTACGACACACACCTGGCACACACCTTCCCTGCCGCCGGTCAAACTCACATCGGTCACCTGGGGGTTAAAAATGAAAAGAATTCATTATTTCCTCCTCTATTGAACCTCAGTAGGAGTATTAGTTACAAAAGATGTCAATGACACTGGAAAGCCAAAAATCTGTTAAAGTAATCAGTCAGTGGGCTAAAACACTGTTACGGGCAGTAAAAACATTACTCATTTTCCTGAGTATTATAAAAAGAAAATAACACACAAGCACATTATTTTATTACAGTCACAGTCTTAGGATCAGTGGCGGCTTGTCAATAGAGGTCGCTGGGGCGCCGCCCCCATCAAAATTCCAGAAACATGTACGCAAAAATCATATCAAATTGAAATAAAAATAAAAAATAAAACAGTTTACTCATAAAAATGGCTTTAATCAGTTAACTATTTTATATGTTTTTCAATTTGTTTCATTCGGTTTCATGGGCGAGGGACGCCGGACAAATGGATGTCTATCGGAGTTCGTAAATCTTCGGGCAGCATGTGACCTGAAACTGGTCTCTAATTGGTTTCTTAAAGATTCTCCTCCGGACGCTGGTCGCTGCGTCCCTGGCGAATTAGAATTAGATACATGTTATTTTGTCCAATCTGATTGGTTCTCGTCACCCGTCATTCAACTTTACGCTCTTGGCCACTACTGTGAGTGTGCACGGGCGACACCGTCACTCCGCCACTGCCAAAACCTTGCTAGGCTGATCACATTCGTAGAGATGGCAGCTGTTAAACCAAATGCTGTAATTGATTTACAAAAGAAACCTTTCACAAGGCATTCGCTGGAAGCTTTCTCTGTCTTTTATTTCAAAGTGTTCTCAGCCTTGAAAAGAATAAAAACTTTTCTCTGAAAAACCATGACCCAGGAGAGGTTGACTGCACTGGCATTGCTGTCCAGGGAAAAGAGACTTGTTACTGAGATGACTGACTTTAATCAGAGAGTCATTGAGACATTTGCTGGCCAGAAAGAAAGGAGAGCAACATTTATGTTCAAGTAGTCAACGTGCTCGTCTGTTGTTGCCGTTTTCTTTTGTTTTTCCTTTCCTACTTCAATTATATGTGGGAAATGAACGTGTAAAAAGATGTGCAGACACTGTCTTCTCTTATGCTTGAATTTAGTCAGCATGCTTCTTGGTACTGCTTTGTATTTATTAAAAAAAAAAAACATTATCTCCAGCTGCCACTGCTTAGGATAGGCTGTAAATACCCATTCCCAACCAAATAGCATACAGATACACATTTCCACCATTCTTTACTGCACCAACATAAAAGGATTTAAGTCAGTTGCTGGACAGTTTTGCAATTTCGGTGCTTGTTCCACAGAGACTTCAGGCAATTCATTTTCATGACCTCGCCGGACTTACTGTTAAGTCCATCAAAACAAACATGCAGCTCAAACCCACAGAGCTTTACTTTAAGTTCCAATCAAGATCCTGAGGTTTACGTGCTGAATTTAAATGATGGTTGGGATAAAATACTGTCCGTATTTTAATATTTTACTCATTAGGCTAGAAGCACGACATACTGTAAGTCAAATGATGCACTAGAAGAGGTGGAGACTGAATATGTATCAGACAACGCCCAAAAAAAAAAATAAAAAAAACTCCTTACCCTGAGCAACACTTCATGAGTGTTAAAATACTTCTCTTGAGGTAGGTATTTCATATCTCCCATCTCTAGCATTCCCTACTCAGAAAACAATGCTACTGGCAAAATAAAACATCAAACACGCACCTAGTATCAATCTACACGTACTGTTGGTAGCAGTTAGTTTCCCTAGTGTGGCCTGAGTTTCCCTCTCCTGTTGTGTTCAGTCCCCTATTGAATGTGTGTTTGTGTTGTGTGTCTCTGCTCTGGCCATGGCACCTTTGCCCCGGGTCCTGCAATCACTACCCACCTGGTTCCCGTCTGCACGCCTGACTCTCATCCTCATCAAGGCCCTGCAGTATTTACAGACGGCCGCTTCACTCCAGACTCTGCCAGATAACAACACGGCCTCACAGTAAGGACACGTAGTTTTTGGATCCTCGGTCGCCTTGCAATTGACCTGGTATTCTCGCGCACCTAGGATTCATCCCACCAGCGGTTCCTGTCTGCACTGGGACCTTCGTCACCACCTTCCAGCCTAACCGCCACCCTGCCAAAGCCACAGCCACAGCCTGCCTGACCTCTCCTCTCCACCTTGCCACCCAGCCTGCCCTTCACCCCTCCCAAGCTCTGGTCCATCACCTCGCCGCCTTGAAGCCCCCAGAACTGCTCCGGTTGCACCCCCTTTTCCAAAGAAACAGTAAGTCTAGAAAACCTACTGCTCGCTTCCTGGTTCCTGGGTCTTGCATTTTTGGGTCCAGCCCTTTGACTATCATAACCAAATGTAAATGGCTACATTTATATAGTGCTTTATGTTTGTTTTTTTCCACCCATTAACATACATGCTCACACACCCATGGCAGAGAGCTACCTCGCAGTGTGCGTTCCAACCATCGGGGTCAATTTGGGGTTCAGTGTCTTGGCCTAGCCTTTGACATTCGACCCCCCCTAACTCTCATTTCTCCATAGTGTTTGAGGTGAACGTTATAGATAAAATTAATAAAGTTTCAAAACTCTCCCCTAAACCAACCAACACAGTGTACTCGACATAAAGACAACTTATATACTAAGTTGTGCCATCATAGAACTCCACTGTGAAAACGCACAATAACTGTTTATAACTGGGCTAACTTAGCTCAGTCGGTAAAACCTGCGCGCCCATGTGCGAGGCCATAGTCCTCACCGCAGCGACCCGGGCTCGACTCCGGCCCGTGGCGAGCCTCGCTGCGTGTCATCCCGCCTCCGTCTCCCACGTTTCCTGTCTCTCCTCAACTGTCTATCGGGAAAAATATCTTTTAAAAAAAGGAGTAGCTGTGGATCAATTTTGTACTTAAAGTGTAAGTAAAAGTTTCTGATCAGTAGATTTGTGTGACCAATTTCAGTTACTGTCCAAATAGTTTTTGACTTTAGTCTCGTTCACATGCTTTCTAACATACTGGCTTGGTAACTGCCAAGTTAGCTTGATAACTGAGCCTTGTTAACAACCCAGTTAGATTGATGAAAGTCAAGTTAGGTTGTTAACAGCTAAAGATACCTTGACAACTGCCGAGTTAATGCTAGCTTGATTACCTTTTAAATCGTTAATTTACTCACAATAGGACTACCGATTGTACTTCCGCATTTTTGGCATGCCCGCCTCCATGGGGTGTCAGATCGAGAGAGGAGCGGCTACGCATCACTCCGAAATCATAACATCCTGTCTAAACTAAAACAACTGGAGGACCACAGCAGAAGGAAATGTTCCTGTGATGTCAGACGTGGAAGAAAACGATTTTAACAGTGTTTTGCAGGAATCTGACATTTGGGGCTATTTAAATGAGCCAGAACACGGTGAGGCGCGAAGCACGGCGTATGGAGGAGGAAGAGGCCGCCACAGCTGATAGTCAAGCCCCGCCGGCCGGGGAGGATAGCGGCACAGAACTGCCCCGTGCCGGAGACAACTGGTGGTGCCGCTGCAGTAAATGTGCGCCGATGGAAACTGAAATGGACTTTTTTAATGAGGCTTAGCACATACAAGCAGCCCCGGTTTGTTAACAGGTGCTCTGTCGATACGTGCGGCGGCGCAATCACAGTGTAGCCTAACATTAGCAGCTCGGACAGGCTGTTTGTACAAGTATGGGAAGTTTAACATTACATTTCAGCAACGCCAGTTATCCAAAATAGTATGCTTGGACCTGGGAACAATGCAAGAACAGGCGAAGTGCATTCTGGGAATTGTAGTAGGGCTGCAACAACGAATCGCTAAAATTCGATTATTAAAAGAATTGGCAAAAAATGTCATTATCGATTCGTTGTGTCGCGTGATTATTACGCCACCCAATAAGACGCGGAGACGTATGAGTGTAAAAAAAGCGCAGTTGAGCGCGAAGCAGAGCGGAGGTAGAGGAAGGACCATCGCACAGACCCGTAACGTTCTGAAACGCACGGCGGAGGCAGAGAAATCAGTACGACCCGAGTCGTCCGGGGCGTGGGAGCATTTCACACTAAACACATCGGAAACGTGCGACAACTGCAAGATATGCAAAAGTGACAGAGAGTGAGGGCGTGTGTGTGTCTGAGTGTTAGAGTTTGTGTGTTTGTGCGTGACTGAAACCTGGCTGCACCACAAGATCCCGGATCAAGCTATTGCACCCAATGGGCGGAGTGTGTCCTCCCCTGACAGAACACAAGACTCTGGTAAGACAGGAGGAGGTGGTCTCTGCGTTACAACAGTGACGCTTGGGGCTAAAACCGAGTCAAAGTGGATGGACAACGTTTTACACGTGGAATTTTTATTAAGATTTCGACCATACTATCTGCCCAGAGATTTCAACAATGTGTTTTTGTTGCTGCTGTGTACACTCCTTCAGATGCAAATGCAACCAGTGCACTACGAGAACTGTATGAGGTCATTGGTAGTCACGTGAGAAAATAACCAGTTGGTGTTTTTATTGTAGCTGGTGATTTTAATCAAACAGACCTCAGAACTGTCTCACCTAAATTTCACCAGCATGTCCACATCCCCACCAGGAGAACATATTCATATGCAGACCATATTTCCCTGTTTCTCCTGCGTACTTACACCCGGCTGATTAAAAAAAGGGTGAAACCATCAGTAAAATCAGTTAAAGTGTGGACAGATGAAGCTACAGCAGCTTTACAGGACTGGTTTGACTGCACAGACCGGCACATGTTCACGGATGCTGCCATCCAGTGGCTTTGGAGAAGAGCGGGTCGTCCACCAATCGGAAGGTCGGCGGTTTGATCCCGGCTTCCCCCATCCCACGTGTCAACGTGTCCTTGAGCAAGATTTAATGCATAATCCGCCAATGTCCGCATATTTATGTGAGGGTCGCATTTGATCAAATACGCCGCACTTTCATTAATTGCCGATTTCCGCGAGCAAAATACGTGGGGCCAGCATGCTTTCATAATCCCTGCATTTTCATTGGCAGAAAGTTGAAAAATGTTGCGTGTACTTCACACAAGTAAAGCGCCATTTTTTCCCCCCCTATTGCCATTAAAGCAGCAGCGGAAGCAGTCAGGAAGAAGCAGCTCACCGACAACAAGGCGTCAACTTCCAAAACAGTTGCTAGGGCTGAAAGAATCAAGGGCAGTAGTTTACAAGATTAAAGCTTGTAAAATTATGAAAAGGTTGATAGTCAAATTAAAAACAGAATGAAACAGAGAGACTCTACGTTAAGGTAGTAGCCTAGTGAGAACAGGGTGTTGGGGGAATCACCTTTTTATCTTTCAATTTCATCGCATAAAATTGCATATATAGCCCGCATATTCCATCACATTTTTTAAGAAAACGTGTTGCAAGATCAAGGATTTTTGCGCCCAACTAACACAAAAAAATAGGAGGGACTGAATAGCAAAGGGCACAGAGAGGAATAGCTAAACATTTGACACACCGAGCAAGAGAGAGCAGGAGGAGGGAAAAGAGGGAAGCCACTGCAAGCTGCTAAGCTAAAGAACGGTAACCAGGAAAACGGAATAGCGTGAAATCTGTGGGATTAACGAGAAAGTCACTAGGAGGAGAGCAGTAACACACAAACACCAGTGACCGGAAATGAGCATCGTCTCACACACACACACGATGGATGGTGAATTAACAGTGTTTTAATAAGAAATCGTAATTTTTATTTTTTTTTTTAAACATCTGCCTCTCATTCCCGCGGTCTCCCACTAAAATAGCGCAGCTAAATCACAGAGGCTGGTAGCAAGTTGAGCCAACAAAATCCAAAATGTGAAACACGAAAAGTATGCAAGTTTATCTTCATGGATCATATTAATGCCGAATTGACAACAAGACTTTCGACGTATGACGCCTTTTAGCTTGTGTTTCTAGAGTCATGTTTTTTGCGGACACGGAAGGAATTGTTAATGTATCGTATTTCTTAAAGGGATTCTGGCGTAATATTTTAATGGGGCCCGCAGGGAGCTTCAGTTTAATTCAAACTACTAATACTGTGTGTAGCCTATTTTTTTTATTTTTCATATATAATTTAGTCACCACTACATAAACACTAGGTAACTGCTAAAGTATGATAAGGTTGTCAGACGTTGACTGCGGTTAGTTATTGGTTTGATTAACAGTTTACAGTCTAATAATGTGTGTTTGGATTGATTACTGATGGTGGCTGATCAGGCTACTTATCAGCTGATTGTACTCGGTTTATAACGTCAGTATGCAGTAAATGGTTGCCCTTTGTGTGCATGTTTTTAAACTACTTTCCTACATGAACATGATGTGCTTGATAGTGTTATGACTCCTGATGAAACTTGAAAGCTCAGCATTCTTCTTGCCCTTTAGCTTACCCTTTTTAACATTTATTCACCCAGAAAAGGCTAATATTTATCTGTATAATATGATGACCTCCTCTTTCTGTCGGCTGCTCTGCGTCTGCAGTTACAGATTTGAGGTTTTATTTGTTTAATTGTCAGATACATTTTCAACATACATCAATAACCATAATTATAACCATATAACCTCAAACACGAAAACAAAACTGAAATTTTATTGGGGACCCACTCTATTTACCTGGTACCCACTCAAATGACCACCTGTGAGTCCCCAGGGACTCACTACAATGAAAACCTATCCACATCACTGCTCAGTGTACAGTATTTGGAAGTGTATGTATGCAGGGGAAAATGGGGAAAAAGGTATTTTCCTGACGACTGCGAGTCTGTTTCTTTAGAAGTGTTTGGAAAATAAAAAAAAAAACATCACAAACAAATCTGCAGACGAGAATAAACACAGATTTGGCTGCCAGTCAAACAAGCGCTAGTCTGAAGTGTCTCGGGAGGCAGAAACACCCACGCAATACACACACACACACGCAAATACTGTAGCGTATACACAATCACCCACATAAAAAAGGTACGTAGGAGTAGATGCTCGCTCTTTCTTTTTGGTGTTCACCTTTCCTTGAGCATATCTGGACTCACACATTGTCTGACATTAAGCAGCTGCACACAAAAACACCCACGCCCAGTGCCCTCCATATAAACAGAGCAGACGGGGTTTGAAACTAGCCTTAAGATAGATGGCTCCTTAAGGACCCACTTTACAACCTGCTGACGGCTCCAAACACACACACGCACATACAGTAAGATAACAAATTAAGAAGCCGAATACTTACACATTAACAATGGATGAAATACAGATTTCTTTTTTTCAATCAAACAAAGACATAAACACACATGCGATCTCTTTAAATACAGTCTCTCTCTCTCTCTCATTTCCCCCACCTCTTTCTCTCTTTTCTTTCTCACACACGCACACACAAACAGACACACACACACACAGACGGATGATTGCCCCTGCCCTCGAGGCTGTTGGGTTTTATCATGTAGCTGTCTCTCCTGGCACTTTGTTTGTGCTGCTTTTAGATGCCAAAGTACCCACTGGCAGAGTCCTCACATCCTAATACAAACATACACTCTCACACACAGCCACACACACAGATGACGTATTGCGGCTGTAAGTCAATAGAAGCCTTCACCTTTCCTCATGATCGTTTGGACACAAATATTGTCTGACGCACACAAGACATGGACACACACACTCAGACAATCGCTCGCATACAGTCAAAACACAGCCACACACACACACACACACACCTGAGGGCAAGTCATGACCACACGCATAAATGCACAACTCATACACACACACAGACACACTGAGGGAAACGCTGTAAACACATGCAGTCATTTTTGATGCACACTCTGATACTGACTATCTGACACCCAACACAAACTGAACCCCGCGATGTATTAAGTGGTGAATTATTTAGCGCATGTACAACAATCTAAGGTAAACGGCTTGAATTATTGTTAGCTACTATTATATGAACATAATTCGTCCTTTCCGTCATCTCTCCGTCATCCGTCTATTCTCCCCCCTCCTCCGTGAGAGGGATACAAACCTGCCAAAACTGAAAGCGCTCTGCAGGGCTCCAGGGTGCAACCATTTTGGTGGCATATGCGACCAAATCTCTCAGGCGCGACTAAACATTTTCGCTGGTCGCACGGGTGTGCCTGAAATTTAGCAGGTCTGATTTAAAAAGAAAATGTATACAAATATTTTTTAACAAACAGTAACTGGGTGTGCGGTAGGGAAGGGGCACTGAAAACCGGTGTTAAACAGGCCCCGGGGCTAAATTGACTTCCAGCGTCAGCCTCGTGTATACAGCTCAGTGAATGAGAGGGGGGTGGACTGCTGGGGCTGCGAACAATGCTTTTGTTGTCAGAGCATCGTAAAAGGTAAAAAAAAAAATGGTAAGGGTTCAAATGTATTTTTGGGTGCACCTAAATGATGTGCCGCTGCACCTAAATGAAAGTTAGGCGCACCAGCACCACCAATGTAAAAAGTTAGTCTGGAGCCCTGTTCCACTTTGAAGAACGCTTTTATTGCACTCATGATTCTGACCTTGCTTGCTTTCAAAACATATTCTGCACTCACAAGTGTGTCCCTGCACGCTCTAAAATCTTTGTTTGCTGATTGCTTAGTGCTTTCATTCATGGTCAAGTGATTTATCCCATATTCGAACGCCTCCATCTAATGATCTCACCTTATCTTTACAGTAATCTACTAATTTTCTCTCGCCTGTCAGCCAAGATTTTATTTCTCCATCCATCACAGTCACTTTACTCAGTTTATTAATTTGTCCATCCTTCACTGTTCACCACTCTCCCCACACCGCCTCTCTCCTTGTGCCACAGGGCAGCCAATATCTGCCAGTTATTGGCTGACAAACATACTCTCTCACACCACCAAATCACTCTAAAGACACACACATACAGAGAGACACCCAGTCACACATCCAGCTCAGCTAACAATAGCCCAAGGACATTCAAACTGTGACATCTGTCTGTCCTTGTTAAGCTTTCTCTTGTCCTCTCTCCCCACCCACATTTAGGGCTTCACCTCAAAAAACCATAGTTTTCGATTATTCATCTAACAACTAATTTACCCAAAATAAATATCAAAAACTTGTCTTATTAATATTTCATTCAATCATTTTCTCTTAAAAACAAACAAATGTAAAAAAGTATGCACTGCAGGGCATTGTTCTGCAACAAAACTATTGGAGGTGGCTTGTTGTTAATGACGTCGCCTATCGAAACGATCAAAACCAACATGGCACTGAATGACATTGGCAGGTGGGGGCTGGGACACTGAGCTGGGTGAGCTTATTGTGTAGGATGTCCAGAATGAAGGCTGAGCTGTCCACAAACAGCATCCTCGCATATGTCCCTGGACTGTCGAGGTGATGCAGGATGTAGTGCATTCCCATGTTGACTGCATCATCCACAATGTTGGGACTCAACAGATGCGTTCATTCATGCGGGTGATTTTATCTGAACTTTGATTTAAGGACTGCATTCCCTTTTGTCCCACAATCCCTGAGACAGTGAACACAGCATTGACGTCGGGCTGATATGTGACCCGGAAGTCACCAAGTCAACAAAACATGTCAGCGACCTTTGTCCCCCGGCCGTCTTCCCTCTGCACTCGTAATCCGAGCGGACGCGTCCTCTGCCCCTCCTCGCCTCTCGCCAGCCAACAGCAGGCCGCAACAAAGAAGCCTGCCTTCCTTCATAACTCTCACTCTCACTCTTACAGCTGATTCTTTCAACAAAGTCTGCCAGCTAAACTTTAAGACGCAACAGAGCGAGTGAACATCTTCACACACTGCACAGAGTTTTTCACAGCGGAACCACAATTCTCCCCCCAGCTGGCCCAGATGGACAGACGCCAGCCAGCGGAGCAGCAGGGTCCCAAATCAATCTTTCTTCTTCCTTACGAACTGGTAGCAACCACTGGGCATAGCACAGAATTGTTTACTTAACTTTGGGTGAAGATGAACCAGACAGTGATCAGAGACAGTGCTGTCTGTATTTTGGCAGATCATGGCTGAAGTTTGCTCTCTTAAAATCTCCAAGAAAGATGAGCAGGGAATCAGGATGTTTTTTCTCCATTTTAGAGGTGGGAGGTAAACCCCAACCAGTATAAACGAGAAGAACTCCCGTGTTGAATAAAACGGTTTACATTTGATGAACATTGTGTCTAGATGAGGCTGTGACATCTGTGCACCAACTTTCATTTATGTAGAAGCAGATTCCGCCTCCCCTTGTTTTCCCTGACAGCTCTGCTGCTGTCCGCACTGAGGAGCTGGAATCCCGGCAGATGTAGTGAAGTGTCCGGGATGTGCTCACCGAGCCAGGTTTCAGTGAGGCACAGGCTCTGTTGAGGAGCAGCACTTCATCCATCTTGTCGGTGTTTAACGAGTGTTTCTGCCCGTTTCCCACGTCGGCATCTCCGGGCAAATCCCATAGAGAGCTGCGGCTCCTCCAACTAGTAACTCCGTAAAACATTACTGGTTCGATGAAGACCAGCGAAAAAGTTTGACCAGTAAGTAGCCCGATGTTTAGGAGTCCCTCCCTGGTGAATGTGACCAGAGAGGGAGAGCAGAAAACTAAACAAAAACATAAAAACACTAAAAGTACTAGAGAGTGCAGTACCGAGGCCACCCTCCGCGGCGCCATCTCGAAGCATCGTCTTTGTGTGTTTCTCTGCGGAGCATGTGTTAGTAGAGCGTACAGGAAGGTTACAGCGATGGGAGATCATGGGCGAGGTTTTTTACGCTGCAGCTTGATCTCCAGGGGAGTCCATGCTTTGAGCAGGTTCAACCATACTTCATTACGACGCGCCGACGCACAATATTGTTGGGGTTTACCATGAGAAAAAGCGCAACAAATTGTGTAGGTGCAATCAATTACTCGGATAAATAACTAAATTAATAATTATAACAAAAAATTACCATTAATAGCTAGTAGGTGAAGGATTTGGAATTCAATATAGGTTGGCAAATGATTCACTCTTGTACAACATTCAGGAGACCAGCATAATTATACACAAGCATTTACAAAGTTAACAAAGCAAAAACACAATAGGAAGACTAACTCTATATACACTAACTACAAACAAAAAGGGTGTGTGTGTTCATGTGTGTGATCTAGCAGGTAATAGTGCCGGGTTAAAAAGGAGTTAGTTAGCAAAGAATGTTTGGAGTATAACATAACTAACAACAACTTAGCAGTAGGTACCAGGTTAACAGATTGCAAACACATCACAACGATACACTTTAATGAAAACACATCAGTAACGTCACATATACAAAAGTTAACTACGGGTCTGTACTTAAGCTATGCTAAGTATCCTGTTAAGCTTCCGGTTCATGTGCTAAATCATGTTTCCACTCCCTTCCACCAGATATCAGACACCCTGTACGACGTTTCTAGCCCACTATTACCATGTGTTGCCATTCAAAATGTTCGTAGAAGAAGACCTCGAACACTGGTCTTCTGTTAGCTTCCCAGTGGGAGTGTTATTGCCGTAAGACCGACTCAGTGGAAGCAGCTTTCTCTACATGCTAGCTGGAAAACGCGAAAATGGCAAAAAGAAAATACACTCGTGATGATGCTTTGTCTTTAGTAATGGCTGACTCTGATTCTGAGGGAGAACATCTGCCGAGTGAAAGTGAGAATGAGAGTGCGAGTGAGAGGGGGTGTGTGTGTGTGTGTGTGTGAACAAGGAAGTTCAGCATTTTTTCCCCACACTTTGCCCAACATAACTGAAAGAAACGAGGGGGAAACTAGTCTCTGAAAAAATACAACCTATGCCATTTGGATACATAAGAACAGATAAAGCTTCTGCAACCAAACACCTACATTACATGTATATATTTCTGCGGCCGTGGGGGCGGCCGTGGCTTGGTGGCAGAACGGTTGCCTCCCAATCGGAAGGTTGGCGGTTCGATCCCCCAGCCATCCGCCGAAGCATCCTTGAGCAAGATACTGAACCCCAAAATGCTCCCGAAGCTGCGCCTTCGGTTTGTGAATGTTCTCATGTGTAAGTCGCTTTGGATAAAAGCGTCTGCTAAATGACTAAATGTAAAAATGTAAAATGTAAAATTTCTCATATCTATTTCCATACATTTTACTAGTTATGGTAAATTTGAAGTTGTAGTTATAATTTACTAATGTTGGTTTACAAGTTACTCTTATTAATCATTTATTATTTTCAGAATTAGATGCATACAGTTATCTCACTCATATACTTTGGGTCATACCTGTCATTTTTCCCAGTGTAGAGTAGGACTCTCTCTCTTATCATTTTCAAACCACAGCCTTTTGAAATTTGGATCTCAAAAATCTGTATTTTTAAAAATAAACCCTGGCGCCTAAAGGGTTGATACTCATGAATTATGCGTGCGGTGATACTTAAACACACACACACACCTAGTAAATATACATGCTAGTTTATTATGCACACACAGTTGCGCACGGGATGACAGACTGGCAGGAAATTAATTGACGATGGAAGACATTCCGAAAAACAAAAAAAAACCCTATGCATGTACACATGCAGTATCAAAAAATAAGAACTGCAGAAAATAAACACTCATATATAACAGACACACACACTAATTAGAGGAGGTAAAGCACAGCAGACTTGATCCCAGACTGACTCAACAATAGTCTTTTTTTTATTCTCGTCTTTTGTCCAGAGGGTATGAAGAATATAATCAGTTGTTTGATGCTATTAAAATGGGGTTTCACGTCATGATTGACAGCTAAGGCTGGCTTGCGATTGAGTCGGCTGGGTGTACTGGGATACTAACCCCGATCACTACTGCGCAGACTCTGACTCCCGTATCGGGAGCTTCATTTTTGTACAGTGGGAGGAAGTGGATACGTGTAATCCATCTATATATACAGTCTAGGTAGGAAACAATCACAAATACAGTGGGACAGAGAATCGCTTCAACTGTGTAATTCCTCATTCTGCATTGCGTTCAGACTCGCGTGGACACAAAAGGTCAAGCAATTCCTAAACAATCGGTGACTGTCCAATAGCAACATAGCACCTTAAAATTCCACACAAACAAACACAAGCACTTCATGTGCACACAGAGATGGTTTTGAATGAAAATACCAGAATGCAAACACATACAACCAGACACGCAAGATACCGCTTTATGCTTTAAACCACGAATCCAAAAAGTTGTCCAGTACTTGGAGTGCTTTCTCCAAATGAGCACCATCTCCAGAATCAAACCAATGCTCTCACAGTCTGAGCTGGAAAAGGTTGTTCACGCATTCATCTTCTCTCGACTTGACTACTGTAACTCCCAGCTTTCTGGCTCCCAACTAGTTCAGAACGCAGCAGCTAGGCTTCTCACTGGTTTTAACAGACGACATCACATCACCCCAATCCTGGCTTCTCTCCATTCGCTCCTTGTTCGTTTTAGAACGGATTTTAACTTTTAACTTTCACTTTTAAACCCCGTGTGGGTCTGGCCCAAGCTACATAATGGAAATGTTGACTCCACATGGGCCAGCTCGCAGCCTTAGATCCTCAGGTGGGGCCCTTCTGGCTGTTCCAAAGTCGAGGCTTAAATCTAAAGGTGACCGTGCTTTTGCCATCATCAGCTGTGGAACACCCTGCCTGTGGAGATAACCCTCGCAGAATCAGTGCCTTCTTATAAATCACTTCTTAAACCTCATCTTTATAGACTTGCTTTTATGTGATGGCGTCTTTTTATTCATCTCTTTATTGCTTTTATTGTTTCCATTTGTTTTTATTTCCTTTGTCATGTTTTTCCATTGTTTTTAAGTTGTCTCGTCTTCATTTTTTATCTTGCTTTCTGCTGTTACTCTAAATTGCCCTCTGGGTATCCTGTTTCTGCTGCGCCTTGTCTGTCAAAGCACTTTGTAAACTCAGAATGGTGCTATATAAATAAAGATGTATCGACACAGTAAAACAAAGAAGCACACACCCATACCAGGTCTCCAGACGAAGGCTGGGTATCATTTAAAAAATTACAATACCAGTATCCTTAAAGTGATACTGATACCAATAGAGTACATTCGATACCTCTTTTTCACTACTTCAGTCGATACCCCTTCTGTTGCGTAAAATGCCATCACCCCTCCCCATCCAAATGATTTTTACATGAATACACTTTGAAAGCGTTCTTTAATTCGTGTGCAAGAGATAAATGTAGCCTTTATACAGAGAGCCAGGACAACAGACCAGCCTTGTGTGTGTAAGTAATGGTAAATCTTTATTTTGAAGGACTGAGTTAACGGTTTTAGTCAAGCATAGAGGCTGTATTATATATATCTTTATTGTCATTGTGCTTTGTTGTCATTATGTGTAGCTCTGGCTGTCTGTGTTTATCTTGCAGTTGCTTTGAAAAGCAAACAGCCAGCAGTGCTGCTGATACGGCGGATACTCCTCTCGGCATCACTCCTTCTCTGGACCCGTAATGGGAAACCTTAATTCTGAAGGACTTATTAGGGTGGACTACTACATCTTTTCAGCGTATAGGCAATGTAAGGGAACTTGTCTTAAGAAAGAAAAAATGATTTAAAAAATGGATGTGTTTATTGGCTCCAAATAAGAATGAAAATTAGGTGTAGGCCTACATTTGTTTTGGGAGGAGTAGCCTACCCTATAATGTAGTTTCAGTCTGCTGTTAGGTGAACACAACGCGTGCATACGAAGGGGAGCCATTTAGTTTGAAAACCAGTTGGGACATAACACCGGCGAGCGCAGCTGAGCTAGCGTTGCAGTATGAAGTTCCACAAAAAGCAATGTGAAAAAACCTTTACCCACTACTACTATTATTGGTTATTTAATTGGCTTCAAATGAGGCTTAACATTCACACAATTTCTCTTGACTGTCCCTCAATATTACATTAGTCTCAGCCTGTGGGAGTAGACACTAGCCACGTTAGCTCCGCAACATGCTAACAGGCATGTGAACAGGCTAACCTGCAAAATAAAAAGTAAAGCATCCAAGTTTAAAGTCAGTATCAATCCATCCTTGAGCTTCAGTTTTTAAGCATATCCTGCTTTGTGCGCACACTAAGAGTTTTCCAGTTGTTGTGGGGACATTTCCAATAAAAAGAAAGAGAATCCACTGGGCCTTCACTTCCTCAGATGGCGGCAGTAAATGACTTTTGGGTTGGTTGTTGCAGCCAACAACAGAGAAATTGGCATGCTTTGCTCGTAGCATTACCTTCCACATCTTGGCATCAAGCGAGGGAAATAATAGTTACTGGTGTAACTCCAGTTCTATGAGTAGGTGCATAGACCTCTACCTGCATGTTATCGCAGCCACAGTAAAGCACATGCGTTTTAATATGCTACTGGGTACTTGGTACTGGGTTATTTAGATCACTACCTTAAAAGGTATCGAGTACCAATACCCAGTCGTATGTGCGACCCCTGGAGTCCTGCATACACAAACACACTTGATCTCATCATGCCCCTGGTGGAAAGTACATTTCCTTATGTAGAGCATTAAGTACTTGTAGTTAGGCTTCAACTTAATGATTATTTTCTCCATGAGCTACAGTTACAGCTACATCCAAGACCATCAAAACCGAAACCAAGTCCAATCTTCACAGAACAATCTAAGGTTGAAAGGTTATCGAAGGCTTGAGTTTTCGTTGAAGAACAGAAAATGACATGTTTTATTCTTTGAGGTACTCCCCCTAGCAGGCTGACCAAATTTGGACAGAAAAGCCTCAAGACCTTGATGATGCTTCATTGTGATGCTTTTCAGTTTTCTTCAAATGCTGTTGCCGTGGCAATGCATTATTTACCGTGAAACAGTAAGTTGTTGTTACTTGAGTGTCCAATCTGCCCCAAATTTCACATTTTTGACAAGAGTCATGGTCTGAGGCCATCTATATGCCAGTGAAGAGTTATAGTCATTGCGCCGCCTACTGGCAACAGGAAGTAAGGCTTGAGTATGACAAGCAGGCTATGCAAGGGCCCATTTATCGCTGCCTGCGGCTTTACTTGAACTGAAGGAATTATTCCCCCCCAATGAATAGCATGCACTTTGCACATGCATCACAAGTAATGGAAATGTTTATGTTTTATGGGTCTTGCGCATGGGTGTGGCAAAATGGCTCGATAGTGCCCCTTATAAAATTTCAACGAAGAAGCTCCCACACTATTTCATCTAGATGAAAGAAATTTGGTTGGCTCATGTATCACCCCAAGACATACAAAAAAGCCTATTTGAGCCATGCCCTAATCCCAACAAGAAGGCTCTGGGTTGCGCCTTGCTTCTGCTATGGCAAACCAATCATTGCTGGTTGGCGAAAAACGCATCATTATGAGTGCGCCAGATTTAAAAACTCCAGTATACTGCCAAATACAGACAGATTTACCTGGCAGTGATAGGTTTCATCAGCATTGTGTGAACTTGTTTGGCAAGGGCTTGAATGTAAAGGACATTCATTTATATTACAAATACCTGCCCTCTAGCTTGACTATATTTTGATGCTAAAACTTTTACTTAAGGAACCAGTTTGTAATATTTAGGGAGCTTTATTTGCAGAATATAGTGATAATAATCAGAACTATGTTTTCATTTGTTATTTCGTTGTATTAGAATAAGCCGTTTATATCTACAGAGGGAACGGGTCCCCTTCCACGGAGGCCGCCATGTTGCACCGCTATGTTTCTACAGTAGCCCGAAACGGACAAATCAAACATTGGCTCTAGAAAGGGCCTTTTGCGTTTTTTGCGTGTTTCGCAGCCACCGTTCTCATACACTGTTGTAAGGGGAGGGTGATGCAAGTGGTATTCAAATGGTTGCAAACTGCAATTTCAACTCTAGATGCTACTAAATCCTACACACTACTCCTTTAAGTACAATTTAGAATGCTTTTTATCCACACAGAAAATTGACTAGGGCTCAATAAGTCCTAGTCCAAAATGGCATTGGTATCAATAAAATCTTATCAATTCCCATCCCTAGAGATCCACTTAAAATGCTACGTAAGTCAATTTTGTTAGTAATACTTCTGTTTTAAATCAAATTTTGAATACTGGACTTTTATTCGTTATGAAACACTTTTATATTGTGGTATTGCTACATGTCCACTAACATACACACCATGCTATTCACCCCACACAAACTGGAAAATACATCTCAAGTCTGAAAACAACTGCCTCTTTTCGGCTTGCATCTTGCCTTTATTGTTTAAAAGTAGAGCACTATTTTCAGTCACCTCCTTTTTTTTCTTCCTCCGCTCCATCCATCCTACTCTCTCTCATTTCTTCCTTCCTTTTCTATCTTCCCTTCCCACCCCTATCCTAACTTACGCCTCTATATATAAAATGTTCCACACTTTACTGTTCCTTTCTCCTTCCTTCCTTCCTTCATCTCTTTCCATATATTACCATTTCTCCTTTCTTTTCCTTCCTCTTCTTCCTCTTCGCCTGGCTTAATGAATTCACACCACCCCTTCATTCACGCGGATGTTTTATTCATCAAAGCCAGTATTATTCAACCACCCCCTGGCATCTTAGTTTGCTCCGCCCTACCTCCCATCCCATCGCCCCCGCCTCCACCCCAACACATGGTACCTCCCTAGAGGCCAATACACTCCCAGATGCTTCCCTCTTCTCCTTCCTCTTGTCTTGCCTCTGTCGGTAT
The DNA here is from genome assembly GCA_011952105.1 of Coreoperca whiteheadi. NCBI lineage: Eukaryota > Metazoa > Chordata > Actinopteri > Centrarchiformes > Sinipercidae > Coreoperca > Coreoperca whiteheadi. Next base: position 9,935,879 of record CM022479.1, on the reverse strand, counting down.
TACTTTCACTCCCCCTTTTTGGTGCTCTTTTCTCCTTATAACAAAACAGGCGCCTTCAAGGGTTCTACGGATTTTGAGCTCTGGGTAGATGTCTTATGAGTCAGAAATTTCCCTGATTTAGTGAAGTAGTAATCATTAATGTTTTCACATAAATGGTTTGTTTTGCTACTTTGTCATCAATTAATTTTACACAGTTAATGCCATATCCACATGGAGCTTTTCCATGTACTGTTCTAAATACTCTGGTGTACAGGATGCGACTCGTTTTACCATTTCTGGTTCATTTGGAATAACCTGACAAAAAGCTGGGTAGATGGCATGAGAGGCAATACCCACCATGGCTGAACAAAGCATACAGAAAGTACAGTAAGTAAGAGAAAGACATCACAGTCCCGCCCACAGTGTTGACTGTGACTGACAGGGGACCTCTGGGAAGTGTAGTGCAGAAACACCACAGCTTTGCATCACCGATAAGAGTTGTGGACTACTAATTTGTATTATACAGTAGAAGTGTAAAATGGCAAAATCAAAGTGAGCAAGTCTGTGTTCTTAACTTATTTTAACAGTAAAGCATTTTATACCAGAGCCATGGAGAATACTTGATTCTGATTGGCCAGATGTAAGTCTCAAGTTTGGGCTGTGAAGTCCTGAGTCAAGACTGGTAAGTCCCAAGTCTAAGTATTTGTTAGTTCTTTATTTAACTTTTATTTGAACTTCTTATACTTCCTCCCTCATACACAGTCTCTTTCCTCCTCTTCATACAGTGACTTAACATCTCTTTTCTTCCTTCAGGCGTCTTTGTTTTATTTTCCTGTATTATTTGCCTGTCTGTCTGTTTGTACTTTTTCACACATTCTTCCACGTGTTTCCTTTTCTTATTTGCTTTTCTCTCTCGAAGCTCTCTTATTTCCTCTTCCTGGAGGTGTCTTTATACCTCATCTTAATGTTCCTTTTGTTTTTGGCCTTCTGTCATTTATTGCAATCGCTCATAACATATTCTTCTAGTCACTTCCCTTCCTCTTCCCTATCTTCTCCCTGCTAAGTTTCCTTTCTATATGCCTGTTTCGGTTTCATTTTCGCTGCATTTCCCTGCCATACACGTCGCTATCTCCCTCAAAGCCTTGCTTCCACTTTTTTCAATCTCCTGCCTCTTTTCCCTTGTGCTCTCTCCTTCCTATTTCTTGATGTGCCCCCCCCCCCCCCATTTCCACTTTCATCTGCCTCAACCTCCCTCACAATCCTCTGTTGCCTGTTTTTTGTTTTGTTTTTTTGGCCTTTTTCAAAAGATCGGATCCTGGATATTGATAACCATCACCACATTTATTTTCGATTCTCTTTCCCTTTCTCTCTTCACGCCTGCATTTTCTTTTTAATTATTTAGTCCTCCCCCTTTCACTCGTTCTCTCTCTCATTTTCTATTCCTCCTTTTCTGCTATAGTTTTTTTTTTTTTTACGTCCAAGGTTGAAACTTGCCTTCCTTTTATCTCCAAACTTGGAATGTCCAATTCACCCTGATAAATGTTCAGCTTAAACAAATATTGACTTTTCATGTACATCTCAACAAAATGGTAAATGGACTGTACTTGTATAGAGCCTTTCTTGTCTTTCTGACTACTCAAAGCGCTTTTTACACTACATCACATTCACCCTATTCACACACTGATGGCAGGAGCTAACTGCCCATCAGTACAAATTAAACTAATCATTCACACTCACTCAGACACCGAAGGCGCAGCTTCGGGAGCAGTTCAGGGTTCAGCATCTTGCTCAAAGATACTTCGACACATGGCCGGGGGAAGCCGGGATCGAACCGCCAACCTTCCGATTGGTGGACGACCCGCTCTGCTCTGGTTCACAAAAACACAGCTCATTTAGTGGTCATATAAAGTAAGTTTGTAAGTCTTAAAACACTCCAGAAATAAGCTGACTTTTGCGTAGACCAATAAGACAAAGGTCTGCAATGCAAAGTGTCTGATGGAACAAAATTATTTGGCAAACTACTTTTGTAGTTTTTTCATTTGCTGGGAAATACTCATTATTGCCCATAAAAGGTCTAAAATTCTACCCTATTCATATAATTGTCACAAGCGATTAAAGAATGTCAAACCTGAATGTACAGTTCCAGGACTTCAGTGTATGAAGCCAATCTTTCTGATCTAAGTTAACTTTATTGTTTTTTTATCTCCTTTGTTAAATCCTGCAAGCCTGGCTATTGATTAAAGAGTTCAAGAGACTCAGAGTCTCTGTGTGGGTTAGTGTCACCCTGTGCCTTCAAAATCATTATCTTTGATGGTCAAAAATCCTACGGTTATCTTGTTATCACTATTTATGATTCAGCTAGCAACAAGTGCGGGTATTGGTACAGCTAGAATGTTCTAAGACAAACATCGCTAACCCAAATCAAGGTCATGTTCACATGAGGCTGCAGCTCAGCATCAGGGACACATCCCTAATATTGTGCACATTCAAAGTACCGTACATGTAACTCTTGGAAGATTGTGTATATGTATCCACTGTGACCGAAATGCCACAAGTACACTGTGATTACAGGCACAGCATTAACTTGTAATTCTTCACATATGCGTATCTCCCATAAACACCGCAGAGGGGCCTGAGGTACCTGTAAAAAAAAAAATTAAAATGTCTTTGCTTCCCTCCCTTTCCCTCGCCTCTTGCTTTCCAACTTATCTCTCAAAAACAAATTTAATTTGCTCTTTCCTTCCTCTCCCACTGTTTAATGCGTTTATCCCACTCAACTCAGCAAATCACGTCCCCTGCAGTGGATCCTTTTCATACAACATGCACATCATGTCTATAGTGTATTTCGAAGTCACTATTTCCTCTATTTTCTATCCTCCTACACGATCTGTCCTCGTTCCAAACCTCATCACAAAAACTAAGCGGTCTCTTTGCTGTTTGCACCACTTACTGTTTTTTCACTCTCGACAAAGTAATTTATTCTCCTTGCACGTCCTGCATGCGTGCACTCTCATCTCTCACACTCATTCATGCGCACACACACACACACACACAGTCTAACTCTCTTTTACTTACAAACACACACCTTTTTCTCGGTTACCCTTCCTCAACTAATTTGGTCTCATTCTTACACACACGTTCATACGTCCTATTAATGAACTCTCAAAAGGAAAGTCACTGAGACTTCTGAATCCATCCTACACCTTCATCTCTCTCCCCCCTTCATTCCCCGACTCTCACCCAACCAGCCTGGTTTTCTCTTGCCCACAAAGCTGAGGCCTCACTCGTCCTCAAACTGTTTTTAATCTCACTTCTCTCTCGTCCCTCTCTTTCTTTCTGTCTTCTCAAATGTCATATCTCCTAACTTCATCTTGCATGCTCTCTTGAATGATATACAGTATCAACAGATAACACACCATGCCTTTGTTACACTTTGGAAAGGGGCCCGTGTTCCAGCATTTTAGGACCTCACTCGTCTGTTTTCCTTAAATACTGTCACTATCTTATCACCCAGGAGCTTGTCTCTGACTTTCTGTCTCACTGAATGGCTCTACGCTCACATCGTGTCTTATCACTCCCAAACTAATTGAGTTTTCTTTTGTCTTCCCTTTTTCCCCTGCTATCAATGGAACGGTGACTAATTCATTCCTTCATTTAATCCTTAATTATTAAATGACTTGTGTTTAACCATGTACAGTTAAGAGTTTTGGTTAATTGCATTTGTTAAAAAAAATAAAGTAAATAAATGAAATTAAATGTAACCATGCCCATGCTCAAAAGTTGTCCATTGGTTGGAATAAGAAAATCATGTTGCTTCTGCCTTTCAAAAAACTATTAGTCCAGCATCACATCAATTTTCTTGGCTTCATGTGGGAGATATAAGGTAGTAATGTGTGTGTGTATATATATGTATCTATTTATCTATGTATATATATTAGATCTATGTATATATGTATATCTGTATATACTATATATGTCTATACTTTTCTTTCCCCTCCCTCAGATCGTGGGTATTTATCCCTCCCTTTATTCATGTTCCCTCTATACTTTTCAACTTATCTTGTTAAACATATATACACACACATATTCATCACCCACCTCAATCTTTCATCCCATCCTCCAAACCCACTCCTCCCTTCATTCTGTCTCCCTATTTCTTCATTCTCTCTCTGTCTTTCCTTAACAGCCTACACTTCAGTCTCTTCTCAACCAACTACACTTCCTCCCTCTCTCCTCCTCAGTTGCTCACGCTTCTTCCCATTCCTTTCGGTCTCTAACTTTCAAACCGTCCACACCTTCGTCAAACGGCCAAAAGGCGCTTATACCCGAGCATTATGCTTCACACAGTCTTAGCTACATCGAGCTTATTTGCTCTGTGTGTGTGATCTGCTGGATTACATTTCTCAGTGTAACATGCATATCTGCTTTATCACATCCAAAACTAATCTCACCTCTGCCTACCGCATTTATTCTCTGTCTCTTGCTCTCTCCCTTGTTTTTATCGGCTGCCCTCGGTGTGAAATACAGATCGCTTTACCACAACCAAGCGATTTAATTTCTACCTGTGCCCACTCTCCTCACCTTTCATGATTTTATCTTCTCACAAACTAATTCAGTCTGCATCCATGCTTGTCTCTCTCTGTCTCCCGTCTCCTCTTTGCATCTCTCCATTCTCCGAGGCACATCCCTCGTATTATACCTTACTATAATCTGCATAATGTGCATTTCTCCTTATCACTTCTGAGTATGTTCCTTTAATCTGTCAGAACAATCAGATACCTTCCTGTCTACTGTTATCTCCGTCTTTAAGGTTGTCTGTCCACTTTGAACTTGTCTTTATAGCGCTGAGGTCTCTTTCTTGTTTTCGGGGTTCAATGACTGTTGCACATTCCCGTCGGCGCTGCAAGCTTTGCATGTTTCTGAGAGAAGTGAACGCTAGAGGTTAGAAATATTTAAATTCTTATGAATAAAAGAGTGCAGACTGCAGAGCTTCAGCTCAGTTTAGGATTGTAGCAGCGAGAGGTGGGAATACAACCTCCCTCCTACATTGGATCGACTCTTAAGTGAGTCACCCTGGAAATAGAGAGATTTATTTCTTAAGAGAAGCGGAAGCTAATTAGTCCACACTTGATATGAATGTTTCCTTTTATCACTTGTCTTAAATATATACTTGATTCATAAACTTAAGTTCTAGGTTAAAAGCACCGGTTAATAATTTCTTAGTCTAAAAGGTATAATCTGAGCCAAACAAACAAGTCCAACACCAACAAGAACAGCAGCCCCCACCAGCCTCTAAACTACATTTTTGTGTGGCAGCAGTTGGATTTCAAAGGAAATCTATTTGATTGACTTGTCAGTCATTCAATTGGCTGGGGGTTGAAAACAACTGGTTGAAATACCACGACAGCTGTTCCACCCATTCTCGACTAATCATACTTAAGGAGGCAGATGTCTGGCCACGAGAAACGAGACCGTTCAAATGTTCAGATCTTGCAAAATGGGGTTTCTTACTTTATTCACGTTGTTGTCTGTTTGGCTATTGAGTTGGCCACATATGAAAATGAAATGAGATGTAGGCGCACGAGCAGGCGCCTGACTACTTAAAGTACACGGAGCCATCTGAAGCAGTGTTGATGTGGTAAAGCTTTCAATGGCCCTTTTTAAAATATAAGACACTTTGACATGTCACACTAGGAGAAGCAAATGATAAAAATTAATTATGGCTGAATTACAATTAGCTGCCTCAGTTCCACTGTCCTAGTATAAAACACACTTGAATAGAACAGAGCCATTGTTATTAGCAACACTTGTGCTTTTCCTACTCTGACCGCTCAAACTGTCTGCTGTGAAAAAGGCCTATATGTAGATTAAAGCAGCACTGGTCAATCTGTATCAATTAACTGATTTGAGGACTTCAGAAATCCTGTAACACACAATCAGTAAAATAAAAAGCTTTTAAGCACAGTTTTTACTTTAACCCCGGGGTTAACTTACAGTTCGTCTTTGTTTCATTTGGACCCTGGGCTGGGTATTAAGGACTCAGACGCACAGTACATGACCCCAGCTGATGCAGTGTCTCACACTTTCTTTCTTAACACTAAATCTCTGGGGTTGGCACCATAAAGTTAGTGTTAACCTTTCGACACAGCGGGGTTTATCGTTTCATGTGTAAAAGGCAGTTGGAACCCTCGTTAAAGTGTCAAACCTTATCCCAGGGTTAAATGTGTGCTTTAGAAAAGGGTTAGCCTGAGGTTACGTGTGTCGAGAAATCCTTCAGGTGTCTTTCCCTTTATCTTAGTGGCGGAAGAGCTGAAGAGGCTCAGTCATCCTTGAAGAGTCCAGTTTTACTGGGATAAAGCATTCACCTGCTGCTGTTATACTAGTACACTTACCTAAAACTAGAGGGGCAGTCAGTATTATCTCTAAAATCTCTTCTTAATATATATATAGTTTGCTTGAATTTGTTTCTTTTACCTTATTGTACTTATCTGGTCCTGTTTCATGTTTTGACAAAAGAGTTTTTCCATTTGCTTCTATTATTATTGAAAGGTGCTCTACAGTTACATCAGTAAAGATCATGAGCATTATTATATTACACGAATACAGTTACAGATGAGAGTTTTCTATTATACTTTTATTTTTCAATGAGGCACTTCCTTCCGCAAAGAATTCCGACCAGCTACAAAATAAATAGAACCAACTGATCCCAACTCTTCATAACTCTTCATACTGGATGCCCTTCCCATTCACATTTTATGATTCAAAGCGGTTAAACACTTTTAACTTAAACCAGTTGGCTTGTATGTCCCAAAGGCACTCCAAAACAACTGTTCACAAATCACATCTGACTCAGGTCTGTTGGAAGCTGCTATTCTAGACTGAAAAATATTTCTTACTCAGTGCTAAACTAAAGTTTGCCAGTCTTGATCAAAGCCCCAAGCTTAGCTCCTGCCTGTGAGAGCAATCCATAGAGTTTCAGGGAAAAGAGCGTATGAGGGGATGAAGGCAGGTTGGATGGAAAAATTACAAAAACGAATGAGGGAGTAAACAAACTTGGTCGGGAGATGACTAGAGATTTCTGTGTGTTGCAGAATCAATTCGTCCCTGTTTATTCATTCTCCTCCTCCTCCTCCTCCTCCTCCTCCTCTTCCTCTTGCTAGCCCTAGGCATTGACAAGACACCACAACACCCGATGTCAGCAGAGGAAAAGCACAACACCGACAACCCCGGAACCCATCTCATTTCCCTCGCTCTACCCCTCACCTCTTATCCTCCAGCACCTTCTCTCTCATTGCTCTCAGATGTCTCTTGCCACATTTTCCCCCGGCAGCCCTCCTTCCATGTTATTCTCTCAATTCACCCGTCTCCCTTGTCTCTCAGAATGCTGTCATACCTTTCTCTTCTCCGTCCTTTTCTTCATTTCTCATGCTCTGCTGTTTGCACTCTCTCCCTCTCCTGTCCCATCTTTCAGGCTATTTTTTTTCTCTGTCCCTCCTTTTTCTCCCACACTCACAGTTATTCTCTCCTTATTTTGGGCTCCTATTATCAATCATCACATTTTTAAAAATCTTTTATCCTTTCTGTCTCCTTCCTTAGGCCCCTACACACCCCGTGTGAACAGCGATCAGCAGGTCCAGTGAAATCTTCGTCAGACCGCATGACATCTAAATAGATGTGTCCGAATGTGCAATGGATGTCTGGTGAATCTGAGCGGTATGATGCAGACGGAAATAAATGCAAGCAATCTGTCCTCCAAGCTTTAGCCAATCGTCCTGGCACAGTTGTTTTTTTTGTTTCAAAATCATACACTGATTGGTTGGTTTATAGACATGGGTCTTGGCAGCAGTCACATTGTAAGAATATGGTCAGAAGTTTAATGGCGCCTATCTTTGGGCCCCAAAACTCTGAATCAGCTATTGGGGGACATGACTCACAGTGGGATCTAGGACCACCGTTTTGTATTGATGACTTCACCATACAAAGATTTCCCCACATTTCTCTCTCGCAACCTTTCACTGGTATTGCCCAAAATCCAACAGTGCATAGGGAATTCGCTATTCTCTACATATCTCTATTATCTATCTTTATTTCTTCTTCCCCTTCTGTGTTTCTGAGTTTGGAAAACATTCCGTCTCTCTCTCTCGTGAAAGAAAAGTGTTGCTTCACTCCCCAAACTCGCGTTTGATTCGAAATAAAAGGCAACGTGAAATATCCCCCAGACACACACAGTGACATTCCTAGCATCTCTCCTCTCCCGCATCCACTCCGTGGCTTGAAGACTGAAGCAATGCAGCAGTATGAAGGGGCAAAAAGGTAAGAAAGAATGTAACGTGTGTGCGAGAGAGCGAACAAATTAGTTTGGTGACTGTAAAAAAAAAGAGTGAGGGGGTTATGGCGGCAGCAGTGGTGGTGTGTGTGTGTGTGTGTGTGTGTGTGTGTGTGTGTGTGTAAAAGACTAACTGACAGGTAGAGAGCTAAGGAGATGGAAGCTCTCCCACGAGGCATGGTGCGCGTTCTCATGTTCAGCTCAACGCATCAAAACAGAGTGGATCAAAAAGGAAGTCAGTATGGAACATGAGCGAAGAAGCGCAAACAGTCAGTTGTAGTTTACCAGGGTAGAGTTAAAGACTACAGCAAAACACAAAACACAAACATGCACACGCTGCCGCCCATCTTTTCCTTTCAAATGCTTCTGAACAAATGCCGTCCATCTCTTCGTGTCTCTGGCCACTCACTTCAAACCAGTGACATAAAGATGCATAACATAATCATCAATATGCTGAAAAATTGTCAAATAACCTATCAGTGGGTTAGGGCTGCACCTAGCGATTATTTTTGAATCAGTTAATTTAGTAATTCCTTTTTCGATTAGTCGATTAATCTACAATTATTCTAAAGATTACTTTTTTATTACTCAATTAATATAATAATTAATTTAGTTTTTCGAACTTCCTATATTTGAGCATATTTGGTTACATTTCCAGCATTGCAATTACTGTAAATAATACAAAAGTATAAAATACTGTACATACATGTATAAGGAATTGGTGTAAGTTAACTGAGAAATACTTATGTCTGTTTATCAAAATTTTACAGAAAACATATTGTATATTTATTTTATATTTTCTGATAGTATTATTTATGTTTTTAAGTTTTTGTGGTAGGTTCATGACCATAGGTGAGAGTAGGAACGTAGATCGACTGGTAAATAGAGAGCTTTGCCTTGCAGCTCAGCTCCTTCTTCACCACGACAGACCGGTACATCGACCGCATCACTGCGGAGGATGCACCGATCCGCCTGTCAATCTCCCGCTCCGTCCTTCCCTCACACGTGAACAAGACCCCAAGATACTTAAACTCCTCCACTTGGGCCAGGAGCTCTCCACCAACCTGAAGGGGACAAGCCACCCTTTTCCGACTGAGAACCATGGCCTCGGATTTGGAGGTGCTGATTCTCATCCCCGCCGCTTCACACTCGGCTGCAAACCGTCCCAATGCACGCTGAAGGTCCTGGTTTGAAGAAGCCAACAGGACAACATCATCTGCAAAAAGCAGAGATGAAATCCTGTGGTCCCCAAACTGGACTCCCTCCGGCCCACGACTGCGCCTAGAAATCCTGTCCATATAAGCAATGAACAGGACCGGTGACAAAGGGCAGCCCTGCCGGAGTCCAACATGCACCGGGAACAAATCTGACTTACTGCCGGCAATGCGAACCAAACTCCTGCTCCGGTCATACAGGGACCGGACAGCCCTTAGCAGAGGGCCCCGGACCCCGTACTCCCAGAGAACCCCCCACAGGTCGCCGCGAGGGACACAGTCGAATGCCTTCTCCAAATCCACAAAGCACATGTGGACTGGTTGGGCAAACTCCCATGAACCCTCCAGCAACCTGGAGAGGGTGTAGAGATGGTCCAGTGTTCCACGACCGGGACGAAAACCGCATTGTTCCTCCTGAATCCGAGGTTCGACTATCGGCCGAATTCTCCTCTCCAGTACCCTGGCATAGACTTTTCCGGGGAGGCTGAGGAGTGTGATCCCCCTGTAGTTGGAACACACCCTCTGGTCCCCCTTTTTAAACAGAGGGACCACCACCCCAGTCTGCCAGTCCAGAGGCACTGTCCCCAGCCGCCACGCGACGTTGCAGAGGCGCGTCAACCAAGACAGCCCCACAACATCCAAAGACTTGAGGTACTCAGGGCGGATCTCATCCACCCCCGGTGCCCTGCCACCGAGGAGCTTCTCAACTACCTCAGTGACCTCAGCCCGGGAGATCGACGGGCCCGCAACCGAGACCCCAGCCTCTGCTTCCGCAATGGAAGACATGCCGGTGGGGTTGAGGAGATCCTCGAAGTACTCCTTCCACCGTCCGAGGATGTCCCCAGTCGAAGTCAGCAGATTCCCACCCCCACTGTAAACAGTGTGAGCAGAGCACTGCTTCCCCCTCCTGAGGCGCCGGATGGTTTGCCAGAATCTCCTCGAGGCCGACCGATAGTCCTTCTCCATGGCCTCACCGAACTCCTCCCAGACCCGAGTTTTTGCCTCCGCAACCACCCGGGCCGAGGCCCGCTTGGCCCTCCGGTACCCATCAGCTGCCTCCGGAGTCCCCCGAGCCAACCAGGCTCGATAGGACTCTTTCTTCAGCTTGACGGCATCCCTTACTTCCGGGGTCCACCACCGGGTTCTGGGATTGCCGCCACGACAGGCACCGGAGACCCTGCGGCCACAGCTCCGAGCGGCCGCGTCGACAATGGAGGTGGAGAACATGGTCCACTCGGACTCCATGTCTCCAGCCTCCCTCGGGATGAGGTTGAAGCTCTGCCGGAGGTGGGAGTTGAAGATCTCTCTGACTGGAGACTCTGCCAAACGTTCCCAGCAGACCCTCACAGTACGTTTGGGTCTGCCAAGTCTGTCCAGCTTCCTCCCCCGCCATCGGATCCAACTCACCACCAGGTGGTGATCAGTTGACAGCTCCGCCCCTCTCTTCACCCGAGTGTCCAAGACATATGGCCGAAGGTCAGATGAAACAACCACAAAGTCGATCATCGACCTCCGACCTAGGGTGTCCTGGTGCCACGTGCACTGATGGACACCCTTATGCTTGAACATGGTGTTCGTTATGGACAAACCGTGACTAGCACAGAAGTCCAATAACAGAACACCACTCGGGTTCAGGTCGGGGGGGCCGTTCCTCCCAATCACGCCCCTCCAGGTATCACTGTCGCTGCCCACGTGAGCATTGAAGTCCCCCAGTAGAACCACGGAGTCCCCGGTCGGAGCACTTTCCAGCACCCCTCCCAGAGACGCCAAGAAGGTCGGGTACTCTACACTGCCATTCGGCCCGTAAGCACAAATAACAGTGAGAGACCTATCCCCAACCCGAAGGCGAAGGGAAACGACCCTCTCGTTCACCGGGGTAAACTCCAACACATGGCGGCTGAGCTGGGGGGCTATAAGCAAGCCCACACCAGCCCGCCGCCTCTCACCGCGAGCAACTCCAGAGTAGTAGAGAGTCCAGCCTCTCTCAAGGAGTTGGGTTCCAGAGCCCAAGCCGTGCGTGGAGGCGAGCCCGACTATCTCTAGTCGGTATCTCTCAACCTCCCGCACCAGCTCAGGCTCCTTTTCCCCCAGCGAGGTGACATTCCATGTCCCTAGAGCCAGATTCCGTGTCCGGGGATTGGGTTGCCGAGGCCCCCGCCTTCGACTGCCACCCAATCCACAAAGCACCGGCCCCCTACGGTTCCTCCTGCAGGTGGTGGGCCCACGGGAGGTCGGCCCCACGTCGCTTGTTCGGGCTGAGCCCGGCCGGGCCCCATGGGGCAAGACCCGGCCACCAGACGCTCGCGTTCGAGCCCCAACCCCGGGCCTGGCTCCAGGGTGGGGCCCCGGTTGCGCCGTACCGGGCGACGTCACGGACCTAGTTTTTATATTGACCATTAGGGGGGATTCGAACCGCTCTTTGTCTGGCCTGTCACCCAGGACCTGTTTGCCTTGGGAGACCCTACCAGGGGCAATAGCCCCAGACAACATAGCTCCTAGGTTCATTCAGGCACGCAAACCCCTCCACCACAATAAGGTGGCGGTTCTAGGAGTAGGTTTTAAATTGTACCTGTGGAAGCGTTGTGATAGCGAAAGCCACATTGCTTAGTTATTCGGTGTCGTGACATTTTAACCGACATTTTAACCTGCATGATAACGCATAAGTGACGAGAGGTATGCCACCAAAGATGTAAATCTTTCTACTAAAGGACCTGTTAGTTGGCAAGCTCTCCCGTTCTAATTGGACTAACTAATGTTTTATTAAACACGTGCACTGGAAAGGTTAAACCAATAACATGCGGGCATGTATGTTGCAGTGGCAGCTGGCCAATAGAGAACGCTAGGGTGCCGCCCTAACCCATTACTACTACCACTACTAAGACGAAGAAGAAGAAGAAATTAAACAAATTGTCAATATCTGTGTGCTTGAAATGTGGAATGCACTCAGTAATACAGTACCTGTGAAACGTTTGAACGCACTTTCCCATTTACTTGAATGAGAAAGTGTGTCCAAACGTCTGAATGGTACTGTATGTGTAAAATATGATAGAAAATAATCTGCGCAACATATATGCTCTTCCTACATGTCCCCTCTGCCTGTCTGCATGTCACTACAGCTCTGGGGCGATGGAGGAATGGCCCAGAGGAGGAGGCGGGTCTGATTAGCAGTTTAGACAAAGATATGAACGTATGACATAAAATTCAGCCAATCAGCGTCCTCATATCTAACGCAAACATGTGAGCCACTGCTAGTAGCTCATGACCTTCTTAATACAGTCTATGGTCAGGACCTCTACAGGCGCCATTTTAACAACATGACAACGGCGAAGCACGATCACTAACTAACCAACCAACCCTAACTCGGTAAAATCTCTTCTCCAAGATCCGTTTGAGAGGAGAACTTTGGTAGAGAAACTACAGGTGAAAGAGCTGGGCCCAGATCAACCCTGACCTCGCAACCAGACAAGCAGGCTGGTAAAACCGGGAAGCAGAGTATGCGAGGCTTCGCTCCGAGCTGGTAAACGGCCTGGGTAGCCGGATGCAGTCACGCTAATGCATTATTTGGCTCCCCGTACTCGCTTTGTTAAATAACGGGGACACATCCAGCATGGACAGTCACGGGAGCGAGCGATGTGAAGCACCTGCCTGAGAAAGTAAGGAAACATGAGAACACCAGGTCACACATGGATAATTCTCTCAAGCTTGCCATATTCGGCAGAGTAAACATCGCCAACGGCCATTGGATCGCGGTGAGGAAACACAATGTGGAGGTGGATAAAAACGATAAGCAATTGTGTTTTGTGGGGCGTCTGAGGTGGCCTTGCGTGGGAATGATGAGACTGACTCCTCGGACAACCCTAGAGTGTTCAGAAGGACTGGTGGATTCTGTTGCCTCCCTAGACAGTGTGCTGGAGGAGCACCTAAGACAGCTAACTTACCGTTTTTAAAGGCATGTCAAAGACGGTACAAAGCAAGCTGTTGGACTGCATGCTGTCATTCTGGAGGAAGTAAAGAGCGCTGATTTTATCGCCATTCAAGCAGACGAGACAACTGAGATTTCCGCTCGCTGCCAGCTGGTGCTTGTGCTCAGCTATATCGACGCCAACAGTAACAGCCAACAGCGGGTGACATTTGAAAACAAATCTCAAAATGTTCCGTGTTTTATAGGTCAATTGATATTTACAAGATTGTTTATGTTATTATTTGGGGCATTTCCTTCTGTTAACTGTTTTTTATTGGTAATTAGTGACCCCACAATTTATGTTTGAGTAGAATTCAATTTGATTCCCTTCTGAGAGAGTTTTGAAGCACAAGTTTGCGGGAGTTTACTATCTCTACACCTCAGAGCACTTGACTTGTTCTGTCATTCAAGTGTCTGAATAGCAACTTAACACCACTAAGTGCTCTTGTTTACTTAGCAAATTGCCCCCTCAAAGAATCGGAATCGGGAATCGAAAAGAACCGAAATCGAAAGTAAGAATCGGAATCTGAATCAGAATCGTTCAAATCAAAACGATGCCCAGCCCTATTTTGATACAATCACTTTTTTGCATTCAATTATACTGGGATGTTTGCCATAATGGATTGGATGTGGCACAGCCGTACCTGAAACATTTTCCACCAGCCACCACTGGTACGTTGTGGGCTAAAAGGTGGCTGTCTAGAGTGTTCAACAAGATCAAAGCCATTTCCAGTTAGGCGTACTACTACTTAATACTTAAGTAATAATAATGAATACAATTTCTAATCAACATTACTACCACACACATACGCACTTCAACCCTTTCTTGTGTATCTTCCTATGAGTGCAGAAACACACGTACACCAAATACAGCCGTGGGGCAGCCGTGGCTTGGTGGCCGAACAGTTGCAAGTTACTGAACCCCAAAATGATCCCGAAGCTGCTCCTTCGGCTTGTGAATGTTCTCATATGTAAGTCGCTTTGGATAAAAGCATCTGCTAAATTTAAATGTAATACAAAATCAGCTAAATTGTTGAGATTTTACATCACCTCACCTTTGCAAGAACCGCAAAAAATATATGCACTCTCCCTCACTAGCGCCCACTCCCCCGCCTACTCACCAGTGTAGTCTTCACGGCAGATACAGGTGTACCCTCCCTCTCTGCGGGCGCACACCCCTCCATTCAGGCAGGGGTTGGAGTAACACAGGTTGATCTCTGTCTCGCAGTAATCACCCGTGAAGCCCACTGGGCAGCGGCAGCGTAGGCCTGCGATGGGGTGAATAGGCCGGAACAAAATTGAAGGCGAGGATATGAAGGGGGCAGAGCTGTTGAATCGCAGCACTGAGATGCACTTCATGTAGTTCTGGCATGGCTCACGCAGACACACGTTGTCGTCAAACGGGAGAACCTGGAGTGATGGGACGGGAAAGAGGAGAGATGTTGGCTCTTTTCCATCTGGGTGTTCCAGTAAGCCATGCAAGCAGTCGTGGAAATATTCAGATCCTTTACTGAAGTAAAAGTAGTAAGTACCAAGACAACAATGTAAATCTACTCCATTACAAGTAAAATTCCTTCAGTCAAAATACTACTTCAGCGAAAGTACATAAGTATTATCCGCAAAAGGTACTGTTGTGATTGAGAAACATGTACATTTTCCATTAACAACCAGTAA
Organism: Coreoperca whiteheadi; assembly: GCA_011952105.1. Lineage (NCBI taxonomy): Eukaryota > Metazoa > Chordata > Actinopteri > Centrarchiformes > Sinipercidae > Coreoperca > Coreoperca whiteheadi. The sequence goes on along the minus strand of CM022479.1, from coordinate 9,920,725 downwards.
GGTGTGTACATCTCATATAGGCCCCTGCATTGGCTGGACGGGATGGGGGGGGGGGGGGTGTGTTTTGGTTTGTGTGGGTGACCGAGAGTATTAGGAGAACTGAAAACACCAGTGGAGCTGAGGAAAGAGAAGAAGGCTTGGACATGCTTGCCATGGAAACAGCGGCAGCAGGTCGAGGCCCCGGCGTTCTGTGGGTACCATCGCCATCCTGGTAAAAAGAAAGGTTTAAATATCATCCTCTTACTGTCAAGCTGCCATAGTCCAGGTGAAAGAGACTTTGGGTTGATAAAAATATTGACACCCTCACTGAAGTTGCCTTCAAATATTACTGTGGCTCACAGCAATAAGCCAGAGAGCATAGACTGTATAAAACATGGACATAGTCTCTGTGACGTCAGCCATAGGTTTCTGAAGAGCTGTTGTGAAGCTCAAAGTGAGCGAGCACAACAGTGCCAAGAGATACATAGTTTAAGGCTGAATGTATATGTCCAGCCTGAGAGGCGTGACCCAGGGCCTAAAAAGACCTTAGAGGTCTTTGCTGCTGTAGACTTTTGCCGTGAGCCGCGGTAACATTTGTTTTAGATGATCGTGCTTACACTTTTGCTGTGATCGTGTCACAGCAAAAGTATGTAACACATCAGAGAGAGAGAAACGGGGTTATTTCCTTGTTCCTTTTAATCGGAACACATTAAGAAGGAGATCGTGGGCAGTAACATGAACAAAAAGGGACTTCTAGGACTTTGTCACTGTCAGAGGAATTGAGCATTCAACTGGATTAACCATTTACCCCAGTGCCAGAGAAACATGGACAAGAGACTCTAAGAACATTTTGGGGGCTTTGGGCGGAGCTGTGGAATGTTCTTCGGAGACTTGGACAACAGGAAGATTTGGACAGACTCTGCTCTCTCCAGCTTCCAAAGAAAATCGAGCGATTTAAGACCCCGCTGTTTATTTACTGTATGATTTATTTGAATGACTTATTTGAAGATTGAAATTTCAAGTGAGTTTTGCTACTGCCCTTGCTAAAAGCTTATTGTAATAAAAACCCTAAATAGTAGTTAAAGGTTCAGTTGTGGACGTTGGATTTATGAGTTCATTGATAAAAAGTTAGGTTGTTGTGTGCATAATATCTTAAAAAGGTTCCTACAGGTTACTCTAGCCATTAAAATGAATAGTCCCTTGGGGCTAAAACCCATCCTAGCACCATAACAAGAGCCCAGATTATTTAGAGGAGAGCTGCCGTTAACGACCGAGGCTGATAGTGGTAACTGACGCACAAGGGCTAGTCGGTCGGTTGCTATATCAGAGGAAGCAGGGAAGTAGGCAGTTAGAAGCTAGGCGTGTCTCCTCGCCACCAGCTTAAACAGCCCTTAGTCATTGCTTTAGGGTAATACTCTGAGAGTCTAAGGATCGGACCCTTTAAACTGAGGGCTAGTCCAGTACTTCCCGTACGGGGGGTTACCATCTATCTGACAACTCATAACTAAGTGTTTTCGTGATGCAGTTATAGATTGGATGGAATCCAGAATGCTTGTAAACCATGTAGCAGGCCCACACTTCAAAATCATGAAAATCCTCTTGATTAGCCTAGTAAATCTTTATATTCCAAAGAAGACTGGACGTTTAAATATGATACACATGCATGTTAACATTCGCACATTTTTTCACTTTGTGCTGTATATGAGGTACCTTCCCAGAGTGGTTACATACACCAACACTACGCACTTAAAACTCGTGATTCTTGTCCATTCGTGATATCCATTCGTGTTTGTAAATGTGAACTAACCTCCATCTGTGTCAGTGACGTCAGCCTCAGCCTGTTCAGGTACAGCTGTTCCTCCAAGGCCTCGGAGGGGAAGAAAAGTCCGCCCGGCAACGCAGCAGAGAAGCTGACATTCAGAATCCCTCCCGGCGCCGCGTCCAGGTCCGGCTGGATGTTGAAGATGAAAACATCCTCGACGGGCACCGAGAGCACCGCCGACACGCCCTCCAGGAAGTTACCCAGCAGCGGAGACAGAAAGTGCTCCTGGGACATGTTCTGCAGGCGGACGGTGACGCTGCTGCCCAACATGTCCTCTGTGATGATGAGGACGCGGAGAATGCACTGCGCTGAAATCCTGTGGATGCCATCTGCAGAGTTTAAGAGGAGAGCAGAGGAAAAAAGTTGAGGTGATTAAATAGATAGCAAAGGGCACGGTAACTTTCTGAGAATCCACGTCGCCATTGTTAGGAAAGACGACGCGATTCTTTAATCATATGATCCAGTAAAATTACAAAGAAAAAAACGGAAAAGTACATTTGTTTGTGAGCCAGGAAGCTGGTTGAAAGTCCTGTCCACGTGACTGAACGAGCCACAGAGAGAGAGAGAGAGAAAGAGTGAGATGGAGAGGTATCACGGAGTGCTCTCATGCAGAAAACTCATTCTCATCTCCACCGTCTCCTCACATTCAGCTTTGGTTACAATTTCAACACAGCTTCACTGCAAAATGAGTTCATATGAATCGCACAGCAGACACAAGATGTTTCATCCACACTGTGTAAAACACAATCCCGTGCCGGGGTGGGTTGTATATTATATTACAAGCTGGTTAATAAGCTATAAAAGATTGCAAATGCACATAACATGAGGAGACAATTTTACGCACCGAGGCGTTGGGAAGGGAAAACTGGGTGAACGATAAGAGAACGAAAGAGTAAGGATACAATCCACGAGGGGTCTCGATGCAAAAAGAGCATGGTACGAGGTGGGAAGGAAGAAAAACAGTGAGCGAAGCATGGCATGGATGGACGCAGGGTGAGGTGTGAAGGAGACAGAGGGAGGACGTTGACACAGAGGAGAACAGAGAGGCGACAGAGGGTGAAGGAGAGTGAGAAAGGTTTATTAAAAACCTGGAAGGAGACGATGGAGGAGGACAAGAGAAGGGAAATGAGAAAGGGAACGGGGGCCTTTAACCAGGGCTAAATAAAAAAAGAGAAAAGGAGCACTGTAATTATGGTAACTCACAAATAGGAAATCAATTATAATTTACTACTTCAACTTTTAAGTATTACTATTAATAATTGATTGATTATTCAATAAAATTTTATTTATATAGCCCAATATCACAAATCACAATTTTGTCTCAAAGGGCTTTACAATCTGCACAACAGACAACACCCTCTGTCCTTTGGGAACAAAATGTCAGAAACCTCAGGGAGAGCAGCAAGGGAGGGACCCCTCTCCCAGGACGGACAGACATGCAATAGATGTCGTAAGTACAGAATAGATTCACAGAAGATCAAAGTATATACAGATATAATGAGAATGATATAATGATTTGCTAATACTGTAGTAAAATATAATTCGAGAGGCTATTTGTCCAAATGAAATTAATCAATTGATTTCCCTCATTTACAATTTACTCATGTTGGTGTTGCAATAAATAAAAAACAGACAGAAAGGAAGGAGAGAATATTATCAAACGCTAGACAAGAAATGAAATAAGTAAAAACACCCATGAACAAGAGCCAGATGTAGGCAGAAATATAAACACAAAGAAATGCAGCGACCAAAACCTAATGAACGGAGGAAGAGACCGAGAGAGATGGAGAGAAAAGAGAAAGAGGGAGGTGTAGAGGGGTGGGGGTTGGGTTGGGTTGGGTGGCAGCTGGTTTGATTACCGAATTATGAGGAGCCTCACTCCCCCGCTGACCTCTAACACTCGTGTGCACACACACACTAAAATCCAGAGCCCTTCATAATATATGGAATCATAGGGAGAATTAAATGGATGAAAATATAGATAAATAGATAGATAGATAGATAGATAGATTAAAAAGTAAGACTAAAAGACTGAAAAGTAAACCTAATTTAGCATGTCTGACTTTAACATAAGTAACATTTTAAGAGTCACCTCATCTTCTGGGGCTAAAAGGAGCTTTATTATCAGCACTAAGGTTCACGATGCAAATATGCGGGCGGCAGTAATTGACACTGATCTCCCATTGTCATTGAAATGACACAGGGATCTATGAAAGGACCTGGGCTAATCTAATGGAGTAGGACCCAATCTCTCTCACACACACACACACACACACACACACCACATATCCACACATTCACTCTAGTTCTGCATACAAAAGTACACTTCTGTGGACCATCATTGACACAGTGCTACATGCACCCACACCCTTTCCCTGTTAACCTAATTCTGACTTACATTAACGGATTAGTTATACATTCTGGGACATAGGCTTATAAGCGATCTTCTCGAGAGTTGGATGAGAAGAGCAACACATCTGTACGGTAAATATGAAGCTAGAGCCAGGCGATGATTAGCAGAGAAACAGGAGAAATAGCAAGCCTGACTGTCCAAAGTAAAAAAAGAAAAAAAAACGTCTACCAGTACCTCTAAAACTCACTTATGAACTACTGATATTGTTACATGCACATAATTCCCCGTGAAACAACAACATTTTTACATACAGTACATGTCTATGCTAAGCTAAGCTAGCCAGCTCCTGGCTCCAGCTTCATATTTAGCATACAGACATGTGAGCGGTATCGATCACCTCATCCACATCTCAGCAAGAAAGCGAAAAAAAAGCAGGTTGCTCAAAATGACAAACTATTCCTTTAACACTAAATCCAAGTGTTGAGATTTAACAATAATATGCCACACAGCACCATTCGTTGGGGTTTACCATGATTAAAAGATGAAAGATTGTGTAGGTGCAATCAATTAGATTTGGCTATCAGGATTATCAAAGATAACCACCACCAAAGAGCACCACCTTTGGATAAAGGAAATGATAGCCAATTAACTGATTGAGTCTCATTAAATACACTAAACTATCAATTTGGAACTCAGATTAATAATTCAATTATTAACTATAACCCAAAATTACCATTAATAGCTAGTAGGTGAAGGATTTGGAATTCAAACATAGAAGTGGTTGGCAAATGATTCACTCTTGTGAGACATTAAAGAGACCAGCATAATTAAACACAAGCATATATTTGCAAAGATAAACAAAGCAAAAACACACTATGAAAACTCACTAAATACACTAAACTACAGACAAAAAGATGTGTATGTGTGTGTGTGTGTGTGTGTGTGTGTGTGTGCGTGCATGTGCATGTGCATGTCCAAGATGGCTGCTTGGACGTAAAGTGGATCAAAGAAAGAACACTAAGTCAAAACGGCGGCGAGGCCATAAGAGTGTGGTGAAGCTAAACATCAGCTGCATGGCCAGACAAAGGGGAATGTAAAGATGGCGGTATGCCATTTAAGAAAGAGGGGGACTCTACTAGAGTTACATTAGCACAAGCTGGAGGCCGACTAGAGGCGTGTGTTTGTGTGCTAACGTTAGCAGGTTAAAGGTGATCTGTATGCTAACAGTGCCAACTAGAGTCCGAAAGCCCCCTGTCCAGGGGGCTGACACAGTCCTGTACAGTATAAATAAACATTACACAGGCGAGGAAGCACCAATCCTAACATGCGTCATACCAAAACGAAGGGGGAAAAAGCCTGTACCAAGCATCAAAGCCGCAAAAATATATATTTCACAATTCCGTGATTCTGTCATTTTCACCACTTCCAGCAACCCACACAAACTATATACCGTCTGAAAGGGCAGACGCTGCTGATTACAACAATGCCGTGCGAAGGAATCTCAGCAAGCTACCATCAAAAGTTTAACAAAGAAAAACATTGCTAAATCATAAAGTGTGTCTTACCTGTGTCTCAAAAGTTATATTCCGATTCGAAAACACGCTGCTAATGAACCACGGAAGTACTGGTTGTTTACATAAGCACAAACAGAGCATTCAGAGGGGGGTGAGAGCTCTCCCCAATCTATCTTTGGGCTTACTGCCTTCTGGATGGTCATTGGTGTTTCTAAGCCGAAAGTGGGTGGTGACAATCGATTCTACTGGCTCTGACGGTCACAAAGAGTTATCATTTATTCAGATCGGCCAATGGGCTGCCGAGATATGCCCTCGCGTCTCCGCCCATACAGCTGTAACGCTGGCTTTACTCATTACGCAGCGCGTGCCTAGGTGAATCTGACCCAGATTACAATTTCAAAATGACTCAAAAACAGTTGTATTTGATGGAATGAGTTACCATAATGATCTATCAGTGAAATATAATTAGTTTTCCTGCCTGGTACCTAAGACAGGTCATGATTCAAATGTGTTTTCACTATAAATAAGGTGTGTTTTTTTAGGCGGAGGTAGACATTTCAATTTTATACTGTGTTCCAGATGCATTTTATCTGACAGAGTATAGATACCTGAATTGCTGACACTTCCATTGTAATCTCCCAGGTCTTAGCTTTCTTTTGAGATCAAGATTATAAATATAGCCTTTGTGGTTGTTAAAATATACTCCATTTATTTGGGTGTGTAATTTCAGACATGAGTCAGGAAAAAATGGGCCTAGGATTAACAAAAGTTAGTTAGCATGCAAAGACCCTGCGTGCAGCATCATAACTAACATCAATTTAGCAGTGGCTACCAGATTATGTAACAGAACACACACTCACACAGTCCATCTGTACCAAGGTTGTATTTTGTTAGCCTCTTGCAGACTGTGTGCTTGACTGTTTTCTGATAAGAAAAAAAACCCTACAATTTTCTCTGCCAGGCACACTGAAAATGTCCCCGCTGAGTCACAGGCTCCCAGGAATCCCCTTCGGTGGCACAGGGGGGACAACAGTGACATTCAAACAGGAATATTTGGAGAAAACAAGAAAAGATATAACAGGCTAAAATAAAAAAATCGTACGCCAAAATGTCAGTGCCTGTTTGCCCTGACAGTTTGTAAGTTCACTGAGATTTTATCCCAACTTCAGAGATATTTTTGCCTCAAGCAGCCATTCAATTCTGACAGTAACCTTGGCACACACACACACACCGACACACACACGCACATGCAGAGCAAAATATGTTCATTTGGCTTCCCTTCATGGCTACAATCCAGCTAATTTGGCCAACCTGCATCAGCACAAGGCTCTTCACTCATCCCTCCACATAGGAAGCCATTTGGAGGTTTGAAATGCAAAAGAAAATCAACACAAGCTAAATGGCCATCGGGACCATGAAGGACCACCGAACTCTGTCCTCATCCACATTTGGTACACCCAGGTCAATGACTAATCCACCTCCTTCTCTGAGCTCATCTACACATTTTACACAGGTACACGCCCTGACATTACAGTTCTGCTGAAAACACAAACGTCAGAACCAACACGTCTGCAGGCAAATAAAGGCCACTTCCCAAATTTCTGCAAGGCAGGTTTTAACTTTTTTTTGTCCCAACTGAGGATTGACGTTACAGCGGGAACCTCACAAAAACATCTGGTACCGACACTAAGCCTAATTCTAATGTTTCCAGCCATGTTTAACCAAAAGGGCATTAACGATGACATTTATACTATGATTTGGCCACTTCAAAGCCAACTGAAATATATGAAGTCTCATCTAAAGATATTAGCCCCAAAATGCATCATCTCATAAATAAACTTAAGTTCTATATGAAGGACCAATACATAACACCTACGCTCAATAAATAGAGAGAATCTAGTGTGTACAAGGACATAAATCACCTACTATCCTTTAAATCCCTTTAAGTTTAGGACTCCAGGCAATCATTTTGTCAGAATATTGCATCTATAAAATGGCTGATGTGTCATTTTGGATGGAAAACCTTCATATCCAGAACTAAATGCAAAAGGCATCTGGTCTATCTCAGTGGAACATAAAGACATGGAGGAATTGTGGAATTACTTCGGAATGCTGATAAGAGGTGAATGAGGGTGATCTTGTCCATAACTTCCCAGGAAGTCTTGACTAATGCATTGTCCTCTCTCCATGCCACTCTGATTTAGCATGCACGGAAACAATAAAACATTAATAAACTTCCAAACTCAAACCCCCACAAATGGAAGGTTATTTTGGCATCTTTAGCTCCATGGGAAAACGAGGCCTCTCGTAAATAACAACTCGGAGACACTTCGGTGATCTTTCACAGCTCCTGTGGGCTTCTAGCCAACATTTTCCCCGCGGTGTGTCCGCACTTCAAAGAGGGAGGAGAGCTTGGGGCTGGCGTGCATAAAGCCGCTAAGAATAAACACACTGATCTGGAATCATCAGCGAGGCCCCGTGGATGCGTGAACATCAATGCGCTGAGAGAGAGAGAGGCTGGCCTCCGATCAGTGCTCCGACTTAAGACGCTTTGTGGGTAGACGGTCCCCAGCGTTTCAAAGGGTTGAGGGAGTTCAGTGCTATCTCTCTGCGCCAGGTAGCCTGACTAATAGCACACTCATAGCTTCTTGAATGTCAGAGCATCCCGAGCTCGCTTCCTGGAAGTCCAGACGGAAATAGTCTGCAAAGTAGCACACAATAGAAGCCCACAGCTGGTGCTGAAAACAGCCCCAGAAACCTTTTTTTAAAAGCTGCAATACAGGGCAGGAGGATGGGTCACAAGGCAGAGCCCTGGCATTTTCCTATGATGAAGGAAGCATGAAAGTCACAGAGTAAAGCAACTAAAGGTTTGGAAATACTGCTCAGGTGGTTTGCCAAGGTAAAGTCTATGATTTCAAAACAATGTGAGTAAAAAAGCTCAATCGCAGCCAAAAATGCTTGATTATTTTGTCAATGAACCTCACAAAACTCACAGATGCTTGGAAAATAAAGGGGAACTTACTAAAAAAATACACACATTTGTGGTTTCATGGTAAAACATTTAGACATTTAAGACATCAGTCACACAAATGGCCATTGATAGACACACAAGCTGTGTCCCAATTGGCAGGTTTTGACTATACAGTGTGTTCACATGGCAAAACAACTAAATTAAGAATTTAAAAAAAGCCTCCAAACAATGCTAGATTTTTTAATGTGCTGTTAATGAACCTATTGTCCCACAGTGAGGAAGAAGTACACAGGTAGCAAAAATTAAAACAAATCCCAGATGTTGGTTAGACATCTTGATGGAGATAAAAAAGCATGAAATCTCTGAAAAAACATTTAGCTTTCTATTTGTGAAGTTTGATTGGCAGTGGGGTTCTATAGTTGCAGTTTGGTTGACTTCTGTGGGGGCGTTTATTGTAATGTATTCTGTTGGTACAAAATGGTAAAGCACATGTCCTGTTTACTAACAGTATACTGTGACAATTAGTGTGTAGTACCTACCATAGCCAATACAATTACATGCAATATAGAAAAGGGACACAGCTAACAAAACATCCGTTGTTGTGTGGTGAGGGTTTCAAGACAGCATCATATCAACCATAAAGCATGTTTCAGATGCAGACTTATCTGAGTCATTGAGATGCTTCATTTATTCACAAGGCATCAGACTTGAGGCATCGGAGGAGGTGCAGCTGCGGCAAAAGTAAAAGCACGCCGTTCTTTCGGTTACAGCACTCAACGGACTCCTGTATCCAAATTCCTCTCAGTATTACTGTGGCAAGAAAACCTGGAATATCCGTTAAGTACGTTTTATGTGAATTAATCGAAGTGTATATCTTCACAATAGCCATGCATATCAATTTAAAATCAGTTTTGAATGGGGATCATTGGACGTGTATTTTCAGCGTTTAACGTTTTCTTTCTTTTATCATTCGTTGTGGCTCTGTGTAGCTCAGCCTGTAAAGGCCATGGCTGCCTTTACAGGCTGGTTCAAAGCCCATTGTTCAGTCATTCACACATGGCATTGACACTGCCATGGTTAGGAGTCTGACTCAAACTGGCAGCACTCTTGGTACTAAAAGGACTTGGGATTAAAAGGAAAAAGATGTATTACTAGCGCTCAAAAACCAAAGACAGTAAAATTGAGTTTAGACTGAACAAAAGCTGTATGCTGCTACTCTGAAACAGACTTAACTCTGTCATGGTTCCTTCAGCCCATTAGCTCACAGTCCATGTTCCCACAATCACATGGGTTTGAATCCCATTTCACACTGTGTTGTCACATCCCTTTGTTTGGGCTTTTCCTGTCACTCCTCTGTGTTCTCTGTTCGCTGTCCTTGGAAAAGTCCGCATAAAATACGCGAGCAGGTTGAATTTTTTAAAACACTGTGTAACAAAACGTTTAAGCAGTTTTCAGCTGGGTAAGTTGCCCGCAGGTCTGGAAAACAAATAGGCACAGTGGCCGCTGAACAAACGCCGCCCTTCTGAAACACACATAAACCGTTTGAAGTTGTTAACGGAGCACACAAAGGACCGTGTGATGCACAGTCACCTAAAAGTAATGACTGCAACTGCCCGAGAGAGAGGGGGGAAGGATGAAAACCCAAAGTGGCACTTATACAAATAAGTGAATAAATGGAAAGCTGCAGGGAGAGGCAGGCCATACATTAATGCCTAAAAAATAACACAAGGGTTTTTACGATATTGTGTACCCATCATTACAAATCACGTACACACACAAATACAGCCCAGGCGCTGGCTTGACAGTTGATTTGTGCGCTCGGTTTGTTTTTTAAAGCCTTTCTACCCCTGAGGTCTGAGCACTCATTATTCACGGTGCAAAGTGGAACGGGGTAAAAAAAAAAAAAAGAAGCAACACGCGCACACACACGCGCACGCACGCACGCACACAGCAGCCCCAGGACATAATGGTTTAAACCATCCGTTTACAACAGAAGTACTAATCCTTTACATTAATACACTTAACTTGCACACACACTGACCACAAAAAGCCCTCTCACGTGTATAGACTCACTTCTAGCCCATATCACATTTACACACACACCCTCGTAGCTATTGTTCTTATAAGCAAATCCACAGCGTAACACAAATCCACACTCTGCGACATGCAGACGTGACATCGGTTAGCAGCGGTTCCCAGCGTCCCCCTCTACCCCGAATCTGTCTTCTGTAGTAAATTTAAATGTAAATGTACTGTACTTGCCCGAAGCCACTGGGATAGGCTCCAGTCACCCGCGACCCCGAACGGGAACAAGCGGTAGAAAATGACTGACTGACTGTACTGTACTTGTACAGCCCCTTTCTAGTCATCCGACTACTCAAAGCGCTTTCACACTACAGATCACATTTACCCATACACACACTCATACAATGATGGCAGGAGCCCATTAGTACAAATTAAACTAATCATTCACACACACTCACACGCCAAAGGCGCAGCTTCGGGAGCAATTTGGAGTTTAGTGTCTTGCTCAAGGATACTTCGACACATGCACAAAAACACAACTTTATAACTTTATTCACTGATTTTGGTCACACTAGCATTATGGGGCACTGAATTTGATGAATTTACTGTTAATCAGGCCCCAAATGCGACAAGAATTAGGTTGGAAAAAGACGCTAGAGCAAGTGTTTCGGGGTCTCACTAATTAACCCATTGTACAAAACCCCAACCAATTTAGTCACTGATTTTGGTGAAACTGGAGCATAATTTATGGAGAAAATATTTTGATGTCCTCTGGCTGCTCTTCCTCAACTCTCTGTGATTTACAGAGTTTCCTGATGGACGATACCATAACCATGGCTCAGTTGGCGGTCTGCTGCCCGCTGGCTCTGCTCCACTTCTGGTGCCCATGCCGGCGTTCCCCCCTGGGTCCTCCCGCCCCGAGGCTGGGGGCCTCCTTCCGGTGGTCCAGGGCTCCTGCGCTAGCAACACCAACACTGCCCCCATGCTCCAAGCTCCCAGTCCGGGCCGAGCCAGCTAATAGGATGGCTAGCTGCATGGCTATCTGAGCTATGGTGATGGTATCTGTCCATCAGGAACTTCAACTTCAGTTTCTTTAAAGTGCACATCACCCACAGAGTCTCTGTATACACAACAAGAAACAACAATAGAAAAGAAATCACACAATATTACATGTAAAGTACACACACATATACAGCTAATACTGTTAGTCGACAACAAGGTTGAGGTTAGCAATTTTAAAAATAGAGATCATAAAGCCGTAACAGGGTTGGGGTTGCTACTTCAGTCAGTGATTTGGGTTCCAGCCTATGAAATTAGGAGAAAAGAAAAATAATGAAAAGAAAAAATATGTGTTTTCAGCCTGGAAACAGAGCGTACCTCCCAAATGTGCAGTGGTAGATTATTCCAGAGAACTGGAACCTGACCGCCAGAAGAATTCTTGTTAAACTGAGGAATATTTAGGTAACCGGCATCAAGGGAACGTAAAGGACGTGATGGAATATATAGGGACCCAGTTCATTTGAAGCCTTATAGTTGCGAAGGAGGATTTTGAAATCCCCTCTTGCGTGAACCGGTTTGGGCAATTTTGGGAAAGTGGAAGAAAGCAGTTTGTGTTATATACTTGATGTGTGGCTCAAATGTAAGAGAGGGATCGAATACTATTCCGAGATTCTTAACTGTATGAGTCTGAGAAACTGTGCAGCCATCAAGGTTAATGGAAAAATCATTACAAAGCTGTTTGAATCTTGCTGAACCAATAAGCAACATTTAGATCTTGTGTGCACTCAAATGCCGGAAATGATTGTACATCCACTGATGGGCTTCTGACAAGCACTTCTCTAATTTAATCAGCTGGGAGGAATCATTGACTGTTACAGGAAGATAGATTTGTGTGACATCAGCATAGCACTGATGCATTACGTTGTGTTTTCTGAAAATGTGTACATCATCGGATTTTATTCTCCATAAAATATGATCCAGTTTCACCAAAACCAGTGAGTAAAGTCGTTGCATTTTTGTACAGTAATCTGTGTGGAGCGGCCGCTTTCTTGTCTTTTCCATTTTCTGCCACAAGTGGACTACACACAGGCGCAATGCAGATGTGCACGCCAAAACAACACGAAGAAGACTGCTGCTGAGATCATGTGATTTCCTGTCAACTGCGGAGGTGCTTCTTGCGGCGGTCCGCTATCATGTCTACATCCAGGTCCCTTTTGCTTTCATCGCTCCTATCACTGTGAGGGCCTTCTCTCGCCTGAAAACATACAACACATACATGTTCTAAACATTTGCTCCTGTGGGGCAGTGTAATAGTGCCGCAGCAGTGGTGTGCTCAGTACGGTATGTGCAACAAAAAGCAACATGTCCTCGCCTTCTAATGCACAATGCACACTTCTGAAAGATGTTTTACGCGCAATTATTAATGTTCACAGGGATGAAAGTTGTGGAAATCATGCTTAAAATGGCAACGCTTTTAAAAAAAAAACAACAGAGAAATGAATCTTTCATTTGTGATTGTATTCTGACTATTTGCCACCACTGCAAAATGCGTGTGTCTAAAGACATCGACAAAACTGATGTTCTGTCTCTTGCAATATAGCTTCCTCCCACCAGTGGCAGCAATGAGCACAACTGGGGGTAGGAAACTCCAACGTTACAAGTCGTGTTTTTTGTGTTGTTTAGTTGTTTTTTTTGTGCAGCCTTCTTTTCCTCAGACATGGTAGAGCACGTGAAGAGATGTTGTCATAGCAGAAATCTCAGGACGCCATTGTTTTTTTAACAATAGAGGTCGCTACGGTCCATACATTTTGAACCCAATTTCGCCACAGACCCACGTGAAACACAATCAAAAAGGTGCCCCAAGAACAATCAGACCCGATCCAAAAAGACCCGAGGATAATTAGACCTGTTCCAAGATGTGGTTCACCCGAGCAGATTCATAAAGAGAGAGAGAGAGAGAGAGAGAGAGAACATCTCTCTCTCCCATTTATGAGTTGACAAGCATTGCCTGTATGATCCATGGAGGGCCGCAGAGGGCTCCGAAGGATTCACCAGTTGTGTCCTCCAAATTCAGGCAAAATGTGACTGTATTCCTCCACAGGGATGGGACAGGCTTTGCCAACAATTTAGAGGATCTACCCACTGTTTTGTACATGTCAAATAAACCCTGATTTACCTGATCAGGGTATTGCTCGCTCTTTAGCGTTGCACTACATTACAGCCTTAAAAGCAGCCTGACAGACTTCAACGGACTCATCCAGCCCGGCGTCTCGCAGTTAAAATCGAGCACGGGACGCTGGATTACTCTCCCGCTCCTCTCTCTCGCTGCAGTGATCTTGCTTGTTTACAGTAATCATGGTAATGTAGTAAAGCTAATGCGGTTAATGATTTGTTGATGATACAATGCTAAACATAGCACGGAAGGTCCAGTCTGTTGATGACCTTTCCTCATTTTCCCCGCATTGGGCCTCTCACTTCTCCCGAGATGCTGATTTGGACTGAACCCATTTTCATTTAGCCTCAGACCAGCATAAAGAAATCATTAAAATGGTATTTATGGACACTTGGATTTCAGTGTTCACACTTATATTTCATTCAGCCTTTGCCTCTTTGATGTCTGGAAGGTTAGGAGTCCTGGCCTTTGGGTAATAAACTCTGTTAATATGTCTGTGATGCACTTGCGGTTCTAATGTGTTGTGTACCTCTTTTTTTCTTTAAATGACTGTGAAGCAGTTGTTACTAGCATGTTCAAAATAAGATTTGCTTCTTTTTTTTTTTAAAGGAACAAAGACTTATAGTTTTATTAAAATGTAAAGGGTGTCCTTGTGTCTTAATGCCTCATGTGTGTTGCAGAGCGGTTTTTCCTCCACATGCAGTGCTGTTGTCTCCGTCGAAATTTGACCCTGTATCAGGTTTTTTTGGAATCTCGTTCAGCCATGTGAATAACAGACTTCTAATGGGCAACAACATGTAATGGATAAATGTCAGCCTTCTTAATTAAAGAAGGTGCTGGAGCACATGGCTTTTTCCACAAACATTAATTATACTATTCTTGAACATCTGAAAGGTAGTTTGAAAGTGCATTATGCAGGGCGGAAAATGCTATCAGAGCAGATACCATACAGCCTACATAATACAACTGTGATATGTACAGCAAGTGTTATCCCATTCTCTGTCAGGCTACAGAAGAGCAGTGTGGAGAACTTTGTGTCGTTGTGGTTGCCGGGGGAACTGGGGAGTCATACTTTAGAATTCGTTTTTTTATTATTATCTAAAAACTGTATAGGTCTGCTTTGACAGACTGTAAAGAAGCAAAGACCCTCAACCATGAAACTTAGTGAAGCAAATCTCAAATATATTGAGGTAGGGCGTATCAAATTACCGTTACAAAAGGTTTCACTATCATTATTTGTCTCCAGTATAACGAAGCGGTATTATATTAAGGTTTTAAGTTGATACAGTTTCCACGTCTACTCCAAAAAAGAACGCAGGTGAGAAAAAAAAAAGGTTTGAGAAGCAGATTTCAGAAGCAGAGGCTCCCCAGACCAAACGCAAATCTCTCAGCTAGGGAACATGAATTTGTTATGCGCTCAGCTCCCTAAAAACTTCTGTCAAAATATTCACTCATGGCGGCCCACCATGCCTGAACTTTCACTGTCACGGCATTCCCCTGTGCATAATGTTGCCCTATTTATGACTATTTCCCAGAAGTCATCCTGTCACTCAAAACCACACTGTTATCCAAGAAAAAGGGACATATCAAATGGACTGTATTTGCACAGGGCAGGTCCCAGGCCTTGAATTGTCAAGCACTTAACTAGCTATGTGACGTGTTATAATGTCAGGCACGCATGGCTCCCCAACACATCCGCCACCTAATACCTCTGGCCTTCAGTGAGCTAAAAACCACTGCAGAATATCAGATTAAACAGACACTGAATCTCTGTCAGAATCACAGGGTACACTATATCAATCATTATCATCTAATACAAACCACTTGTTGCTCATCTGCTATTCTCTGCTATTAGGATAGTATAATCTGCTATTACAACACAGCCAGCTGCTAAAAGCTAAAAAATATGAAGTTATGAAAGAGAGGAGAAACACTAGGGCATGCAAAAACCTACTTCGGTCACAGTTTTGGTCATGGTTAAGGGACTTGAGCTGGGTTTATGGTTTAACGCACTGTGCCAGGCGCAAGGGTGCACGCACCCAACATAACATCGTCCCGTGTCGCCACGGCAGGTGGCCTTGCACCTCTGAATTTTTGCGCCCACTGCATGCCCCGCACTTTTCATTTCATCATTCACAATGAGGACTTGCTGTTATGTGCTGGCTCAAGTAAACCTGGAGGTTACATTTAAAATACCAGGTGCTATTTGAGGTGGTTGAGGGGCTTCCAAAACAGCCATACAAAAAAAAGATTAAAAAAAAAAAACAGCCGCTCTTGCACATATTCATTTGCACACTCATTTGTTCATCAAAACAGGACATGGACATATGTAAATAGTGTATTCCTTCAGCGATAGCACGCATGTGCCTCACAAGACGGCTGTACAGGCAGACCATCTCCTCTTGCCAGATTTTCTGTCTGTTTAATAGGCATAAACATATCAATTCTTCCTCAGCACTGAGGAGCTGTAGGGCAGCGTGTGCAGCCATTTTGTTTTATGGCGTTCTTCTTGCCTCTTCACACACTGTTTTGTATGCGCGCTGCCTGGCATTTTGCAGAATACTGGAATGAACAACACGTTGAGCATAAAAGCCTCCGTGTCGCGCTGCTTGTAGCTCGCCCGGTGTCTCACGCGAGAGTAAAAAAAAACCCAAAAAAAACACGTCACTATCCAGTAGAAAAACCTAGCTCTCTGTGTACGGAGTGTCAGAGGGAACATTATCACACTTGTGGGAAGGAGCTGTATGTATAAGGAACATCAATTATTGCTCTACACTTACAGCAACAGGCCTTCTACCAAAACCCGTTTCAGCATTGAAGGTTACTTTAATTAGTTTAGTGCAAAGAATAGAGGAGCCTGTGCAAAAACACAAAAAGCTTTCCACCTTGCATTGGCTTGCATTCCTGATGTATTTCTGCAAGTGGTTCAATGTTGTCTGCTCTTTCTGTGACAGAACCACAGACTCTGTTTGCAGCATTTCGGCCACCTTCTTGTTTGGCGCTTACAAACACATACAAATACAGCACATTGGCTTAATGAGGTTGGCCTACATTCAACTGCACGTCTGTGATTTCACCTCTGGAGACATCTCCTTTTCCTCAGTGAAACCCCTCTGGGGTACGGTACAGTAGGCTACAGAGTACAGAGTACGGTAACTGTTCACAAATGAAACCGACAGCATCCTGCAGATTACTGACCTCTTGTTCTAAGAATTGTAAGAAGTTCACTTTCACTAATCACGTAACCATGCATGCCTATTGAGCAGTAGCACTACATCAGCATACTTAATTCCAAGTTCAATGGAAAATTCAATGAGCTGATCCATACTGGGGCGGTGCGCTGGCAGCAGCTGAGCAGAAATAGACATATGACTCAGAAGGAACGGAAGAAGAAAAGTATTGCGAGAGAACGCAAAATGTATTGGAAGGTAACACAAAACACACTGCGAGGGAATTCTAAAGTAGTCCTCAAAAATGTGACCTCACTGTGACCTTTTGGGGGCTCCGTCTGAGGAGAGAGAAAACTTTGTCAAACTCCATGACCTCCTCTGGTCAGCGTGAACCATTTAGCTCCTGACGCATGATAGATGCGTCGCGCCCCCGGCAGGCCGAAGATGTAGAGAGTATGTCTAATGGATTCTAATGGGCTGGTAAAAGTTCCTCTGTAGTGTGGCCGCTATATCGCGGTTGGCCCGTATGTACTGCTAAGTGAGCTGTAGTAATTGCTGTGTGCTCATGATGCTGTGGGTTTGAGCCCATTTTGTACACTCTTTCATGCTATCTTTCACGATCTAACTGCGCACCTCAACACATCTGGCCAGTCACAACGCAAAGTGGGCGTCAGTGTCTGATTGTTGGATTATTGTAATGATACTATTGGTCTTAGCACCTTACAGTGCTTCAGAGACAATAAAAAATAACTGAAAAAGTAGTTTGGTTAACACAAAATAATCAATACAAAGGGTTCATTAAACAAGGCAAGTTATTGGAACTGAATAGACACACAGCAAGCAATCCACAAATAAACATGGATAAAGAAAGGTCTGTGTAGAAGTAAGGATTAGAAGGATTGTACCTCAGACTGCTCGAGCAGCTTGTAGAGAGACAGGCTGCACAGCTGCGGTTGTCAAAAACATCTGCAAGTTGACAGTAAAATGCACCAGTTGCAAAATAGAAGTAATGTGTTCTAATGGAGAGCAAACAGTTGTTGTAATGGTGGTAGGGGAAACACTGTAGCTGTAGTAGCTGTCACACTAACAGTAAATAGAAATAGCAGTAGTGGTTTTGGTATTATGCTGCAGTCAGATATTCTTATTAATTGCAGTACCAGTAGCACTGTTAATAGTGGTACTTTTAATGGTAGCGATAGTAGCAGTTGTAGTTGTAAGAGCAGTAATAACTGTAGAAACAGTATAAAGATGATATACTATGAAATTGCGTTCAACTGTGCATTTAAAACTACTTAGATTAGATGTGTACATTTTGTAAACTAACAAAGCATACATTGAGTTTTGAAGATACACCACAGTAAACACTGAAGCTTGTAGAGCTTGCTCACCATGGTGCAATGGCTTGTAAAATGTCTGTATAAATTAATTTACATTTTTACCACTGGTTAAAACATCTCCAACTCTAGCTGCAGCAGGCTCTCCAATCGGACTAGTCAAAAAAATCAATACCGAGCAAGAGGGGGACGCGTGGTAAACACACACACACACAAAGCTTTTCAAAGGGCTATTATATAAAACCACTTTGTTTTGGTGGTGGAACTCAGCATGTGGGGCTTCCTGGGAGTTCAGAGGGCAAACCACGTTTTCATCACAACGTGACACTAAAACTGGTTCATGACATTTAGTGTTCAGTACTCTTTTCTTTTCTTTTCTTATGTCTTTGTTTTGAAATGTGCACTTGCTTTTCTTCACTGTAGACAATAAAAACACGCAATAGAAAGGCAAGAGATCGATGGTAGAATACATGAATGATGGTTTCTAACATTTCTAATGTTTTAACCAACAACAGCATTAAAACAAAGAGAGTAACACACTGTCTAGCTGCCTTATACATGCAGCATCAGCGTACTCTGGCCTAGTCAACATCAGCGCAATGACCTATATGACCTATTAAGTCTATTTATAGTGCACTGACCTTCTGTCACAGTCAGCAACGACATTTAGTAAACCAGTGTATAAATTTATTGGTGATGTGTTTTCATTCTCAACACCATCTTAACTCCCACAATCCCCAGCGTGCAAAGAAGCCAAAAAATCTGGTGCGTGATGCGTTCGCCAAATTTGGGTTTGGCTTTTCGAATGTATTGACTGAGTAACACAAATTTACAAATAACAAATTATACACATTTCTTGTGCTTTATTGTATTGTGTTTAACACCCATGGCTTTTACCTTTTTGTTCATTAAAAGCCCTTAAATGTATTTAATAGGTCACAGTCATAATCATTGATGCCATTCTACTGTAACAGTACCCCACTTATCCCACTACAGAACAGCTGAGGCTACAACTCACATGAATATCTTCAGTGACCATGTACAAATGAACTGGTAGTCTTACAGTTTGCTATAGGCAATGCATCACTGTAATTTCACTTTGTCACTCTAAAGCCTTTTAACAATCTTTAGAGCTCCTGTCACGGTGCTTTCCCATGCCCTATACACTGTACACTGGCTAAGCATATTCTAGTTTCTGCAGTCTATAAAATGCTCCACCCTGCCGGCACAATAGATCTGTAGTCCTTGTGAATGTTGTAGTTACCATGCTGGTTATGCACATCACCATACCATAACCTTTGTATAATGTATATAAGTTGCCGTATATATTTCTTTTGTTCATATTTTTATCCTTCTCTAAATATTTGTATATATGTTCTGTGTGTGTAGCGTGAAGGGTCTACAACTTTAATTTCATTGTGAATAAAACATGCACCGGGTGAAGATTACTCCAGCCTCCGTGTGTCCTCCTTCCACCACTTACAGCTCCGCTAATTCATATCTTTATATTAACAATGGATGAAAATAGCCCGTAATGTGAAAGGTGTCACTTACAGTGACAAATCCACAAAACCCTGCAGTTCTATGGAGCTTTTTAGACTCTTTTAGTTAATGGTTTTATTTACAAATCCATCGGCTACTTCAGCACCACGGACAGCACCATCAATGTACACAGTACAGTTAGGCTACTGATATTTCAGATGTTGGTAATTAGCATGAAACTAATAGAATCTGGAGCAGTGTTGGCAATGGTGATTTAGCTACTGCCAAAGCAAAATCCCTTTTTGTGAGGGATGGTAATTCATGTATTTTTTAAAACACCAAACACAATCACTGCCAATGGTCCTTTTTCACAGCAGACATTTTGACATGCCATAATAGGTAAAGCACAGATGTTACTAATAACATTAACAATGGCTCTGTTCTATTCAAGTGTCCCAGTTAAGTCCTGACACTGTAGCCAGAGTGCACAATACCAGGACACTGAAAGTGAAGCAGCTAAATGGAATTCAGCCATTGTCACTTTTATTAATTACACCAGTGCTTTTCCTACTGTCACATGTCAAAATGTCTGCTATTAAAAAGACAGATTAAACAAACACACCACAGAGTCTTTGCTTCAACCTTAATCCACCCATGAAAGTCTAGTTAGGCAAATGTTTTCTTTTCCAGCAAAGCCCTGCTCAACAATTTAACAGCACATTCAAAACTGGGAGTTGCCAATACAACCATATTATTTGCTGCTGGCCACAGGAGCAGTTGGGGGTTACTTTTCTAAAGGGCACCTTGAGCTTATGTTGATCGGGGTGCCGAGCTAAAATTATTTTTTTCAGTACTTGCCTGACCCTAAAGCCAGTGTCATGTGTGTAAATGTAAATGTGTGTTTGCTTAAACTGCTGGCAACACAAGAATGGATGCAGCATTTAATCTCTATGCACCATAAATATGGGCATAATCCTGAGAATCAATAGTCTGGAACTAACTGTCATATGGAGAATGTGAGAGAAAGAAGAAATAGAGTAGGAGAGGAATAGAAATGGGACACAAAGAGATAATGTGAGAGAAGAAAGTGTGAAAGACTGAGGAAGTAAAAAAGCAAGACATGCAGAAAAAGACAGCAGTGTAGTCCCAGCACTCTCTGGCATGCATAGATATTATTCATTGAAAAGACATATTCATACACTCAAGTGCAGTGCTTTGAGCCACCTGAGAGTACACACACACACACACACAAACGCACAGGACTACTATGTGCAAATACAAATTATGCACAAGCAAGTACACACAAAAAAATCTCTCTGCTACAAGAAAACAATGTTGAAACACGCACATACATAACAAAATCAGGCACGCACATGCGTGTGGAAACACACACAAATACACAACACATTTAGGCACATGAGTTCGCACAGAGACACACACAAGCAGAGGAACTACGGAGAGAAGAAAGCAGAAAGGAGGAAGGCGGAGAAGAGTTGAAAAGAATTTGCCATGGAAGAGAAGCAGCCCATGAGAGTTATGAGAGGTTTACTGGGAAGTATTGGGGGAAAGAGCAGAGTCGGAGGAGAAAAGGATAGAAAAAAATAAACAGGGTGAAGACTGAAAAGATGAAGAGAAGGAAAAGAGAAAGGACTAAAGGAGGGGGAAAGGCAAAAAAGAAAAGATTGAAAGAAGGATGATGAAAAATGAGAGAGAGAAATGCAAGGAATAAAAATGAGAGCGAAAAATTCATCCATCCATACCTTCAAGGACGGCTAGAATAAAGGGGAGGAAGAAAGAAATGGGTAGAGGAGGGACGGGTAGTCACAGATAAGACGCAGCGCACAATGAAAGTGACAGCTTTGCTCCAAGCCACGACTCTGGCTGACTGTTGTTTCATTATAATCTCATAACTGTCTAATCCTGGGAGGACAGAGAGAGAGAGTGTAGGAGAGAAAAAGCGAGAAATTTGGAAATTAACATACACGTCTGGTTCGACCGAGCTGAATGCACACTGGAAGAGACAGAGACATGCATACAGTAATCGTTAATAAATCTCTAGTTCAGCCATTCGCCTGCTCACTCTTTCATTTACTTATTTGTTCAACCGCTTACTTGTTCACTTGCTTAACCACTGATTCACTTTAAGTCTCTTTCACTTTGAGTCACTCATTCCTTCACCTTCTCACTCTCACTTGTTCACTCTATCAGTCATTTGATTACTCGTGCACATCTCATTTATTTCACTCTAACATTTAAACTCATTCATTTACCCACTCAATTGCTGATTAATTCAGTCACTCATTCACTATCTGACTCTTACAGTAAACTCACTCCCTCACTCATTAACTCACGCACTCATTGAATCAGTTTCTTTCTCTTTGTATTCACTCACTTGTGCGCTTATTCCTATTCTCAGTCACTTTCCCTTTCATTCACTTACTCAGTTTCTCACTCCCTTCATAAGTCACTCACTCCCTTGGATACTCATTCAAATGATGTTTACTCATCCAGTCACAAACTTAATCACTTGGTAAGTCACTCAATCATTTGTTTACACACTCACTCATTTGGTCACTGACATGCCTCACTCCCTTAATGAATATCTCACCCAAACATTCAGTTCTTCCCACAATCACTCGCTCTCACTCATTCACTCATTAACCTCACTCGTTTTGTCGCTCACGCTCTTCTTTTTTCACATGGTCCTTTCCTCACTTACTCACTCATCCAAATTGACACCAAAATGAATATGTATAAGCCTGCACTGTCACCAGTGAGGCTGTTAAAGCAGCGTAAATAGGGCAGCAGGTCACCCACCCCCCCAAGTCAGCACTCCTCCAGTAAAGCTTTCTGACAGAATATAAACACAGCACTAACCAGGCCTTCAAAGCAACAATGCTGCAATTTTTCCTTCTTCAGTTTCAAAGGCTTTGATCATTGACTGCAAAAAAGCCTGTAAAGCTTTTAAAAGCCTTTATCTTAAAGCCAAAGCCTGGAAACGCAAACAAATAAAACAATATATCTAAAAACGGTCTCGTGTTTCCTTACGAAATCGCTATGGAAACTTGGATGGCACTTAGCCTCGATCGCCTGTCAATCAAACAGGTTTGGTTGGTATTGATCATTGCTCAAAGCTACACAGCTCTTTTTCCACCAACAACGTTGTCATTGCCATGCCCATAATAAATTACCTGCTTTACACCAGTTTCTTGCAACAGCAAATCCCATAATCTGGTGACATGCTGACTGATTTAAAATGTTATATGAAAAACCTATTAATAGTTACCATCAGTTTTCTCACATTGATAGAAGTGTTTTAAATATTTATTAAACCTGTTTCTTCTCACACACATTTTCTCCCTTCAGAGATATGTACTGTCACGTTTTCTCATACAAAATCCACTAAGCATCACACATGCGTTATTTCTTGTCATCCTTTTCTCATACTCTGCTCACCTCTTCCACACTTTGAAACTCTGCTTAGCCAGCTACCATCAATCTCCTGATTGTTTATCTCATATGCTTTCAGGTAAATCTAACTTGTGTAGCAGCTCTGTCACTGTCTATATCGCTCTCACAAACACATGCACATACAATTTCACCCAAGAGTCTTCTCCTTAAGGGACGCAGGTACATGTATCAAATGGCTGAGACACAGGAAACCAATATTATTTTCTCACTGGGCTTTTTGTGTTTCAAGAAGCCCAGCTCATTTCTCATTCCTTCATGCACACAAGTCAAGAGAAAGAGACAAACGAAAAAGGTTGTAGCAATGCCCAGAGCTCAACCAAATGTCATCCAGTCTTATCACACCACTTTCTCACCCACACCTGTAGAGCCTGAGTCCTTATCTTCACAGTATTTGTTACAGTGAATAAAGCTACAAGGAAATCTAAACGGACTACACACACACATACCCTCCCTTCCATCCTTTCCTCCTATTTTTCCCTTTACGGTTTCTTACCTGTGACGGTGATCAGCATGGGAGCCACCAGCGGCCTGTTGTTATCCAGTTTTCGGCTCAGTCGGATCTCTCCACTGGTGTGATTCAGGAGCAGCAGGTGAAGTTCGTTCCCTCTATCAATGGTGTAGTACAGCCTGTCTGACACATCGGGGTCGTGGGCGGGTACTCTCCCAATTACCCCGCTGGGAAAACTGTTGGAGCGATTGGACACAAAGTTGTTGAAAATGATTTGGAAGTCCTGCAGAGTGGGCCGGTTGTCGTTCTGGTCCACCAATCGTATTCGGACAGTGGCCCGGCTGACTAGGGGTGCTGAGGTGGCCTGGACTACAATGACATACTCATTGCGGGCCTCATAGTCAAGATCAATGAGTGAGGTGAGCTCCCCTGAAAAGATGTCCATCTGGAAAATCTCAGGTATGTTGCCCTCCACGATTTGGTACATGATCTGAGCGTTGGCACCTTCATCCGGGTCAGTGGCCGTGATCTGGGCTACCACAGAGCCCACAGCACTATTCTCCTTCACTAGAACCTCAAAGTCATCAGCAGGGAAGACAGGGGCATTGTCATTCACATCTAGGACTGTCACCTGGATGTGGACGGGGGTTCGCTGAGGGGGCACGCCACGATCTACGGCATAAGCTGTGAGCTCATAGAATGGCACACTCTCACGGTCCAAACGGCGAACAGTTCGGACAATGCCAGATGTAGGTTCAATGGTAAAGTCTCCATCCCCGTCCTCACCATTTTGAAAGGTGTACTGAACACGACCATTGGCGTGTGCATCACGGTCAGTGGCTGAGATTTGAAGGACACTGGTGAAGGGAGGTGCGTCTTCGCTCACTGTTCCCTGATATCTGGGGCTGAGAAACTGAGGTGCATTATCGTTCACATCATTCACATTCACCTCGACATATGTAGTGTCTGATTTCTGCGGTATGCCGTTGTCTTTAGCTGTTATAGCCAAAGTGTAGGTCATCTGGTCCTCATAGTCAAGCTCTGCCTGGAGCGTAATAGCCCCTGTGGCAGTGTCGATGCGGAATTGTGGGATATTGTCTTCCAGGAAGTATGTGATTCGAGCATTTTCACCGACATCATCATCTGTGGCACTGATCACAACTACAGTGCTTCCGGGTGGTCGGTCCTCATTCACACTAACAGAGTAGTGGGCACTCTGAAATACAGGCCGATGTGTGTTGGCATCTGTGATGTTGATGTGCACCTGACAGGTGTCATGGAGCGTGCGGTCTGAGGCGGTGACTGTTAGAACGTAACGCCGCTCCTGTTTGTAGTCCAATGGGAGGGCTAACGAGAGAAGTCCAGCCCCTCCTGCTGTGCTGATGGCAAAGCGGTTTCTGGTGTTTCCTCCTGTAATCTGATAGGTCACTGCACTGTTGACATCACGGTCCACAGCAGTGACAGTCACAACACTGGTACCAACCACTGCATCCTCATTTAGGCGAGCATAGTATTCCTTTTGGAGGAACTCAGGGCGGTTGTCATTAACATCCATCACCGTAATTGTAACGCTCGCTGTTGCAGAAAGAGGTGGCATGCCATAATCCCTCGCCTCCACCCCAAAGAAATAGTGCTCTACAGATTCTCGGTCAAGAATGGAGCTCACAGTAACCCAGCCTGTTGCAGAATTGATAATGAATGGCGTGTCAGAGCTGGTGCCAGTTAACCTGTATTCCAGGCGGGCATTATCACTAGAATCAGTATCAATGGCCTGTATGTGGAGGATGGAACTACCAACTGGGGCACTCTCAAGCACAGATGCCTGGAAAGGTGTGGAGACAAAGATTGGTGGGTTGTCATTGACATCTGTCACCTGTACACTCACAATACCAGTGTTGTTGGAGAGAGGGGGCCGGCCATTGTCCTGTGCACGAACACGGAGCGTATACTCCCGTTCAGACTCAAAGTCTAGTGGTGCCACAACCTGGATCTCCCCAGTAACACTGTCAATAGAAAACTGTCCACGGCTGTTACCACTGATGATATTATAGTGAACGGCAGCATTACTGTCCTTGTCTAGGTCTGTGGCACTCACACGGAGGATTTCAGAGTGAGGACGCACATCCTCCTTCACTGCTACCACATAGCGCTTCTCACTGAACTGTGGCACATTGTCATTTTCATCCAGAACAGTGATGAAAACTTTAACAGTGGCGGAGCGTGGCCCTGGTTCCTTCCCCTGGTCACTGGCTTCCACCTGGAGCGTGTAGTGCTCGTTTGTTTCCCGGTCCACTGCTCCACGGGTTGTAATGAGGCCAGAGCGTGGGTCAATCTCAAAGGCTGCTCGTGCCATTGCAGCAGTGTCACCGACAAAGCGGTAACGGATATTGGCATTGGATGGGGAGTCCAAGTCGGTCGCTCTCAGCTGTAAGATGGGATACCCCTCCTCTACGTTCTCCCTAATTGTTTCCCTGTACTCTGTCTGCTCAAATATGGGAGAGTGATCGTTCCGGTCTGAAACAGTAATGGCCACCATTGTGGTGCCAGAGAGGCGAGAGGAGCCATAATCAGTCGCAGTGACCCGGAAGTAATGCAAATCCATGTGTTCTCTGTCTAGAATCTGAGTGGTGGTGATGATACCTGTGTCTGGGTGGATGTGGAAGTAGTCAGATGATCGACTGTTCATCAGCGGGGCCATTGTGTAGCTCACCCTGCCTGCATCTCCTGCATCTGGGTCTGAGGCGGACATGACAATGACTGAGGTGCCGGGTGGCTGGTTCTCAGCTACTTGTACTTGGTAGTTATACTGGGAGAAATGGGGATGTCTGTTGGCTGCACGTCGAGAGCGAGGCCACAGCATCAAAATCTTCCTCTCCCTTTCTCCCCGTGAAGTTTCATCATCTGCTACTATTATCAGCCGTTCCAGACTCCTCTCTCCCCTTGTACTGTGCCTGTCCTCCGCCTCTTCCGCCTCCCTCTCATCCCCCTCTCCTACCTCATAGCTTTCATCCGCCTGGCTCTCTGTCTGCCCTCTTTCACTATCTGGCTGCGTGATGGTGGTAGCACTACTGCCCCTATCCTGACCCTTCCCTCCCTCTACCCCTCTCTCCACCGCCTGGCTTGCCTTTGTTATTCCATTTTCCCTCTCCCACTCCTCCTCCTTTTGCTTTTCTCCCTTTGGTTCTCTCCCCCCCATCAGCCGCGCCTCTCTCTCACCAACCCCCACCTGTAATTTCCCTCCCCCAACAGCGGCAGCAACAGCCGCGGACCGCTCCAAGCCCTCTCCCTCCCTCTCTGCAGCCCTCTGCCTTTCTCCCTCGGCCCCCATCTGCCGCTTATCTGACTGTCTGACACCTTCCTGCTCTAATGGCACTTGCTTACCGGATTTTAATTGCATATGTGCACGGTCGGCCAGCTCAGTGGCTGAACAGTCGGGGGAAATGCAGTCAGCGCACGCTGTGTGGACCATCTTTCGCAGTGTGCTCTCCGACAGGTCTCGCTGCTGCGTCTGACGGTGCCACGGCGATTTTTCCACTTCAGATTCATGACCATATCCGTTTACCGCCTTGCTTCCCTCCTCTTCGTTGTTGTTATTACTGTTGGTGTTGAATTTGCCCCACAAAAACACACGCTGAGAGTCTGGGGGAGCAGTCCGTGCTGAAATCACGTCCTTCACAGAGGGTAAGTGAAGGGAACGTGCAGAGTCATCCTGCCATGTGGTCAGGTTTATTTCCGAGAAAAACGAGAGGTGGTTTGTTGTGGTGTGATCAGGCGGAGTGCAAATATGTGGTTTGCTTGCTGCTGCGGAGCGAGACGTGGCTGACACAATACCGGGAGATGTAACGGGAAATTTAGCAGGGGAGAAACAGGCTGAGTCACCGGCAGATTCTGTCTCAGAAGTTGCGTTTACTTTATCAGAAGATAGACGGAGCGGTATGGATGGTTTCACTCTTTCTGAATAATCGCCTGTTTGTGTGTGAGGGGGTGTATTGAGCTCAGGGCCAAAATATTTTGGTTCGATTTTGAGAACTGCGCTTTTGCCGGATAGAAAACGTTGGCCGGGTGGCACTGTGATGCTGATGGGGGTAAAGTGAATGGGGAGATTCCTCTGAGCAGTGCCTCCCTCAGGGACCGTGCACTCAGCTAAATATCCATTCCCTCTTTCTATTCTGTGCAAACAACCAAAGCAACCACCGGGAACCTTCCTGCTCGGGCTGTTCTGCCTAGCGGTTGCTGGTGCTGACTTCCCCTGCCGAAGCTCATTATCAGCCCTACAGAGGAGTGTGTAAATCGGAGAAGCCAAATCATTATCCGGATAATTAGATAAATTAACGTTTTTGTTGCCTTGGTTCGCCCCTCCTCCGTTTCCATCCTTTCCCTCCCTCCTCTCATCCACTTCCCCCCCCTTATCAGTAATTCTGGCGTGATAACACCTAGCTTTCGCATCATGGACAGGGGGTCCACAACAACATAGGGGCGCCCTGGTACTGGGGTCAATCACCGCCGGTGCACTACATCTGTACGCTTCCTTCCCCTCCTCTTCATCTCCCCCTCTCCTCGCCCCCCTCTCCCTGCTCCCAATGCACCCAGTCAAGCAGCTATCATCACCCCCCTCTCTGATGCTGATGGGATCGATAATATTGTGCCTGCCCAAAAGAGAACAATCACCAGCCCTCCTGTCCACGCTGGCGGAGCCCTCATCAGCGCCCCGAGGCTGGTTGTTGTTGCTGTTCCTGTAAACTGTGTGCAGCCGAACTGTATCTGTGTAGCCGGTCCTGGAGGAGTTACAAGTTGAAAAATGACAATTGTATTGAAATGTTGATCCCTGGTTACAGTCTGAATTGTTGGTGAAACGGGGATGAAAATTGAAGGTGTAGTTTGAAGCCTGGCTGTGTGGTGCATTGTATCCAGAAAGAGGATGCATGCAACAAAAGCAACTGGTTGGCATGGGGCCAGGTGAGGGATTATTGGCCAGGGAGAGGGCTTGTTCGTCGGGGCTTGAACAGAGATGCCAAGGTGTCAGGGAGCACCACGTAGCAAAGAGCCTCATCACCTCACGAGCCCTCTCCCACACCTCTCCCCATCTCCTTTCTCCACTTCCGGGTGCCCTGCACAGGCCAGAGGCGTGCACAAAGGCTTTGGCGGCGCCACGTTTGGCGAGGTGTGGCCTCGACGCCGGCCACCGTGGCGCGCAAGCTCTAGTCCTTTGTACTGCCCGTTTTTTCCCGTTTTGAACCGGCGAGGAGGTGAAAGCAGGTGAAGCCGGAGGAGAACCAACGCCCTTCCTCCTCCACCTTCGTCTCTCCACTCTCTCTCCTAAGCCGACGCCATCAGAGCTCGACCTGATCCTAATACCTGGGTGGAGAGGAGGAGGAGGTGGTGGGGCCGGAGGGCCGTTTTCACTCCTCCAAAACGTCCCGAATCCTTCCAGTCTCTGCTCACGTGCCCCCCTCGCCCCATCCTGGTGATATCCTCCCAGCGTTCCCCCTGCACGCTGCACTCCACAGCATCCCTCTGTCTGTATCCGCTCAACGGTCCACCTGCTTGGGCGTAGATTCCAGCTGCCCCTCGGCGACTCCTCGCGCTGCTGCTGCTGTCGCTGCTGGCTCACTTTGCCGGCGTCTCGGTAGTAGAGGCCCGGGGTCCATCGGTTGGAAGCCCCTCCTGTATTCACCGTCCCCGGGCTGAGGGCGAACAAAGGGCCGAGGAGAAGCAGGTGGAGTGCCAGAGACCAGAGCAGGAGAGGGGTGAAGCCCGGTAGCGGTGCAGCCATTTAGTCTCTTCCTTTCTCGGTCTCTCCCCTCCTTTCTCCCTCTTCCACCTCTTCCTATTCTCTCTCCTTCTCTTTCGAGTGCTTCTTGTCCTCTCCCCGTTACTTCTCTCTCTCTCTCTCTTTCGTTCCGGCTAGGTCAATTCCAGGACCACCGGCACCGCCCGACACCTTCCCCCAGGCTCCCCCGTCTCTCCGTCGCCCTGGATAGTTGGCATCTACCCGCTGTGGTCCGTGGAGCTGGAGGTCTGAGCGTTAGGAGCGGCGCGGCAGCAGCATCTCTCCTCCCGTTCATTCACATCCAACATGGCTTACACACTCACACCGACTGACTGATTGGCTGGCTAGCTCACACACTACCCATCTCTCTCTCTCTCCGTGTGTGTGTGTGTGTGTGTGTGTGTGTGCGCGCGCTCTTCGAGCAGTAGCGGCACAGCCTGGTGGTAGGCTATCCACCTATTCACACACACACACACAGTCACACTCTCCTCCTCGCTCCCTTTCCACCCCTCCCCCTATTGCTTGCATCCCTCTCTCGCTCTCTCCTTTCCCCACATAATGGTTGGCTCCGGTGCGCAGGACTGTTACACAGCACCCGCGGCGGCAGCCATATCCACAACTGGAATAGGAGGGGGGGGGGGGGGGGGAAAACCAAAACACTAAACAAAAACCCCACAACCCTCCCTCTAAAAAAAATCAAAAT
>CM022479.1:9842526-9881256 GCA_011952105.1 Coreoperca whiteheadi | reverse complement strand
TATATATATATATATACACACATACACATACACATACACACACAGAAAAAACATCATAACCACTTCTCGTATGTTCTGCCTACCTGAGTGTTTAAGAGGCTAGATTGTTGGTTACTGCACTAGTATGGTCTGTTTGTATACATGTATATATGTATGCCTGCCCATTGTTGTAGTCACTGATGCTGTTTTTGTATTTGCAAATTTCACAATAAAAAATAAAAAAAGCCCTTTGTAACACATAAGGGAGGTACTGGACCAGCTCTTTGTTTCAAGGGTCCGATCCTTAGTCAATGCTTTAGGGTAATACTCTGAGAGTCTAAGGACTGTTTAAGCTGGCATCTGGCGAGGAGACACCTAGCTTCTAACTTCCCTCTTCTGAGCATCTACCCTGCTTCCTTTGATATAGAAACCGACCGAATAGCCCTTTTGCGTCAGTTACCAATACCAGCCGCGCTTGTTAACGGCAGTTCTCTAAATAATCTGGGCTCTTGTTATGGTGCTAGGATGGGTTTTAGTGGCTTGGATGTGAACCCCAAGGGACTGTTAATTTAATTGGCTAGAGTAACCTGTAAGAAACTTTTAACCTAACTTTTTAGGCTGTTGTGTGCATAGCTCTATATTAGAGAGACAATTCATCTCGTTCTGCCTTCGACTGGTACTGATCTATCTTTAAACACAGAAACCGTAGAAAAAGCTGTAAAACCTGATGTATTCTTTGACCGCGTCTCTCCTGTCAACCTTATTCAACTAACTTCGACAATTTCTTCATCTAAGCTATCAGCCTGTCTCAGACCCCATTCCAACTAGGCTGATTAAAGATGTTTTAGCACTAGTTAGCACTACTTTACTAGATATATACTAGACTTTAAATTTAAATCCTGTCTATCAGACCGATCTCAGTCTGTACATGTTAACGATGAATCCTCCGAGCACGCCAAAGTTAGTCAAGGAGATCCACAAGGTTCTGTGCTTGGACCAATTCTATTTACATTATATATGCTTCCTTTGGGCAATAATATTGGGAAACACTCCTTAAAGTTTCATTGTTATGCGGATAATGCCCAATTATATCTAATTGATTAAGGAAGATGAAACTAATCAGTTAAAAACTTCAAGCATGCCTTAAAGACAGGGAAGGACATGCAAAAACTCAGACAAAACTGAAGTTAATAAAGCACTTGGCCCCAAACACCTTCAAACTGCCGACCTCTCGATTGGTGGTTGACCCGCTCTGCCACAAAGCCACAGCCGCCCTACTAACTCGACAACTTCTCTCTCACGTAGTTTTGTGCCTTCTCATCTCGGTTTTCTCTCTTACCGTCACATTCAGCAGGTATTTCTGCCTCCAGAGATGCAGGATCTGGATCTGCGATTGGGGGCAGTGTGGCTCGGATCCTGCTCAGTTGACTTCACCTTGAGCTGCTCAATTGTCCTTCTGGATACTTGGGGCTTATGATTCCAAAAAATCTGGAGGAGCTATTTGAAATAAACTACTTAAGATTGAAAGATCAAGTTACAGAAGAGCTGACTAGCTGAACAGGTGGCAATTGTTAAGTCTATTAATCTGTGAAAAGATTAAATCTATCAAAATGACTACACTTCCCAGATTTTAGTTTTTCTTCCAAAATCTACCAATTTCTATATCAGCAAAGTATTTTAAGGATTGGGGCATCATTCTCAGAAAATTCACATGAAGACAAAAAACCAAGAGTGAAATTAAAAACGTAGAGCTACTAAAACACTTGAGGGTTGGCATTGCCAGATTTGAGTATATATTTCTATGCTGCTCAGATTAAGCACGTAATGATAGGGATGAGTGACAGTAAATCCAAAATGAAAAGAAATTGAAATGGGATTAGTACAATCAATAATATTATGTGGAAATAACATTTAGTAGAATAGTGTCACCAGTACATTCAAAACCTGGAGAAGGAAGGTAATGAACATAAAGGAAAATTAAATTATCTATTTGGATACTACTTGAAATTTAAACCTCCCACTTCCCATGCTTTCATGTTTCTGACTGTGTGTTCATGCGACATATATGGAGGCAGAACAAAGAACATACACATTCATTTTGGCATCACCAAGACCTTCGCAAGCATGCACACACACGCCCCTTTAGCTTTCTTTTGTTTGATGCCATTTTACAGCCAAGCAGCATTTACACACACACACCCTTTGTTCTGTAGTTTAGTGCATTTAGAGTAAGACTTCATATTGTGAGTTTTTGCTTGTTTTATATTTTAAATAAATGCTTGTGTATAATTATGCTGGTTTGTTTAATGTTGCACAAGGGTGAAAAATTTGCCAACCTCTTCAATGTTGAACTCCTTAGATATTGATAGTAATTCTGATGTAGCTATTAATTTAATTATTCCTCTTGAAAAACCATCCAGCGCCTCAGGAGGGGAAAGCAGTGCCCTGCACACACTGTTAACAGTGGAGGTGGGAATATGCTGACTTCGACTGAGGATATCCTCAGACAGTGGAAGGAGTACTTTGAGGATCTCCTCAACTTTACCGACACGTCTTCCACTGAGGAAGCAGAGGCCAATGGCTCAGGTGTGGATTTGACGATCACCCAAGCTGAGGTCACCGAGGTAGTTGAGAAGCTCCTCGGTGGCAAGGCCTGATCCGCCCTGAGTACCTCAAGTCTCTGGATGTTGTGGGGCTGATACGCTTCTGCAACATCGCGTGGCAGTTGAGGACAGCACCTCTGGACTGGCAGACCGAGGTTGTGGTCCCTCTTTTTAAGAAGGGGGACCGGAGGGTGTGTTCCAACTACCGTGGGATCACACTCCTCAGCCTCCCCGGTAAAGTCTATGCCAATGGAAAGAAGAATTCGGCCGATAGTCCAATCTCGGATTCAGGAGAAACAATAGGGTTTTTGTCCCGGTTGTGGAACACTGGACCATCTCTTTACCCTCTCCAGGTTGCTGGAGGGTTAATGGGAGTTTGACTAACCAGTCCAAATTTGCTTTGTGGATCTGGAGAAGGCATTCCCCCACGGCGACCTGTGGGGGGTGCTCTGGAAGAATAGGGTATGGCCGGTCCCAATATGACCGGAGCAGGAGTTTGGTTAACGGAGAAAAGCAAAATTTTTGTCAGGTTCAGTTTATAGCCTGAAAAACTGCCAAACGTCTGCAGCACTTCCAAGAGTTTAGGAATGGACTCCTCCGGATCAGAGACATAAAAGGAGGTCATCTGCATACAGTGACAATTTATGGGTGACCCCATTTTTATGAATTCCTGTAATGTCCTCATTCGATCTCAAGGCAATAGCAAGGGGTTCAATAGCTAGATCGAACAGTAGAGGGCTGAGAGGGCAGCCCCGTCGGGTCCCTCTATGTAGTGTGAAGTATTCAGATTGTGGAATGTCTGAATATAATAATAATAATAATAATAATAATAATAATAATATGTTAAACAAACAACATACATTGAAAAATGATTGCCTCTTTGAGATAAAGCCTGTCTGCTCTGGATGTATAATGGTGGGCATAATCTCCTCCAGACGAAGTGTAGGGCTTTAGTAAGAATTTTATAATCCACATTTAGTAGACTGATTGGTTGGTAGGATTCACCTGGGTTAAAGGCAACACACCTGTGGCAATAAACCTTGTGTGTGTATTTCTGAAAATACTGCATATAGTAGAGGAGATTGTTTAGATAATGCCTTGTAAAATTCACATGGAAACCCATCATGGTTTCCCATTTTTTAAATAACTAATTGCCTGTGCAATATTGCGTCCTGAAGAGATTTTCCCAGGATAACACGCTGATCGTGGTTGGGGCCTGAAGTTTTTTGGGAGGTCTAAAAGGTTTTGAATAGTATCTTAGTATCGTGTAATTTATCTTTTCATGATCTGATTCTATTTGACCGAGTTTGTCAACAATTTTTAATATTAGATTATTGAATAAAGATTGGCGTAGAGAAAGAAGTGTGAAAGAAGTTTACCAGACCTTTCTCCATGATCATATATATGTTGTCTTGTCCTCAACATAAACCTCTCAGTTTCTTTGATAGAGAGGGTTTCAAATTCTGACTGAAGCATGGGTTTCTGTTTGAACAAATCAGTGGATGGTCTGCGTCCTTCTGAATTAAAAAAATAAATAAAAAATAAAAAATAAAAGGTGAATCATCCCTGTTTGGAGCATAAAGATTGCTAAAATGACAGGCATGTTATAGAGTTTAAGTAACTATTAGGTAGGGACCATAAGTGTCAGATTGTATTGATGGAAATAAAAATGAAATTTTTCTTAATAAGTGTAGCTACTCACCTGGCCCTCAAATTAGATCTAGAATGAAATATTTAAAATATTCCGTTCTTCTATAATTTACAATATTCTGTCACCTAAAGGTATGTGTCTTGTAGGAAGATAATATCGGGTTTAAAAGTTTGGAGGTGTGTAAATACTCTTTTGCGCTTGATCATATTTTTGAGCCCTTTAACGTTCCAGGTAATCAAAGTAGCGGGGGAGGTCTTAGTCTTAGAGATCAAATTATTGGGAGTACCCAGTTGGTGGAGATAAGCCCCATACACGAGAATAAGCGCTAAATAAGATGCAATTGAGATCAATGAAGGCGTAACTGAACAGCTGAGAAATAAAAGGGCAGAAAAAAGACAAAAATAAACTATATGTATAACATATACCCATTGGCTTGTCTCCCCCTAAATGAGAGACCATCCCCACCCTCTCCCTCAATGAGCTATAACCTAATATGCTAAATGGAGGTTGGCAGCAACTAAGTAAAAGTCTTGATCCTAAACATTGATGTTGATATTTATTTTAACTGTAGGAGCAAAACAGCATTCGGAAGCAGAAAATATAAAAGTTTTTAAGCGATCAGCTATTTAGCAATTGAAGGGCAAAAGAAAAACAAGAAAGAGAAAACAAGAACAAAAAACCCACCAATTCTAGCTAAATGTGGCAGTTCAGAAAAGGAAATAGATAAACCTGTCTCCTGCTATAAATATACTGTATATCGTTTCAATCCTCTCCCTCTATTATGTTTTGGATTATTTAAAGGTCTGCAGCCCCTCACATCGTTTGTAGGGTGAAAACAAATACTAGAAGAGATCAGAGCCATACACCTCTGTTCAAATTGTAGTAACCACCTATGGTCTATGATCACCACAAGTTAGGTAGGGGGAGGGAACAAAACAGGCCAATATGTGACAGTGAAAATAAAAGGTTGCATCAAGTAAAAATTGATTGCCAAAAACTGAGTTACAAGCACCTCGAGCTGTGGTATTAGGTTGGGCCGTTAACCTTATAAACATGACTCATACCAATTCACAAAACTCCCAATTGCTTATTTTGGAAAGAATTTGCATGAGATACTTCCTGACCCCAGAAATTATTTTAAAATTTTTTTTAAATAATGTAAATTTAAATATTGTTTATCCATGCAAGTTATTAAAAACATTTTGGATTGAGGTTTTGAAGTTTATAGAAGGTTTTTTTTTTTTTTAAATCCTCTGTATGTAAAAGCAGAACATAATGGGAAAACCGCCAACTGGTCTTAGTCAAGATGAAAATTATTTATTCAGAATCCTGAGAATTACAGCAGTCAAGCAAATAACCAAAGGGCAGAAAAAAAACCCAACCCATAAAATAGTTAAGTAAACGGACTGTATAGCGCCTTTCTAGTCTTCCGACTACTCAAAGCGCTTTCACACTACATATCACATTTCAACCCATTCACACAGTTGGCAGTTAACAGAGTAATCTAATCACTCACACGTTGTCGGCACAGGCTCGGGAGCTATTTGGGGTTCAGTATCTTGCTCAAGGACACTTCGACAGGTGGGCTGGGGGAAGCCGAGATCGAACCACCAACTTTCCGATTAGTGGACAACTCGCTCTGCCACAAAGCCACAGCTGCGCTACAATTCAAGGTACAACTTATGGAGAAAGTGACTCAAAGTAAGGAACATGGAAGATGTGTTTAAGAAAAGGTGGATTTTAGAGCACAAGAAAACTATAACTACTCAGAAGGGTAGCTACCAGCTAGTCCTCTGCTCTATGGGCGGCTGTGGCTTGGTGGCAGAGCGGGTCGTCTACCAATCTGAAGGTCGGCGGTTCGATCCTGGCTTCCCCCAACCATGTGTCGAAGTATGGTTCGACACCTCTTGCTCAGTACCTTGAGCAAGATACTGAACCCCAAATTGCTCCCGAAGCTGCGCCTTCGGTGTGTGAATGGTTAGTTTAATTTGTACTGATGGGCAGTTAGCTCCTGCCATCAGTGTATGAATGTGTGTGTATGGGTAAATGTGATCTGTAGTGTGAAAGCGCTTTGAGTAGTCGGACGACTAGAAAGGCGCTATAAGAGTACAGTACATTTACATTTTACTTTATACCTCACCGCTCCATGTAATTACCATGTAGCTCAGCCATGCAAACACACATATATGTCTATGTATGAATGTATGGGTAAATACATGTGTGTATGTATGTATGTATGTATGTATGTGAAAGTTGTTTTTTTTGGTTCTTTGTTGATTTACCCCCTCTTTTTTTTTTTATTTAAAATTTTTATCATACATTTTCTTTAAAATGAATTGTGAATTTGGAAGCAGCTAAGCTGCATATATGAAAATACCTTTGGGAAAGAAAAATAAACTATAAAAAAACAACAAAAAAAAACAAATGATGCAGGGTACATCGTACGTACCCGCTTTTTAATGGTGTGAAATTAGTTGGGGTGTATTGTTCAGATAACTTCCTGGGTTTGGCTCAATCAGGACCTGCTGCAAAGTACTTTCAAAAGTGATTTTTGCAAAGTGAAGCAGAATGGTGGTACATGATATCTAAATTTTGCTAACCCTTACCTGACTGTCTTTCCTTTAAATGAGAGCAGCATGTGCAGTATGTTTGCGTTATATTGGCAGTACCTAAAACACCAAGTCTCTAACTTCAGGGCACAATTCATTACATGATTCAGTGTGCAACTTGTAATACCACTTGCCGGGGAATCAGAAATGAGTAGACCTAATTCAAATGAGAAAATCTGTTTAGCTGAGGTAATGTAGGTCAGGAACAGCTGGATCCTGCTGCTGATCCACTCTGCTGCCGTCTGGTCTGCAATCCATTAATAGCTGCGTTTATGCACACATGAACAGAATATCCAGTATGCAATTTGAGGGGGGATGCAATCCCCTTTGTTAGAAAAATGACCAAAATGCATCCCCCTTGTTATCCTGCTACCCCTCCGCCCCCCCATCCCCTAGTACCAGAGGGGTTGTTTAGTTGAATATGTCTGGTCTGCCTGACTCATTAGCCCCTTTTATACAGCCTGTTCAAGGCGGGAATGTTGGGGGCGTTAAGCTGCCTCGCCATTCTGTGACAAAACAAACAACCGTAAAAAAAATTTTTACAAACCGCTACATTTATACAATTTCCTGTTTGTAATGCACAACATCTCCAATACTCTGAATTAGATTTTCCTAAACCCTCTGGGAATTATTCATTTCACTGCTCAACTGTAATATTTTCTGGCATTTCATTGGAGGAACATAATGTGTGTGTTTGCATGTTGGACTTTGTAAGAATGATCTCACCACTGTGTTCTTAAATTCCCCACACTGCAAACATTATCCCATTGAAGGCTTTGCTTCTTTTTTTTCCCCCTCATTCATGTGTCAGCCATAAGAGCTGACATCGCATGCTTGAACTACAATTACAGCTTAGAAATGTTGCTGGTGTCATTTTACCATTTATCGGGTATGACATATGTTAACTGCTGCTATGATGAATTTTAAAGGCTAAAGTGTACCTATTTAGTCTTGAGTGTTTATTGCG
This sequence comes from Coreoperca whiteheadi, assembly GCA_011952105.1. Lineage (NCBI taxonomy): Eukaryota > Metazoa > Chordata > Actinopteri > Centrarchiformes > Sinipercidae > Coreoperca > Coreoperca whiteheadi. Next base: position 9,873,447 of record CM022479.1, on the reverse strand, counting down.
ACCTGTTTTAGTGCCAAGAGCAGCAGTGTGCATGTGTCTTTGTGTATGTGCTTGGCCAGTCGGCTTGCCTCCGTGTGCTGAGGGATCAATAACTGGCTGACTCCTCACGGGAAGTCTCTTTGCTGCCTTGAGCCTCCAGACAGGGGGCTGCGTGCTTTCTGTCTGTGTGAGTTTCCATGGGAACAGTCGGTAAAAGTGTGCGTGTATGAGGTTTAGGGGGTACACTGGGACTGGTGGATTACTACTGCTGCGTGTGTGTCTGTGTTCACCTTTTCTTTTCGCTCTGTCTCTCACACACAGAGGTTGAGGGAGATGACAAAAAAAGGAAATCTAATATACACAAAGAGAGAGACCGATAACCAACATAAAGAAAAGACAGGAATACAAAAAGAGAGAGGGTATTTACAGATAAGGTCATCTTGTGTCCTCATTGCGTGCCCCTCTTTGCTGCCCTCAGCCTTTTTACCTCTTTGTTGATCCATCCCACAGGGGGTAGGCCAATGGAAGAGAAAATGGATGTAGAGGGGCAGGCCACAGGCTGTCTAGAACCCAGCCCCCCCCCCAAAAAAAACCCGGGGAGATTCTGAGCGGCAGGCCAGCAGGTGGCTGTTGGCCTGCTGTCTTGTTTGGAAGTGATGCATATTCAACACAGGACGAGGGTGATAGAGGTGGGACGGGGTGTGTGTGTGTGTGTTTGTGGGGGAGAGAGAGGGAGGCGTACACATCATGCCATTCAGACAGTCAATGTCAGAAGAGCTGCTTGCCAGAAAAGCCCCCGTGTCTCAACACGCGCACACACACAGACGATGGCCTCGGCAGCTGCCCGGCATGTGTTGTGATTGTGTGAATTAGAAGCAGCGTGGTGCGCGCATTAATAATGGGCATCGCCGCTCAGCAGGGACGAGCCGCACATGATAAAAAGATGCAAGAATTATGGGAAAGAAAGAGGTGAAAACTCCTGTAGAGCTGCTGCTGCTCCTCTTGTGAGCCATAACTGTTGATTTAACAGCTGGCTACTCGTTTCATCATTAAACTCGCCATTGTCAGCTCCTTTTCTCTCACTCTCCGTCTTGTTCACATTCAATTTAAATTAGCTCAATTTGTCATATCCTTCCCATTCACTTTGAATGGGTTGCAGCGTTTGCCCTGCAAGAGGAGATTAGGCTGCAAAACCCAGTGTCATTACATCAACATTTTAAGCTGTATAACGCCCTCCTGGCGCTGGAAATATAATATTAGATGAGGTTACTATTTCACCGTTTTACTGAACAGGATCCTGAGTGCTTGGTAATGTGAATGGTAAATTGGCTGAAACTCCCTTTACTAGTAGTAAAGGTTATTATCACAGGCATCAATAACTATAAATTATTAAATCAAAAGACAATAGCGCAGTGCCTCCACTGTAAAACTACTTAATTCACACACATATTGTATTTCCCCAGAAACAAATGTCAAGTATTTTCGAACGGCTGCCAACCTTAGGAAAATTAATTGTTAAGGACATCCAAATACCATGGGTAGAAAAAAAACACATTATTTTGCCGTGTATATTAGTCATCTTCTGTGTTGTAATCCAATATCTTCTGTACATACAATATGAGGAAAGCATACACGGGCGGACTGGCCATCTGGCATACCCGGGGACTTTCCCGGTGGGCTGATGTGCTTTTGGGCCAATCGCAAATTTTATTTATGTATATTTCGGCCCATGGACAGGCCCATAAAAGTGGTAGGCCTAGAACGGCGGCCCAATGCTTTTTCAATTGACACTGGGCTGCTGGCCCAAACCACTTTAGTCAAAAATATCACACAGGCTAGGTTTTTTTCCTTCTGATAGACGCGGCCCATGAAATGCGTAGCTCAGCTGCCCATTGGTTGTTTTCTTAAATTGACACTGGACTGGCCCAATCATATCTTTGAACAGGAACAGTGGTATTTGTGATCTTATGTGATGGTGGGCCTAAATGCCAGGGCCGATTTTTGGTCCCAGTCCATCCCTGAAATCACAGATGACTACAAATGTTAATAGGCTTCTCCCCCACCCACAAGATCTGTTTCTGTATTGTCGCTCCATTTCAGCCCTCTCTTTTCTAACCTTCAGCTTCTCTCTGTGGCCTGTCAGATCTTTTCATCAACCCCTTAATCTCTCTTTTTTTTTTACCCCCCCCCGACACATGTTTACTTTGTTCCTGTTCTCCTATTCTGTCTCTCTCTCACTCCCCCTTTATTACCTTGCGTCCAATTGGCCGGGATTGTAGATGCTACAACCAAAAGTGATGTCATTAATTATTTGGGTAGAGATTATGTGATTAAGCATCTGTGTGTGCGCCCTTGTGAATGTGCATGCGAATGCCTCGCTGAGTGCGTATACATGTATTTGTGATTGTGCGTTGTATCTGGAGGCCACTTTATTAGAGTCGGACGAGAGCAGAGAGCCTGCATGCGTGGTCACTTTGTTAAATTGTTGACCTATTGCTATTCTGCTGATGCAAACAATGTCCCTTCCAATCTCTTCTGCTGCAAAAAGACAATAATTAAAACTAAAACACTGAGGTGACATAAACGACATTGACATCCAAAGATCAAATACCCCGAGCTGAGATCTTTGGGATGAGGAAAGAGCAAGATGTTGAATCACGCAAACACACACTCACGCTGTATTTCCAGTCAGGTCACAGAATTTTGATTATGAAAAGACCGATGAGGGAGAATGATGGAGGAGCAGCAATAAAGAAAGTATGAGGAGAGGACAGGAGAGAGGTGAAAGATTTAAAAAAATAAAAGAGATAACCAAAATTAGGTGAAAGACAGACACAGGTGAGGAAATCAATATAGAGAGATGGAACAAATAAACACGTCTTTCAGGACACAGTCAGTTAGTGCTAGGGCCAGATTATGATTCATCATACTGTGTGTGTGTGTGTGTGTGTGTGTGTGAGACAGAAAGATGGGAGAGGAGGACAGAACGGTTTATAGGCCAGCTGTGTGTAGTCTTTTAGTCAGTCAGTGACCTAAATCACAGAATAAAGAGAGAGAATGGGAGCGAGCATGAGTGTGTGAGAGGGGGAAGGGGGGGGGGGAGTGTAGATACAATTGGCAATGTGGAGGGGAGATAAACTAAGTGCGTCAAAGACATAAAGAGGAGGAGGAAAAAGGAATAAGAGACCCTGACGGAGGAGATAAAAGACATCAGGAAAACCATAAATAAAAAGATGTTCACAGGTAAGGAAGGAAAGGTTGGGGGTGAAAGCAAAGAAAGAGAGAGTGAGAGAGATGAAATGTAGGAAGTTAAAATTGTGCAGCGCAGATATAAATATCTGGGCCTGTTATTTGTTCTTTGCCTGCTTTACATTTCTAGAGCAAGAACGTCCTCACCGCCCTGCTGCCTCACTTAAGCTGCACAACCGCTCCCTGTAGCCACAGCTTTCTTTCCCGGTGACGGTGTACTAAACATAACATCCCTCCACAGCATTCATAATGAAAGAACAAATATCTAAAGCATGCCAAGCTGTAAATTTGCCACAGAGAGGGATAATTAGCTGCATTAGGATAGTAAAGTGCCTTTGACACAAAACACATACATTAAGAATTTATCACTATGTTGCAAATGAAAGAAGAAATTCATCTATTTAAATAGCCGAGTGTAGGGGTCATTATACTCTTGTACCAGCTGGGGCTGCCCCCTAATAGTCGACTTAACCATTACTTCAAGAGTCTTGGTTGACCAATTTTTCATAATTCAGGTAGTCGCTGAAAAAACAAAAAAAACAAAAAAAAAACCCCTCAAACTGCATTTGGTAGCTGCGCCTTGTCACCAAGATGAACGTATCAAGATTGTTGCAACACAGACATTTTGTCTTGTAATAGTTAGACACGCTGCTGCTGATACCTGGCTGTCCGATCTGTTCTACACATGTGGCCCTGTAAGTCAAAGAAGGTTACCGCAAACGTGCCCGTTCAAAATACTAAAACTAAATCTTACCAAGATAAAGAAATGATTTTCAGTCATTGGAAATGTAATAGTTCACTATTATGTAATAGGTCTTTTATAACGTCAGTAAATTCCCTGACATTTCAGGTCCGTAGCCGATCCACGACGACACCAGCTGCCCAATCTGTTTTGCACATATGCATACTTATTAGATACTTATCACTTTTTAAGTATGCTAACATTTTAAGTGACAGCCAGCTTGTTTCTCTTTTTTACTATATTAACACATTATTATAGTAGTCTAAGTTAAAAATAGAGAAATCTATAATAGAGGATGACTGATTTCAAAATAATTTTTTATATGATATAATCTGTCATGATGACTACTACACTATCTGGAACATGTATTTTTCCATGTATTGAAAGAACACCAAATAAAAACAGAATTACCTTCGTTTCCGTTTCAATAAGAAAAGTACAGATTACACCCGATGATACACAGACCGAACAATTACATTTTCAATGATTAAAAACCATTTTCTTATATTGATTGTGAGTAGGATTGTTTTATGATCATGATGAGTAATTTTGAACAGGCAAATTTGCAGTAAACCTCCGTTGACAGGACCACTTTTGTGCAAGTGCTGAATGGATAGATGAGTGAAGTTGTACGTCACTTTCCTGTCTTCAGAACGACCACGCCCCCGTTTTGGTGAAAACACACATTGTAAAAATGCGATAGTGGCGCCATGCCTAAATGCTGCTGCATCACATTTTGCACACAAAAAAATAAACATTTTACAGTTTATTTTTTCCCCCCGAAAGAGCAAAGGGCTGTAAAAGAAGAGATCTGTGGCTTCAGGTCATCCACAGAGAGGATGAAATTGTGGGACACGGCCTTTCGTGTACCTGCGTGGCAAACCCTTCATCACAGGCTAGTTAATGATGTTACTCAGTAATTGGCATGTGTGCCGATTGTACCTGAAGCGAATCAGAAGAGTCTTAGTGATGGTGTCGCAAGTTTAGTGTGAAAGACTACGGCCCTACCATAAAAGACGTGCTTTTAGAATAGAGTTTTGTTCAACAATGATCTCCGGTCCGTCGGTCCCAGTCCAGCCCTCGGGCCGTCCGCTCGACTTTCCCAGTCCTATTCTGCCCTCGGACTATCCCGGTTCTTGGGAACTGTATCTTGGTTTAAGTAACCTCTTGACTTTTGGCCCTCCTCCTGTCCTCCCTCCATTTGGGACTTCTCCCTTGTATTTTGTTTTTGGTCTTGTTATGGGTGTTTTTGTTTAGGGACGTCTGGGAGCCATCCCTTGAGGGGGGGGGGGGTACTGTTATGGTTTTGGTTGTTATGAGTCAGTCTGAGTTCTGTATGTTTATTCTGTCAGTGGTCTTATTTTGAAATTGTCTGTTCAGTCTGTGGTTTGGGATTTGGTTCTGGTACTTCCTGTTTTATTTTGTAATTGGTCTGTTCTCTCCTGCGTCTGTCTTACATCCTGCCTCCTGACTATTGATTGTGTTACATAGACCTATGTCTATGGAGTTGGTTTTGTCTGTCCATGAGTGTTTCGGTTGCCGCTTTTCTACATTTGGATTTATTCCTGTTTGCCGACTTACCGATCTGCCTGCCTAAAACCGGCAATAAAGACTCGACTCATCCTCAAACTTGTCTGCATCTGGGTCCTCTTTCCCTTCCCCCCTCCCCAGACCACAACAGCGACAATAGTTGAATGTGTTCCTGGGGCCAGAACAGGTGACAATGAATCATACTGAAACTGCTGGATAAGGATAAACATAAATACAATAAGATTTGATTTTTATTTATATAGCGCCAATTCATAAGTTCTCTTTGCACATTTTCTAAAGAGCATTTTTACTTTAAACATAGCCACACTCTTTAGCAAACATGGCTCAGTCAGCATTTTGAGTTAGTTCCTTTTCTTAAGCGTCATATGGCCTTAACCCGCCATTTTCATTTATTTTCATTTATTTTCTTGAGCTGCGTTTCAACCGCAGGATCTTTCCCCAGAGACTAGGAACCTTTAGAGGAACTGAAGGAATAGTCCCTTGATATTAATAAATGTGGGATTATGAATTAAAAGTCCAATGAAATAAAAAGCTATTTATTGTACCATTTTGACAAATGTATTTATTTCATGGGCATATTTATGTATTTAATATTGAGTAAAATGGCATTCCATATGCATTTACTTCAATTCATTGTATTTCTAGATCCATATTCAACAAAAGCCAGCCTCTGTTCATGATAGAAAAAGAGATCTATACAATGATTTGTTTATACCTGTTCCATCACTTTCTGTGGAGCCGCAGTCCACAGCAAATCCTTCTCCCTCTGTCTCTTGCACAGCACTTTTGGATCAGCGCATAATTTCCCTCTGCCTTTACTCTGGATTTCATTCAACATAGCTTCACATCCCTCATTTTTCAGCACACTAAATAATAAAGACACACTCAGCAGATCAGACAAACAAACTGGTAATCAACCTCTAAACCAAATATGTAATCTGACTCTAAGTACCACTCATCACTGGATCCTGGTCAATTTTGATTTGTTTTGGTCTGTAGAACTGCATTTGTATTTAGATCAGCGTAGCTTTGTGCAGCTCTGGCTCCTCCACCACCCAGTCTGTGCGTTTGGCACCAGGCTAGTCGGCCTGCAGCCAGAGCTCAGATGGAAATTACACCAAATTGGATCAATATTGAATCCAGGAGGGAGAGCTGTGTCTTATTACAGCACAGTATTGGAAAGTTAGGCTCCTGAACACCTGCAATAGGATTACAGTAATGCGCAGAGAAAAGAGGTAACCACACTAACAATATAATTTTACTCACATGGTTAAAATAAAAAAAAAAAAGGCGGTAATCAGACTGGAGCCAGCTGGATGACTGTCTTTTAACTGGACAGAATTAGGAAGTCACTCATTTCGTGTAATAGGATTACAGGATTACTGGAAATCCGGTTAAAAAATAAAATAGTAGGATACATTGTTTTTTAAAAAGACTTAAAGTCTATAGCCATGCTAGCAGCCCCATTAGGCTATAATGCTCATCACACAACCAAAAAAAAAAAAAAATGTTTTGGATGGATGAAAAATACTCCTGATTTCTTTTACAATAGTGTGGCAGTAATTTAAAGCTTAGCCTAAGCGCGGCACCTGAGTTAAGGTCATGCCACCTAAATCAAGAGGTGGACATTTTAGGACATCTCACACTTATGCCTGAGGACTCCACAGCTAATATGACAACTTATTACATTTCTGACTCTACGGTTAACCGTTCCCTCAAATTTCCACAGTGTTTAAATGATTTGCAATTCACCCATTGCCTGAGTTCATGTGTTAAAGTTCACCACAGCTGAACTCTGAGCGAAAGCTCAGCATGGATTTCCTTGGCCTTCTCTGAGAAATTACAGTGATCACAGCAATTCCATTTTAAGTCATTAGATTTGTGGCCATAAATGTATTACCAAATGTTGGTGGGACTGGCCCTTAGAATTGGCTCAACATGAATTAGTCTAAGCTGTACTTTTTCAGCTTAAGATGTACTTTGGCCACAGCTGAAAGAATAGGCACAGTCATCACAATAGAGGCGCAGAAGAGGTGTGCAGCAGTATTTCAGTGTTCTCCTGCGTAGTGTACAGTAAAAAGTTATAATTCAGTGGAAGAGACCTCTCCTTGAGATAAAAATCTAGATCTACTTCTGATGCAGGGGAGTGTAAGGTAGCCCAAATGCAGATGGAGATCAATGATTTAATGGCCAGTTGAAGATACAAATAAGCTTACAGGCAGACAGGGTCAGGTACAAGTAGGCAGGCACATGTGGCTCTAATGCTGCATTCCAGACAATGTCGGAGGTTGGAAGTTCCCAGTTGAAATGTCCGACTTCCAAGCGTTCTAGGTGCACAAAGTCAAATGTGACTGACCCTGAACACGTAGGTTTCTTTCGCAAGTGTACACACAACCTTAAACTCAGCACTGCAGCCTACTTGCATATATAAACAAAACAGAGGAGGAAACAACGACGCATGAACAATCACCGTTAAAGCATACCTATTATTTGATCACACTTTTATACTGGGAAATGTATCTTAATATTCCATTCACTAGCCTAATACAATACTGTAGATTTTATACATTTTATTGTAAGCAGAAGAAGATGGATGGATATATATGTATATGCTGCAGGGCTGATGAGGAAATTAGGTGCAGGTGGGGAGATGGCCAGGGAAGCTTAGGTGAGAGGGAATGAGGTGATTGCAAGGCAGATGGGAGCGGCTGGATCTGGAATAACAGGGCAAGTCTGAAGGCATCTGGTGGACAGGTAAAGAATAACACTGAAGGGGCCTGAGATCTGATAGTCATCTAGAGAAGGTCTCTTTAACTCTGCAACCAGTGACATGCTGGCATTCAGAAAAAGAACTAACAACCCCCCAACTCCATTAGTCACACCTGTGCTTTTCTGCTATGTTTAAAACCCAAACTATTATAACAGACTGACAGTATTACAATAGACAATTCATATTGTCTTAATGTAAAGGTCCCTTGCCAATAAATCTTTCATCTGCCAGGATTTTATCATGACCAATATCATTGACTTTTTCCCCATCATCACAGAGTTCTGGATTAATCCTGATAAATGTGCCCCTCTCATTGAGTCATCCTCCCCAGGTAATTTAGTTTTCCACCAGCCAAGAATGACAGGCCAAGGGGTCGGCCTTGCAGTAACACACAGAAATGATTTTAGCTGTTTCCCCAGTCTCGCTTGGCTGCTTCTCCACCTTTGAGAGTCTTTTATTTTAAAACCTAAACTACTCATTTTATGCATTTTAATCTACTGACCCCCTAAATTTACGTCCGTGTCATTATGCTACAATATGAGAGAGTTCTTATTCTTGGGGATTTTAATCTTCATGTGTGTTGCCCTTTTTCCTCCTTGTTTATTTCTGATGTTATCAAACTTTTAGATTGTTTTAATTTGACTCAATATGTGAATCAGCCCAACCATGAGCGGCACACACGCTTGACCTTGTGCTCTCCCATGGTTTCTGTGTGGATGATGTGAACTGGATTGATTTTGCCACCTGTGATCATAACAGTGATCTTCCAGGTTCCGCTCCTTTCTCCTGACCACAAACCCACCACACTGTTTCTCTCCCAGCCCCTGAATTCACTCTGTTCTGTCAAGCTTTTATTGCCTCAAATACACCTTTAAAAACCGGTGACCTACTGCTTGCAGCCAACACTGGCTTGTACTTCATTTTAATTCTCCTTGACCTCAGCTCAGCCTTTGACACAGTGGAGCATAATACCTTAATCAACCGTCTGAAGAACTATGTTGTCTCAGGGATGTGGCTCTGGATTGGCTCATCTCATATCTGTCGAACAGGTCCTTCTCTCCTCTCGTGCACCTCTATATTGTGGCATCCCCAAGGGTCTATTCTGGGTCCCCTCCTGTTTACCATGTACATGCTACCCCTGGGTCAAATCATTTGTAGTCATGAGATTGACTTTCATTGCTACGCAGATGACACCCAATTGTAAGTATCGATAAAGCCTGTTTCCACAGCTGCATCATGTCCTGCCTCACTGAGATTAAAAAAAAAAAATTGGATGTCCAAAAATGGTCTGAAATTTAATTACTTCAAGTCAGAGGTAGTTATAATTACCCCATGTGGCCCCAGGACTAGCAGCATTAATAATCTCTCCTCTAGTCTGGGTGCCATATCTAATAATGTTCAGGTCATTCCTTTCCTCAGCAGACTTAGTAAAGGTCATCTATACCTTTATCTCTTCCAGACTTGACTATTACAATGCACTTTATTCTGGTATCCGCAGGCAAAACATTCGAAGATTGCAGCTGATACAAAACGTTGCTGCCAGGATTTTAACACACTAAGCGAAGCAACCACATCACAACGATCCTTGTTGCCCTTCACTGGTTACCTTTGAGTTTTAGAACTGATTTTAAGATTTTACTGCTTGTTTGTAAAGCCTTGAGTGGTCTATGGTGGGAATCTGCCTATATCTATGATTTGCTAACTCCCTATGAGCCTGATCGCTTGTGGGGGTGGGGGTGGTATAGCGTCAGCTGCAGAGAGGGAGACGTGGGGGAGTGTGTCATGTGAGCAGTGTCAGCGAGAGCTGAGTGTCACAGCTGCATCTTGTTGACTATCCCCTCGCCTTTAAAAAGCAGTAGTGTACTGGACCTGAGGGGTCCGATACATGGTCATACAGACTGGGTTTGGAAAAGCCGGTGCCAGCCAGATTTGCTTTGAGGAATGCTGTCAAGCTAGGCACTCTCACAGCGTAGGTCTGAGGGATCTGGGACTATTGTATGGGTCTGAACTGTGTGTATGAGCAACAAAATAAATGACAAGCTACCTGATAGCCGAAAATGTTGTCCGATTGCTGCCCAGCGAACCCACAGTATCCAATCGACAGTACAACTGGCACCCAGCGTGAATTGGCAGGACTCTCTCTCAATCATTCAGGTGACAGCCTAATTGAATACCAGTGTTCTGTCTATGGTGTAATACCAACCCTATAGGGATATAGACTTCTCTTTTTAACATAATCACTGAATCAGTGAACATTTCAAGGCCTTGAGATGTGCATTAGAGCAGAACAGAAGAGCGTACGCCGCAGAAAAGAGGCAACATCTCATCTTGTATTCTTTATAGGTATCACTAGACTGCAAGGATTTTCAGTGCATTTACATTTTAGCCCCATTACACCACACAGCCACTTATCATAAGTGCATTCAGCCGGCGTTAGGTGAGAATCCAAAGATTATCATATTATCTTGAAACCTTTTCAGACTGCGCGGATGCAGAAATTAGCTCTACTGGAAATATTAACAGAATGTGGCCTTATTAATCTCTGATTCATCACATGAAACTTGAGTAAAAGGTGCTAACCACCTCTGTGGCCATCTTCATATGTGAGGTAGGGTTGTCTGGGTAACCATTTCTTTGTCATCATATGGTCCAGCAATTCAACTCAAATCTAGTTTGTTCAACTCTGTTTTGATAATTGAAATGGTGTACAATTATTCACTTTGTCGCCTCTACAACCTACCAATTGGTCCGTCTACTTTCAACCATCATTGTCAAGTGTCTGTGGCCAACAGTCTACTGTAGCTTGAGGTTTTCAGTCAGTGAGAGAGAACTGTCTGAATGAATGGTCAGTTTACAAATCACTGATTTCAACCAGTCAGTGCTGTTTCACTTTACTTTGTGGGTTTACCTCTTTTCTTGTTTCCTAGGCTGACAACACAAGCGGAAAACAAAAACACAATAGTGGCAGGTGCAATTTTATATCAGACATATTTTCACTTTGCACTCTGAGCATGTAACATGATTGTTTAAACTGAGTCACAGTAGTGTGAAAGGGTCTGGCCATTGGTTTTGTTTGTCTTTTCTTTTTCTCTTTTCATCATGGCTGATGTTATTTTCCTCACACAGACACAGAACATGCACGTTGGGCATCAGCTGTAGTTGTCGCCATGTGTTTATTTGAGGAGGCTCACAGCATTTGCTCATTTGGCCTTGGTTACTGCTAGTTCTTTGAGGTTGGTTTGGTGTGTCAAGACAACAACAACGTGGAATAGTGAGTACAGAAATCAATAAATGATAGCTTTCTAAAATCTAAAGACCAAACAAAAAATGACTGCAGGGAATTTAAGTAGATCCTGGAAAGACACAACAGTCACTGGGGGTTTACAATAAGTGGAAAACCACCACAGATACATTAAATGAAATGTTTGATAAGCAAAATTACTTGAGTATTATTGTAAAATGTTAAACGTTCTCTTAAATCCTGATTACTGAAATGATTTTAATATGGATCTTTCAAAATGGGCCACATACATGTAGCCAGCAATCAGCTGTCCTATAAATAACTGGAGAAACTAGGTGGATGTACAGAATCTGTATAAAGAGGTATATAGCTTAGCTCTTCCAGTTGGATTCACACTGAATTCCTGCTCTGTCCTCCGGTGTAATTCATAACAGTGTCTATTAGCGCTGAAACAATTTGTCCATTAGCTGAGTTGTTCATTGTCAGAAAATGAATCGCCAAATTGATAATCGTTTGACATTTTAAATTATTTATAAAGCAGAAATGACAGTTTGTTCCTGGTTCTCAATTTAGAATTTGCCGTTTTTCATATAATTTATGGTTTTGGACAACATACAATTTGATGTCCCCTAGGACGCTGGGAACTTAATTGAAAAATAATGAACAAAAAATGCCAATTATCGCTCTTTGCCTCCATGTCTGATGTGCTACAGGGCTTTGTTAAACATAGCACCACCTCCAGATCTGGCTATGGCCCACTCCAATAAATTTAAATGTCCAAGATACGAGCAACGACTTCAATAGGATGGATCAATACCAGCTGTCTGTAACCCAACTTCAAGCTTGGAACCTGTACGTTTTGCTATGTTATAAAACTGTTCATTTTGCAGGTTAGCCTGTTCAACATAGCGGCATGCTGTGCAGCTAATGTGGCTAGCTTCGACAGTAGGCCCAGATGCTGGAGAAACAGTGGAGTATGTAATCGAGGGACAGCCAGAATTTGTCAGAAATGCAGTTGAGAGATAGAGAAATTGTGTGAATGTTAAGCTGAATGTGGGTTTTTCCATGTTTCTTTTTTATGGAACGTAACTTATACTGCAACAACATTACCACATAAACGGGTCATAAGAAACTTCTTTGATTTCATGCATGTAGGAGGGTTAAAAAAAAACAAAAAACAACTGGTCCATTTAAAATCCTGACTATGATGAAATGTGAAAGAGATGTGGTAATCCTTCACCACAGGTAGTAAATAGTGACTGAGCAACACAAGACATTTCTCAGTTCCACAGTCAACGTTTTAAATTATGGTGTTGACAGGTCACAATATAAATTATGCAATATTCTCTATAGCATTTTAAAAGGGTATCAAACTGATAATCTGCAGCCTTGACAAACATTTTAAAGCATAAATATGGAAATAGGTGTCTGAGAAGTAAAAACTTTAAGTGAAAAGAATTACTCCAAGTTACTCTGTGAAACATGGACACAGTACAGTTCTCAGTCTCTGCAGATACTTTGGTTACTGAGTACATTATAAAATTACTTTGGGATGGCGATCAAGAGGGCCCTACAGATGGCAGCCTCGGTACTGCGCTCTCTAGTACTTTTCTTCATCAAAAAGGCCCAGAACAAGGATGTACTTCCTACACCAGCTCAGGAAGTGCTGATCCAGTTCTACTCTGCAATAACTCAGTCTTTTCTCTGCACATCCATCACTGTCTGGTTTGGATCAGCCATCAAACAGGACAGGAACAGACTACAATGGACAGTCAGGACTGCAGAAAGGATCGTTGGTGCCAACCTGCCCTCCAACGAGCAGGAAACACCACTGCGGCTCCATCACACCCTGGACACAACTTCTCCCCTCCGGGAGGCACTAAAGCGCACTGGACGCCAAAACAACCAGACACAAGAACAGTTTCTACCCACAGGCCATCGCTCTGATGAGCAGTTCACCAGTCACATAGTGTCAGGACCAATCCCTGTGCATTAACCCTGTGACACAGACATCCACTGTACCTATAAATGCAACTTATTGTTGATGTAAATATCACTTTGAATCTACGCACGCAGTTCATACTGTGTCTTCTGCCATATCCACCTACCGCATGTGTATAAAGCAACCTGTTAGATTAATCATATTTATTTCAGCACAATTTACACTGCACCGTTGCATTAATTGTCTTACTGTTTACAAATGTTACTGTTTTTTGCACTTATATATGCATATTGTAGCTTAAAGTTTGTTTTCGGCTGTATTTGTCTATTTCTGTGGGTGTACACTGAGAGCAATGAAACACTGAAGTCAAATTCCTTGTATGTGTACACATGCCTGGCCTATAAAGCGGATTCTGAAAATCAGTAATTCCACTTTCAGTTATGTTGACATGATACTGGATAAAGTCTATTCTGCAAGTTTCTGCCTCATTAGGGTTAAGTGTCACAGGTCTGATGTAACAAATCTATAATCCTACTCAAACATGTGCGGTTGTGAATTGTTTAGTTTAGAAGTGGATATTTATTGTGATGATATGGTAGAAAAGCAGCTAAAGTCGTCTACAAAGGTGCCGGTGGAGCAGACTTTGCTTTTGAAAAAGGGGGGCCTTAAAGGGACAGGCATTAAGGCTAAATTCAGACAAAGTCAGACGTTGCGGCGATTAGCCACAGGGTTGGATGGCGGTGTTGGGGCGTGTTCATTTCTGCTTTTAGAACAGAACCGCTGTTAATCATAACGTTTTATTTCGCTGATTTTCAAACTACTGGCGCTCACTCTCCTCATTCACTCTCTAGGTTGCTCGACCACCTTCTGTGTCGCTCTCTCAAACAAATGAACACAAACCAAAGGCAGCTTCTTGGTATTGTTATTTTTTAGCATGGACTGCAAGCCAGACGTCGAAGCTGGGTACATGAAATAAACCAAACAAGGACACAACTGGGAGAGTATCATGTTTGATCCACGAACTCAGCCTGGATAGCAACTGGTTTCAGAAATATTTGAGGCTGCCTGTGGAATAGTTTGACCGAACTGATCTCCAGATTGGCCACCGCAGCGTGATGTTGGGTTGTGTTTCTCCAAAGGTTGATTCCATTTCAACTTCTCCGCCACAGATCGCTGCAGGGTTTGTTTTTCAGCATCCCCTACGGCCCCCACCACCGCAGCCTAAACCGAGTACCCCTACTCAAATGAATGGGTGAACTGGTGCTGTGGTCTGAATCCAGCCTAAGTGTTTCAGAGATAATAGGGAAGCTGAAGCAATGGCCCGTATGAGAAAAAGAATGTGTTTTAATGTTCATAAAAGAAAAAAATTCTAGTAGACCCCCGAAATATGTAAAATGAGCATAATATGTCCCCTTTAACAGACAGGGCTTATTCACGTCAGGTTCAAGTGGACCTTGACAGTCAAACCATTAGGCAAGACTTGGCAGGCCCTTGTCTCCACCCTGCTGTGAGAAGGTTGGTCCCTGCTGTTCCTGAGTGATATGACCGAGACTTGAGGAAGCCCGTCCTAATCAGACACGCTTGCTATTTGCATTTCGTCACTCTGGCCAACAATATTTCAGGATTGACTGTCACCAGTATACGTGTGCTACTACCCGACTCTTAACCTTTTATATCTGCTACAGTGTTTCTATTTTATTAAGTAACCACAATTCCCTCACCTTATTTTTCTCTTGCTTTGTTTTAAACAAAATTTCTAGCTCATTTCACACGCCTGAACCAAAAACCATGATTTTTGAACGAGCGTGTGTACTCACAAACAAACCGCATCTTATAATGTGCTGCCCCATGTCCTTCACTCTTCTTCCAGTTTGCCCATTGCCTTGGTGTCAACATGTAGGTTTTACTTTGGGGAAATGGGTCGTGGCTTCATCTTAAAGTGGGTGTTGGACTGACTCAAGTGGGTGTGCGTTTGTCTGTGAGAACATGTGTAAGAACGGTACTGTATCCCACGGTTTTGGCCAGTATCACAAGCCTCCTCCCTTCGCTCACACAAACCCAAACTGTGGAGTGCTTTCAGCTCAATGGGGGTTCATTACACACACCCCTCGACTCCCTGTTGCTCCTTCCCAATCACAAACGCTGGATATTCACTTTGATAGGAGTTTGTGCGCGTGTGTGATGACAAGAGATGGAGAAAATGACTGAATTAGCATATGTGCGTGTCAGCTCGCATGTCTTGTCTGTGTGTGTTTGTGTGGTGGCTTGAATCTGCACTTTTAGAGATGCGACACAATAAAAAGGACTTGAGACTATTTGAAATTCTGACAGAAAACACTGACAGATTTTGCAGCATCCCAGTGAACCCAAGCAAAATTAGTCTAAATGCATTTTCATCGCTTATCGACATGCACTTCCATGCGAAATGCTATTTCAAAGTCATTACATCAGTGCAAAAGCAGTGAAATGGAAAAAATATTGGTAATCTTTTGTTCAGTGCAGCTAAAACTTTGTTGTCTCACACTTTCCCTCTAGCTGCCTTGTCTACTTTGACTCCGATGTTGATTTCCAGTATTTCCCTGAATGTCTTGTGCTCACATTCTGGAATCAGACCCAAACTTTAATGTTTCAATATGCATAGAAAAGAAAGCTCTGTGGTTGTATTGAGGAGTGCTTGCATCTAGATATGTGCAGTAAGCTCAGTTAACCATACTCCAATAAATACACAGGTAGAAACAAAAAAAAGTTACTATTCAGACTGCAAAACACAAATGTACAGACTGCATGTTTCTTTGATTTTATCTGCTTCCTGCTCTGACTAAACATGAATCTAAAAGGGGTTGTGATGGGTTGTTAATTTTTCCAGCCTGAGATGCAAATGAAAAAAAAAAAAAAAAACACTATTTCTTACTCTGGGAACTGCTCATTAAATCACATACCCACCACAGACTACTTCAAGTTTTCATTTGAGCAATATTTTTGCTCAGGAATGTCCCCCCCAATAGTAAAACTTAGAACAGAATAATAATAAATAAGTATGGAATATTGAAGATGAGAGGAAGATGGAGAAAGGGGGGGGGGGGGGCGGGTGGTAGGCATGGAGACCGGGTCAAAGACAGGCCGGGTCTTGGTGACAGCTGTTGCATTGAGAGTATCAGATTAAATCTGTCCATCTCCGCTGTGGGAGGGAGGGACCCAGTTAACTGATGGCCCAAAGACACAAACCTCAGTGGGCACATTTTAGACATTATGCTTTGAACTGCTATTACCAAATTGTAAAAAAAAAAAAAAAAAAATAGAATAAGTCACAAAGCAGGGTTGCAAAAAACAACAATATCCCCTCCTAATGAATGAATACACTGTATATTTACAGACTTTGCCCTTAAAGGATTAGTCTGTTGTGCTGTACAGTGTTTTGTCACGCCACTCGGTGTCTCATACAGACACACACGGTATACTTGAGCGTCTTTGTGACGCACCGGGCTTTCAATTAACTCCAATGTAAAACCGTCGCAATATTAGACGATCTGCTCTGACCATCCATTAACTCCAATATTAACCTGACCGCTGTGAGCATCAGTCCCATTGGAGAACCGAGGACCCCCTGAGTATTGTCCTCACTCTTAATTCACATGTTAACATTTTCTTTCAAGGATATCCTCAACATTTCTCAAAACTAAAAAAAAAGTGTCTTTGATACCTCAGTAATACAATAGGTTAATGTTATGGCTATCGGTTTAGATTATTTCTCCTTCAATTCTGACAAAGAAAGTATTTTTGTCTTATTCTTTTCTATTGGCCTGCATCCACATTATGGGACTTCCAAGTTCTTTTTGTGAAAACCAAAAAGGTGGACATTCCTTTTGGTCTCAGTTGAAAATGCAGTATTTTAAAAGGTGCTATTGATAACATCCAGCCACTAGATAACTGACTCCCATTCCCCCTTAATGGTAATTTTGGTTATAGTTATTCATTTAATTATTAATCTGAGTTCCCAAATGTATAGTTAGTGTATTTTGAGACTCATGTCCTTTCATTTGAAAGTTGGTGACCCGAGGTCTTTAGTGAATATGTATTATTATCTTGATAGCCAAATCTAATTAAATGCACCTACACAGCCAGCGCCCCCTTTTATCATGGTAAACCACAACACTAACATTAGTCGAAGTGTTTTCTTGCTGAAAACAAATCTTATAGCGGGTTATAAAAACAGCAATAATGGCCACAGGGATAAAGCACGACTGTATGATCACTTCAGATTTTTAAATTAACGTGAGTACCATAGCGGTTGAGCTCAATGCAGCTGGCTACATGGCTAGCTAGCCACAAGTACCTCAGCAAAGTGTCTCATAATATAACTAATGTTAGTGTGCTATATCGCATGACACAATAGTCCTGTTTTGGGTCTAAACAGTATAGGCTAATGAGCAGATTTACAGTATTTTGGCACTGTAATTTATATTAAAACATGACAATGGTAATATATTGGGATCCCATGTCCATGATGGAATTAATTTTGATAATCTAACCAGTGACAACCCATCAAATTACAGTTCACCATATCTAAACTACCGCCAGTCATAGTCCATAAAACTTTACCAGTGTGTTATTGTTGTTTGGATGATTAAGCTAAGTCATCTAATATGTGCTAACGTCAGTGTCGGTCATATATCAACCTCAAAATACTATAGGCTCCCAAGCCTTGTTAAAAACTGGAACCAAAGGTCAGACATCTCACAGAGAGATGGGGGGGACAAGACATTAATTTTGGCCTTCAACATTTTTTAAATGATTCATTCATAATCGTTTCCTTTTTTTGGCAGTGATACTTTTATTCAGTACCTTTGTCAAAGCTCTGTGGATGTATTTTAAAAATATTACCATACATTAATAATGAACCGTGATTCTGACTGACTCTCAACCATCTACTATCACAATACATACACACAACCACAGGCAACTGCTCTTTCAAATATAAAATACTGTTTATTTAACTTTGTTAAGTTATTGATTGTTAATCAGTGCCAAACAATCACTATACTAAACTAAATATGCATACACAATCAGCAAGCAGATAGGATGTGTGCGGGTGAGGGGGACAATAGAAGCCACCCCCGGGGTAGTCGTGTGCAGTCAGAATGGCTCTGAATTGCATAAAGATATATTATACTTAAGAGTATATATTTGCAATTTTTCAAGTCTCTTAAAACATTCAAGTGCCCATATTATCATTGAAATAGGTTTTGAATACTGAAATCATTTCTCCTGTTCATTAAAAAAAATAAATAAAAAATCCCCTGCTCAGTGGCCTGAGTTAGACAAATCAAGTGGATTTTTCCTGTGATTGTAGTCTGAAATTCCCTCTTTGTTACTATCCTCCACTGCAGCTCATTAGGGAAACAAAGGGAATTCAGTTTCATACTACAAAAACTGTAAATTTGGAAGATGTGTCCAACTCAAATTGCTGAGCTTCATTAGAGGTTATAGTGATAAAATTTTATGCAGATGAATGTTTCTCTTTTAAAATACATCCACAGAGCTTTCAGAAAGGTGCGGAACGAAAATATCACTTTTCCTAAAACAAAGTGATTGTGAATCATCATTTTAACAATTTGGACCGGTCCAAAATGAATGTTTTTTTTATCTCCCTGGCTCCTACTTCTAACAAGGCTTGTGAGCCAGTAGTATAATGACGTTGGTGTCATGTGGTATGGTTGCCGGTTAATGTGGAAAAAAAACGGACGCTGACGTTAGCAACAACAATAACCCACAAAATTACAGTTCTGCATTTTTACACCAAAATAAAAAATAAAAAAAAACTACTGACAGTCATAGTCCTCAAAACCTTAACTTATGTCTCGTCACCAGTTAGATTGTGAAAATTAGAAAAAATAACAGCGTCAGTCCCTGAGGAGCTACGTTAGCATTAGTGACGGCTATCTCCAGTTACATTTCTGAAATTGAAATAAGGAACGGGGGGCGACTCATCATGATCCAGTGTGGGATCAGAGAGGACATTCATTAGAGCTTTAATCTACAGTGGAGATCCACACACCCACAATGGTTAAAACTGTAGGCAATAATGCATAAAATATGGTGGCCAATCACTCTACAGAGGAGCAAAATAGTCAAAGGTTTTTCCTTGTGCAGACGTTGAAAAGGACATGAACTGACATCCAGATGTGGGCGTGTCCTTTTGCAGCTTGCTAGTCAAATATGGTTGGCAAGTGAACACTTGCTTAAAGCAGCCAGAGAAAACTGGGAGCGCGGACCCAGAAATGAGCATGTGCACAATCAGTATTGCAAGCTCAAATCTGATTATGCTCTTAGGAATCAGTGCACTCTCAAATGTTGACTTGCAGACTGAGTAGCGCTCAGAATTTGCTCTGTGTTGCCTCAAATCTTTTGTCATCAATATACTCCCATAATTTTAGCCCCAATTGAGCTGGCTCAAGACGTAAGTCAAGAAAATTACAAGTCATCGGATTCATTTATCATGTAAAATGTGTGGGCCAGCCAAACCAGCAGTGGTTCACCACCTGCCTGACCGTTCCAGCCTTTGCTCTCTGAGCTTTACTGCCGAGTCAGTAAGGAACTCTTTGACTTGTGGAGGATGAAAACAGCTCAAAATAGAGCGTCTAAGCTTCCGAGACGCCAAGAGGACGAGCTACATGCAATCTTGAGTAGTATGTTAAATCTGTTGATATGAATGAGTCAGAGGCCCGTAGATGTCACACTGTTTCTCACACTGAGTCTCTCCTCACGTGGAGAGGGGAGAGATAAAGCTGCTGCCTGTTGACTGCTGGTTGAGATCAGAGGGAATGAATGTTTCACAGCTCATGTATTGTTATTATTTCTTTTATCTTCTGTTTTGCTAGCCACCATCTTGAGAGTCTGGTTCACCAGCACATACAATCTAATGCACACCGGGTATTAACATGGCATCTGTATCTCTTTTCTTGATAGCTTTGCATCGTTAATGCAAGCGAAGCACTCCACCTCTTCCTGCTGTCGCAAGCAAGCCCAGCAAAAAGCTACAGCCCATGCAGCAGCGTGTTGGTTGACATGTCTGCCAGCTCTACTATCAAATTTATTCGCTATCGTAGTATACAGGGCCATTTGCCATACCAAAACGGATGGAAAATACATGATTTCTCAGTTGAAATGATTAAAACTGATGACCTTAGCATAAATGTATAGTATAATTAAATTATCCAGGAGACTCCAGTGTTTCTATATTGAGGAATACTGAAGATTTCATTAAAAAAAAAAACACTTCTGGAACCAGAGGCTCCCCCTACTTCACAGCTCTATTTGTCATTATACAGCAACTTGTCATCATTTGTCTATTTTTATTTCCTAGTGGTAAATAACTTCTCTGTTTGAACCTTCCCCTCTTCTCTCTGTCTTTCCTGTATACTTACTCCTTTCGCCGTCAGCTTAATCTTTTGTTTAGTCCCTCTTCTTTTTCCTGATCTCCTCCTCCCTGGTCTTCCACTTTGTCTCATGCTCTCCTTTTTTTAATCTGCTTGTTTCCTGCGTAACTCTTCTTTCAGTTTTTCCTCATTTCCATTTGTCCTCATCATTTGTGTTACTTAATTCCTCGCTGGTGTCGCCCTCAGTCCATTTCCACCTCCTGCATTTACTCCATCCTACATTCTGCCCCCCCCCACACAATCAAGCCTTCTCTCTCTCTTTATTCTCAAGGGCGTGCCTGACCCCATTCATTCATCTCTTCAAGACAGTGGATCCACTTTTAGCGATTACTCTACATGCACCGCTCTAACATCTCATCCCTGTGTTTTCCAACCACTTTCACATCCAACCCCTACCCCCTCTGTCTCTCTCGCTCTCCTCCCTCTTTTGTCTCACTCCAACCTATCGCCAAAGGGAAGTGATTGACAAGCAAGCGGGGGTCTTGTAAAGGGGATTATCTGATTGGTGGTGAGGGAGATGAAAAGGATAAAGCCTCCTGGACGTGTCCTGACCGCACTGCAAAAGAATATTCTTTGTTATTTCTCTTGTGCTCAGTCAAAGGTGCATTCACGTCAAGCACGTTTGAAGTGGCTTCTGTAAAGTCAGCAGTTTTAACTGCTGTAGTTGTCCAGGCGAGAACAATGCCACCAAACACTTAGATGGCAAACCGGATCAATGATGAAAAGGCAATTACTATTTATACAAAAATTGTGTAGAAGCAGCCAAGTTATTAATGCATGCAATGATCTTCTCACATCTATCTTATTGTGTGACTGTCTGAAGTCCGGTTTCTCAATCGACTATAAACAAATGTTAATATCGGATAAGAAACCAGTTAGATGGCATCATTGTATTATTTTACAAAAGTGTAATTTGTTTAGCTTTGACAATTTTATAAATTTGTCTCTTATTTAAATTTATAAACAGTCTTGCGCCAGATATCATATGCCAAATAATAACAAAACCTCGTAGTAAGGGAACGATTACAAGAGGTGCAACTAATCAGAATTGCACAGTACCGAAGAGGAAAACTACATTTGCACAATCCACATTTTCAGTTCAAGGTTCACGGCTTTGGAACAGCTTGGCAGTTGAACTAAAAGTGCAAACCGAGTTAAACATCTTTCAAATAAATCTAAAAAAGTGGTTAAAACAAAAGCAGGTTTGTGAACATTGATGGCCGTACACAGTCTTGGCTCTCTTTTATTAGTGTTTAATATAAATTTTTTTTGTTGTTTGTTTTACTTTCGTTCGAAAAGCCTAACAGGGACTGGGGCTGCAAATTAGCTTTTGGCTAGAAGCCTATATGTGGAGCATCGGCTGCTTGAAATTGTAGCAATGTTTTTTTTCCTGCATTGTCCCTGTCAAATTAATAAATAAAGTAGGTTTTGCAAACCAGTCAACAGAAACTTGTGGGGAAAAGGGCAAATTTCAAAAGTACAAACAGAGCTTGGCATTCTTATTTCATGGGTGTCAAACCCAACTTGCCTTGCAACCTGAATAGCTGCTTTTCAAAGCTTTCTCTTTTGGATAGAAACAACACTCACCAAAACCATATTTTCTGGTCTTTCCACTGTTCCAACAATCACCACCAAGTGGTTTTTATTGCTTAAACCTAATCAAGTAGCTGTGTTGCCTAAATCTAGCCAAGCAGGTTTATTGCCTTAAACTAAATCTTGTGAGAGTTCCTGCAAATCCAGGGTTACACAGGACTCTATGCACGACGACGTCACAATCATAAACAAAGCTTTACGAGTGCTAAAAAGTGTCTTCAGGAGCACATTTACCATACGCAGTCCGGCCATTTAGGCTACTAGGCCTGTATTTAAAACATCTGACCACATTGGCAGAAACAAACTGATCAAATTATACAGCTGATTAAAAGTACAGTCCATCACACTTTTGCAGTGTCTGGCCGAGTTCAAGGGTTGTCATTTCAGCTGGTCAGAAACCTGTCTGAACATTGCCACTGTGTGGTGAACCTGGTGCATTGCTGGCAGATTACATCACTCCACATGCCTTCCTGTTAGTTTGAGCTTTAACTGTCATCATGAGTTGTGCATATTCAGTGAGATCAGACACCCAGAGATGGCCCACACATAAGATGTAGGCCACAAAAACATCAAGAACGGAGTGCACACGCTGACATAAGGCATGCATGTACTGTACATAATACTCATTAACATATATTTGAGAAAATATGCATATCAAGACATTAGTGCTGTGCTCATATGCACAATTTGAAACATTGAAAGCATTTGCAGTGCAGCTATGCTTCATAATTAAAGATTCAAACTGAAAGTAATCTTTGTGAATATAACTCATGTACATATGCAAAAAACATTACATGAAAAGCTCCAGAAACAGCTGTGTTGTTGCTCTTGCTAATCACACAATAGACAGCAGATGAATGCCCAAATGAGAAAATCTAACAGTGACCTCTTTATCACCTGACTCATGCACACACACACAGAGCACCCTTGAGCATACTCCCTTTGAGACTTATACCCACCTGTCTCAAACTTGAGCCAGAAGGTGCTACACAGAGTGTGTGTTGGCAATATAACAGAGGAAGGAAGAAATGGGTGAAAAAAAAATATATATATAAATGTAGAGGATCAAGGATGAAACATTCAAAGTCAAGTCACAAGTCCTCATTTTTGGTAAATGGACTGTACTTGTACAGTGCCTTTCTAGTCGGCCAACTACTCAAAGCGCTTTCACACTACATATCTCATTCACACACAGGGCAATTTGGGGTTCAGTATCTTGCACTTTGACACATGGGCTGGGGGAAGCCAGGATTGAACCTTTGACCTTCCGATTGGTGGACGAGGCATGTCGAATAGCGGGTAAAGACCTTATGGCGCGTTTCCACTGCACAGTACCAGGTCGCCTCACCTCGACTTTGTTGGGTTTTCCACTGTAAAAGTTGTACAAGTACTTTTTTTGTATCACCTCCGGCGAGGGTCTGAGTGAGCTGAGGCGATACTAAAATGTGACGTGAAAACACGGCAGGCTGCTGCAGAAAGAATCGTCACTTTTCACTGCATCATCATTGCACGCGCCAGACGTAGGATCCTGAATAACCCCGCCATTTTTAAATAATATGGCCAGAGATTGCGTGATATACCTGTTACTGTTATGGCAACTCGGAAGAATATGCCGCGGTCAAACGAGGAGGTGCAGACGTTCCTTTGACGTCTGTCTTCTTGCTGTGAGAAACAGCCCCATCCCGAGTGTCACTGGAATCTCGATCAAAAGCTTTACTTGCGCAAGGAACCAAGACATGCACTTCACAGTACAGAATTGACTGCTGGAGCAATTCCATGCAGCACTTTATATACATGAAAGCAAGCCAGTCTACGCCCAGGAGTTACACAATACTTTAGGCAAAGTTCAGTCTTATGGGGGTTCTCTTCCGGCTGCAGCTGTCATTGAGGCAAGGTCCTGTTTTGTCTTGTACGTCAATGTTTTCATTACAAACACGTATCTTGTGCAACAGTTCAACATGCTAGATTTTTCCATCACCGAAGATCAAAAACAGCATACACTCGATTTCCTCCATTGTCCTGTGTGTGGGTAGCGGGTGTGTGTCGCGTAGAAGATTACATCACGGCAGTTTCCTGCGGCATTACTATGACGACCAGGTACTATTGTGGAGGTGCTATCTGCAATGGAAAACAGAGCAAAAAGCAAGCCGAGGCGGTACTGGTAATCGAAAAGTTCCATTAGTTAGTCTCTGGTAGCCGGCATTGAACTGAGGCGCCTCACTAGGGGCGTTCCACGCCTTCTTGAGCATTTGCAAATAATCTCCAGCCACAGGAACTGAGACTGTTTGCTAGGACTGAGAGATCCCTGCCCAAACTCCATCCACTAAAGCAGAAACCTCAAATGGAACATTGAGCGCCACAATTTTTGCCCCCCTCACAACTTTTGAGATGATGTCCATGGCTGAGGGCTCACTGTCACCCATGTTGCCAAAATTGGACGCCCCCTCAAACTGCGAGGATTTGAGCTGTTCTGACACAGCAGCACCATCCGACTGCTTATCTCTTCCAAAAGCGGAATGTTGAGCAGAGAGCGAGCACGTCAGGTTGCTCAAGGTTCTCCTAATCAGAAGGTAACCTGCCAGGGGAGGATACCTTCAGGTGTTCAGGCATTGACTTGGTTTTTGTCACAGGACAGTGGGCCTCAAGTCTACCCAATCTCTGACAGACCACGCATGGCAGCCAGGCTTTGGAACTGGGTGTCGACTGGCTATGTGAAGGCTCGTGAGCATGTTTTTTTTTTTTTAAACTGGGCCCCACCTGTGTCTTTGATCAGGGGTGTGTCCATGTCTGTGGTTCCGGGCATGTTTCCTAGAAGTGTCCCACTGCACCTGGTTGGGTGGGAGGAGGCTGTACCACCCTGGCATGAACAGACTGCTCCTCCCCCCTGGATCTTTGAATGTGCTCTTCCACAGGCAGCTCAACTACTTCTAATAAATGTGCCATGCCCAAACAAGAAGGGCATTCACCGTGGCCATCATGTGGATCCATGCTGCCACAGCAAAACCACCACAACTGTGAGGTCCTTACTCTGTATGCTTTGTAACTAAAAACAGCAGTGCCAAACAGCTATGGATGGGGGAGATAACCAGACACAGGTGAACACAACACAGGGGGAACAATCAGGAAGCAAAACCGACAGACACATGGGGGAACAGACAACTTACAAAATAAAACAGGAACTCCTCAGCATAAAGTACTCCAAACAAAGACACAGAAAACACCCAAAAACTATCCCAAAACATATAAGACACCCTACTCAAAACCATAACAGTGGAATGTTCTTCGGAGACTTGGTCTGACAAGAAGAGGGAGATCGCGCCGACCGGACAGACTCTCTGAATCTTCCAGAAACCGATAAAGATTGAAATTAAGACTCAGCTGTGTATTTACTGTATGATTTATTTGTTTCAAGTTTTACAATTTTAATAGAGCTCTTTTACTATTGCCCTTGCTAAAGCTTCTTGCAATAAATAATGGAACTGTAGTAATAGTGTAAGTTGTGGAAATGTGATTTATGAGTACATTTTGATAGTAGAAAGTAACTTAAAAAAAAAGGGTTTAGTCAAACAGCACTTACCCAAATTTGCAGGTTAGTACAATCACTTAGTACCAGGTGCAACAAATTAAGCTACCTGAAACTAAAAGAAAAGTTCAACGCACTTGTCTCTCCCCTATTTTAAAACGCAAGGGAAACAGATAGGAAAAAAAAACAAAAACATGTACAATCCACAGGGACACAAGGCACCTGCACAACACTGGCAGATTGTTGAGAGTGGAGTCCCAAACATTTATACATACCATACAGGTTTCGGATGAGGCGAGTGAAGCAAAGAGGAAGAGAAGCTTGCTCACCTGGATGCAAAGTCCAAAAAGCAAAAGCAAAAGCAAAAGCAAAAGCAAAGGCAGAGGTCCAAAAAGCCACCAACAGAAATCCAAACGACCGTGACTTACACAGGGAGAAGCAACACAGGGACCACGGCTGGTGAGACAACATGAGGTGAACATCCTGGACATACAACGACGAGCTGAGCAAGACACAGGGAAAACACACTGACCAAATACACTCAGGGACGGGGAGACAACGGGACACAGGTGAACACACTCAAGAAATCAGGGGCAGGAAGTTAGGTCGACACCCACAGGAGGGAAGAGACACCTTATCATAATAAAACAGTTAGTACCAGAATAAACACCAACACAAAACTAAACAGCCAATGTCAAAATAAGACAAGACACTCACAGAACTAAGGCAACCTAGGAACAGAAAGAACAAAACACACCCAAAACACACACTAACGGACCCACAACATAACACATTCAAGGGAAAGACCGTGGAGACGGTCTGAGAGAGGTCAAAATAGATATGGACTGAACCGCATAGAGCTCGCAGATAGATGACAACTCATTGACATATGATGGCTGATTAACAGGTGACAGAAGCCGCAGTGACAGATGACAGCGCGATTACAAATAAAGGGAGCCAATGTTATACAAAAGCCTTATTTGTATTCCTGTAAAATCCTCTTCTGCCATTTAGCTGTTTTACATTGGTCAGTTTTTATATTTCATAACTATTCTCAATCCTGCCAACGCTGTTAGAGTGCTGGAGAAGCTGCACTTCATTTCATAAATAGTACATTTACAGTTTGAGATACAAAGACACTACATATATACACCATCACATCTAAAGTTTTGCAGAAATGTATACAGTTACGCAACAGAATCGGCAAGTATGGTGCTACAAATAAAAAAAAAAAGTGAAATGTAAGGCTGCTTCACGTGCAGAGGGAACATAGTGCCAGCAGCTGCATCTCTGCATGAAAATATATTAAACAACAAAAGACCATCTGCCAGCACATTGTGTGTGAAAGACGGTAACATGCCTAATGGTGACCATACTGATAGTAATAAAAGGAACTTTTTAAGTGAACTAAATAATAACAAAGATAATCACTAACAACAAAAGGACATAACTATGAAAACAACTGACAGAGAAATGCATATGTAATTTTACTGTCATAAATATAATACTGTCGTAAATATAATATAATAAAAGTTTTAACTTTTAAGTTAAAACTACATACATTACAGAATAACAACAGCAGAGCTCTCCGGGTTGACTTCCATCTCTGGTGAGCTCGGCGAATGGTGTGTTGTTGTATCTCCAAGGTAATGGTTAAGTTAAGTTAAGGTAATGTAGCCTGCGACGTTGTTAAACCTTTTTTGGCTTTATTTTTATTACAGCTATAGACAGGAAAGGGGAAGAGGGAGGGGGGATGGATTGCAGTAAAAGGCCGCAGGCTGGATTAGAGCCAGAGCCGCTGCAGTATGAACTCAGCCCCAGTACATGGGTTGTGCATCCTCAGAATCAGAATAAGAATCAGAATCAGCTTTATTGGCCAGGTATGTGTACACATATTTGACTCTGCTGGGCCTTTTTGATGAAGTTGTTGATGTTGGATACCCACTTTAGGTCCTGGGAGATTGTGGATCCCAGAAACCTGAAGGCTCCCACAGCAGACACAGTGTTGTTCAGTATGGTAATGGGGGGCAGAGTAGGGGGTGTTCTCCTGAAGTCCACTGTCATCTGCACAGTTTTGAGCATGTTCAGCTCCAGGTTGGTCTGACCACACCAGAGGGCCAGCTGTTCAACCTCCCGTCTGTATGCAGACGTCGCCGTCGTGGATGAGGCCGATTACCGTTGTGTTCTCAGCAAACTTCAGGAGTTTGACAGACGGGTCACCTGAGGTGCTGTCGCTGGTGTAGAGGGAGAAGAGCAGTGGGGCAAGCACACACCCCTGGGGGGCACCAGTGCTGGTTGTCCGGGTGCTGGATGTGATGTCCCCCTAGCCTCACCTGCTGCCTCCGGTCTGTCAGGAAGTTTGCAATCCACTGACAGGTGGGGGCTGGGACAGTGTGCTGGGTCAGTTTTTTATGTAGGACGATGGAGTTGAACGCCGTGCTGAAGTCCCCAAACAGGATCCTTGCAAATGTCTCTCATATGTCTCTCTTTCCAGCATAAAGACTGGAAGCAGTGGTAAACAGCTAGCATGGCTCTGCCAGAAGGTAACAAAATTCGACTACCAGCAGAAAAGCTCACTGATTAACATGTTGATTCTCGTTTGTTTAAGACGTACAAAAACTGAAATGTAAAAACGACTGTTCAGTGTGCTCTTTCTCAACTGGGACCATTCACTTCCTTGAGTCTCCAGGTTTTTCGCACAAATCACATGATATAATGTGTTACGCAGTGAGCTCCAGAGGTGCTGGCAGGCGGATTTTGTGATCTTGGGACGGAGCCTGGCTCGCTATTTCTCCCTGCCTCCAGTCTTTATGCTAAGCCAAGCTAACCGGCTGCTTGCGGTAGCTTTATATTTACCATACAGACAGCAAAGTGATACCAATCATCTCCTCTAACTCTCAGGAAGAAAAGAAAAAATCTGCGTATTTCCTAAAACGTCGAACTTTTTCTTTAACAACATGCAAACAGCTCAAATTGTCACGGAAAATCAATCTGCCCAGATCAAGCTAAACACACAGTGTGGGTTCAGATTGACCTGTTCAGAGTTTGACGTCACATGAAATTATTTTGGGGTAATGGCAACCTATTTTAACACTTAAAAATGTCCAGCCACAGTAATCTGACTGACAATGAGCTGTGGAAGCTATATGGTGGGCAGGAAAAGCCATATCTCAGAATTGACTATAGCAGCCACAGACTGTAACGTAACGCTGCCAAAAAGAGGAAAAGGTAACAATGTGTCCTGGCTGGATCCATTTTCAACGCTAAATGAAGTGTGTAGGCGACGAAGCTACAATTGCAGAGCCTAGGTGAGTGTGTGTTCGTGTGCGGTGACGTGGGCGGGGAGGTAGGGTTAGCAGTGATCACGGGACGGGTGAACTATGTTGAGGCTATAGTTGTCTGATGGGGGGAAGGTTAAGGGTGCCCAGAGCGCTGTGGTAGAGCTCTCTCAATGCTCTTAACAGATACAGGCGACAAAACATCTGGTTGAAGAGATGAGGCAACGGCTCCTGGAAAAGAAGGAAAGGAAGGATAGACAAGAGGAAGTGTGTGGGGGAGTTAAAGAAAGAGGTAGAGGTAATAGGTGATGTGGGCAAAAAAAAAAAAAAAAAAGGAGATTTAAAGAGAGAGAGAGAAATACGAAAAAGATTCAATATTGCTAACCTCATACTGAACTGGTGGTTTTGTCTTCTGTCTCTGAACAAGCCGCCACACAACCTCTTCGCAGATCCTGGAGGAAAAACATTATTACACTGCAACTCTGCAAGCCTCCTTTTTAAAGAGACAAAGTTTTGTCTGCAAAAATACTGATAACAGGCGCCGAAATATAAACGTATACACAGATATGTAAGATGTTATGGTTTTACATAGACAATTTCATCAATTACCTCTAAATTTGTGCAAAATGAGCTATGATTTTCTCTGACACAATTGTTACTCTGATGCTACTACAAAAGTGTACAAACTTTACCACCAACAATACCCACATTTAAAAAAAAGGCACACACACACACACACACACACACACACACACACACAAGGGTATATGACAGCTACTTTTATCTATCATGCTCATTCATAACCATTTCAGGAAAGATACCACTACAACATAATAATACTCAGTATTATTTTAAGTTGCTTGTAATGATCTTTTTTAATGGATAATTCAAATTTGAACTCCTTCATTGTTAAGTTCAGCTAATTAGGAATCAGCTGTGCAGCAGGATTACTGTAGACATTAAATAATAAAACTCAGTTACCGTATTCTCTCCATGAAATTTAGAGGTTCCACTAATTGCCTGATAATTGCTGCTAGTGACCTTAACCATAGTGAAATTTTCCGCTAATAGCATGTTATTAAGCCGATCAACTAGTTTGTCTGTGCAGCTCAGTTAATTAAAACAGAACTGATTATTCGTTATTACCTTATCAACTACCAATTTTTGCCTCTGACTCTTTGTTTCAGCCCAGCAGCATGTAAATAACCCACACTATTACAGATCAGCGAACCCAAAAGGTCGTCAGTAATAATTCATTGATCCCACAATAAGAAACATGGCTCGGAAAGCTCAGATTTGATTCAAGCCTGAGAAGGGAAATGGTTGCAGGTTTGATGCACAGCTGTGTGTGTGTGTGTGTTAGGATTAGACAGATATATTGATGTGCGGCTGTAAACAACTGATATTAGTTATCTTGACTTAAACAGCTGCTGCAACCAAATTTAATTTCTCTGGGTTTTAGAGTCATGATTATTCGGAAGGATTTTAACCCAGAGAAGAATTCAATTTTGGGGACACCCCCCCCCCCCCCCCCCCCCCCCCCCCCCCCCACCCCCCCCCACCCCCCCCTACACACATATAAAAAAAAAACACCCAACCCCCCCCCCCCCCCCCCCT
>CM022479.1:9818412-9839095 GCA_011952105.1 Coreoperca whiteheadi | reverse complement strand
ATGTGGTGGAGAAAAAAAAAAAAGAAGGAGAGGAATTAGGAAAAAGAAAAAAAAAAAAAAAAAAAAAAGGAGATTTAAAGAGAGAGAGAGAAATACGAAAAAGATTCAATATTGCTAACCTCATACTGAACTGGTGGTTTTTTGCACCAGATGGGGCAATGGGCTATTAACCCACTCATCTCCATATAGTGTACAACAGGATGGGAGACGGGACAACACGCAAACGTAAATAAATATATATATGCATTGATTCATCCACAATATCAAGACTCACTATAGGAGTTAGTACATTTATACATATACTTTAGAAACACAAGATGTACTTTATTTATGAGCACATATGAATATATACAGTAAACAAATCCTCACCCCCAGCACATGGACTCTGTTGTAGTAAGAGCTGAAGTCTTTACTGAGAGACACAAGGAATTTGCAGATCTGAGGAACACAAACACGTTAGATAAACATCTTAACAGCACACTTTGGTTTAGTAGACCTCTTCTGAAATTGATCAGTAATCAGTTAATCACTATCCCCTGACCTGTTCAGTCTTAATATTGACCCTGGCTCCTCCCCCTTCGCAGACTAACGCTTGGCCTGATTGGTCCAGCAGCTCGGAGAACGGAATGAGGTAATTGAACAGTAGAAGCCACTCGCCCTGTCGGTCAAACCGCAGAGACAGCGTGATAGGATTAACAATGAAATGCTGCTGTGAAGATTTATGAAGTGGGCAGCTTATAGTCTAACATCTTCTTTTTTTTTTAACGGAAACAAGGAAAAACAAACACAAAGGAAATCTGAAGAACTGAAAAGAGTGACAGAAGAGAGTGGAATAGTATAGAAGAGAATGAAGTGGTACCTCTTCTTTCAAAGCAGAGAAGTCTAGCTGGGAGCCTTCAGGGATTTCTGGGTACAGACCTGCAGATAAACAGCCAAAAAAAAACAACTACATGAACATACGTGCTGATCCACAGATTTCAACTTGTTACAAATCAATACTGTAGACATATTAAGCTTCGATCCCACACAGTAGTGGTAGCCCAATAGCGGCCTGCGGACCGAATCTGGTCCTCCCACAAACCTATTTGGCCAATTAATGACAGCTGAAGCGTTCCCTTTTATAATTTGCATCAAAACCTTTGCATCATTTTTTTCACAAATCTGCTGCAGTTAACACAAGGCTTGTGTAAATCCCAGCACATCCTTGTAACACATATTTAGAACCAGTGTTTTTCATCTCAAACACAAACAGGTGGCAGCAGTCTAATAGACATGGAGTGCTGGTCATTTATTTTTCTAAGGCAACGACAATAACAGGAACAGTACTTTCATGCAATCATAAATTCAACAGGTCACTGTTTGTTGTTGATAACTTGTCAGTCAGTCTCATAGTGCAACGAAACGCACACATTTGTATGTGCGAGTCATTTTTTGCCACATGAGCATTAACATAAGCAGCTGTACCAAACTTACTAATGGTAAAAAATTGCATATGCCCTCGGATACAATCCTAAAACAAGCCGTTTTATAAATCTGTTTTTATTCTTGAACGAAATAAAATGCTCAAAAATAAGACCGTGCCTGTGAAACTATGTTGGTCCCCCAGTGAACAATGTTGCAAAAACTGGCCCACTGTTAAACCAAATGGCTGACTCCTGCTATACAGGATTATTTTTTAATTTTCAGTTGGATTTCTCAGCACTGAAGTGAGCGAACAGATGTGTCCGGGATCACTCCTTTATTAATAAAAAGACACTCAATAGTTTACTCTATAGTCCGCAGCAAAGGGACATTTCAGACATTAATTATTATAATTTTGTTTTTTTAAAAGGCCATTACATTCAATTATCTGTATTCATTTTTAAAAAGTGCCCAATAGGACACTTTTACATGAGAGTAATTCAGTCAGGCTGTAATTTATCAGAGCATATCATCAAACAACTCAGATTATTGGCAGCTCTATCTTGAGAAATATACCACCATAAGGAATCTTGGAGTTCCCTTGAAAGGGAACCATGATTACATACATAACCTGAAACGTTATCTTTGATCAGGACGTCCTTTAACTCCTGCGTAAAACAAACTTCAGGGACTGCCTGTTTTCACCTATATAGCAAAAATCAGGCACATCCTGTTGTATCAAAAAGATGCTGGAAAAACTAGTCTATGCATTTGTTACTTCCAGGCTGGATTATTGTAATTCCTTATTATCGGGATGCTCGAATATGTCCCTTAAGACTCTCCGGTTGATCCAGAACGCTGCGGCACGTGTACCGATAAGGACAAGGAGAAGAGATGTTATTACTCCGATATTAGCCTCTCTGCATTGGCTCCCTGTAAAATCCAGAATAGAATTGAAAATCCTTCTCCTCACCTACAAAACTCTCAATGGTATATTCCCCCACCCCCCAACCCACCCAATAGGTTGAGGCAGCTGGCCATCCACCCAGAGTCTAGGTTATGCTCGAGGTTTCTGCCTGTTAAAAGGTAGTTTTTCCCTGCCACTATCACCAAGTGCTTGCTCATGGTGGGAATCGCTGGATCTCTGTAAATAATATTATAAGTAGTACGGTCTAGGCCTCTGGAGGAAAAATGCAATGAGATGACTTCTGTTATGGATTGGTGCTATATAAATAAAATTGAATTGAATCACACTCCTGCTGACTAGGATTGCCAACTCCCACATTTGCTGTCCCTGCTTCTTTTCAGTTGAAATATGGATTTTCTTTGCTTTTATTAAGTTTGTCTTTGTCTTCCATTCTGAGGCTAAGAGAATACTTCCAGGCCACAGCGGCCTGAGTTATTGGTTGTTTGCAATGTTGTTGATCGGAGGAATGAAACATGAATCTCTTGCAAAGCACAACTCTCACCCTTTTCCACTCCTCTCTCGTAGCTGTCGAATAGAGTGTGCAGTCTGGCACAGTTATACATCACAAAAACGCCTCCTCTCGGCCCTTTGGTGGACACGCCCCCTTCCCTCTGGACATCCAGTGTCACCTAAACAGACAGCTGTCAATCACTCTCACTCAGCGAATTACATCAAAGCTTGTCAAGCTAATCAATATCTGTGTTTGGGCCAAATGCACTCATAGCACATCACCACCTGCATGACACACTCAGGCGCAAACACACAGCTGTAATGATGACTCACAGGGCTGGTGTGGACCGTTGATAGCAGCTCAAATCTGACAGTGGCAGAGGTCATGACCCTGATGATGTCATCCCACGTCTGACCTACAAGAGGATGAGGAGGAGGAGGTAGTGATTCACTCGAGTTTATTCACTTTGTCTATAGTTAATCGTAATTAGCATCTGCCAGGTCAGTTTCATAAGTGAGTAGCATATGATTTACAATGAGCACACACAAAATACACACACGGCTTTATGTGTACACACACCTTCTACTTGATCTCCATACTTCATCTCCGAGGCCTCCTTCATCTGACCTCTTCTCAGCCTGGAGGAGAGGAAGGAGTAGGAACAAATATAAATATACACAGCAAATAACACGGAGATGGACAAAAAGCACCATCGACGCCCACTAGTGTTCTTTTAATATTGTGTAATTGGAACTGCAATTTAGTGAGAGTGTCTTTTGTGATAATAAACATCTGTCGGGCGGAGAGCTGGGCAGGGCAAGCGGAGGCGGCGACGAAAAGGGAAGGAGAAAGAGACTTGGAAGGCAAGAGGAGACAGGTGAAAGAGGAAAGACAGAAAACCTAAAGACAAAGACAGAAACGGTGAGAAAAGGACAAGAGAAGACAAGAGACAAGGAAAGAAGAGACGCCACTGTAGACAAAGAAAGTGACGTGTCTTACTGCAGGTACTGTGCAGCAGTGAGGTGAGAGCCGGGAGTCTTCACAGGCCCACACACCAGATGTCTCTGCAGACGCAGAGAGCACAGCAGGTCAAAACAGGAACACAATGCAATACACAATTGTGTGTGTGTGTGTGTGTGTGGTTACCTGTGTATGTGGCGCTCCACTGGCTCTCCACAGCACTGCTACCTGCTGCTGGCGGAACTCATCCTGACACGAAGTCACATGTAGCACTGTTACCATGGCTACCTATAAAAAGAGGCAGCAAGGATATACAAATCAATGCTTTGTTTGTCTGTTGTTTTGAATGACAAAAAAAAAAAGGAAATCACTAATGTATTTGTAGACTAAATACTTTCTGTGTGTGTGTGTCTTACTGTGCACTTGGCTATGGCTAGGTCCAGTTGCGCCAGGTGGGAAACACTGTCTCTGTGTACTGAAACAGATACACCAGCAATGCATTGCCAGTAAATATACAGTACCAACTCTCTGTTATTCTAATAATATTTTCTCTTACCTAAAAGGTGTGGTATTGCCTGATTTCGAGAAACACACTTATTGGCTTTCTTGCAGAGGAGACCACTCTCATATCGGTCTGTTAAAGGTTCCCTGTAGTGCGTTTGGCCTCCAGTATCACTACGGAGCAGTTCTGTTACGAGTGGACCCCTGTTTTGTTTGTCTCATGTATGTGCATGCGGATGGATGATGCAATAAGACTGTCCAGTCAATGGTTTCACGCTATTCCACTAATCAATAGGTGGCGGAAATACACAGCAATGAACCAACATGGAAAAGAAATAGAGTGCTAGTTAGTAAAAAATGGATGTAAACAATGCAGGGTACAAACGTAAGAGAAATTGGCAAATTGCTTTTTAAAAAATGCACTTGACATGTTTGTTAGACCTCAAAAAGTAAATACAATGCCTATTGGTGAGTAACACCGAATGTAAACAATCACTTTTTATTTGATTACAAGGAAACTCCACAGGGCACCTTTAAGGGCCTTTAAGTAGGAACCAGGTGACAGTTAGCTTAGCTTAGCATAAAGATTGGAAGCAAGGAGACAGAGCGAGCCTGGCTCTGCCCAAAAGAAAAAAATCTGCCTACCAGCCTCTATAAAGATGATTAATGACTATCTTGTATCTCTTTAAGTAATCTGTACACAAAACGTAACTATGAAAATTTGCAGTGGGAACTACATGTTTTAACTAGTCTTGGCCAGGCCAGTGATATCCCATTCACAGACATTCATACACTGATGGCAGGAGCTAACTGCCCATCAGTACAGGTAATCTAACCATTCACACACACACTCGCACACTGAAGGCACAGCCCTCGTGTGCAATTTGGGGTTCAGTATCTTGCTCAAGGACACTTCGACAGGTGGGCTGGGGGAAGCCGGGATCGATCCGCCGACCTTCCGATTGGTGGGCGACCCCGCTCTGCCACAAAGCCACGCCAGCCATTCAATTTTACATCTGAATCAAACAAGCCGCCTCGTGGCCTCACCTGCGCTGGTACCGAGGCTGGGGTCGTATCCCAGCATCCCTTCCTCCTGGAACACTCGTTTCAGGTTGACCCTGAGAGCTCCCTCGTGCTCCCCCTCCTCCGCTTTCCTCTCTCCTCCTCCGCTGGTCCTTCTGCCTCTCCCCGTTTCCCTCTCTCTGTACGGGGAGGTCCCCAGCGCCTCTTGAATCTTCTCCTCCCGCTCCTCGTTGGTCCAATTGGATGGGGCCGTCGGCCAATCGATGCCCAGAGCTCGGAGAAAGGTGATGATGTCGCTGTCTTCGGGAAGCATGGGGCAATAGGACACTACAAATCTGAGATAGTTAAGGAGATTGATACTGATCACAGCAGCATTTTTAATTAATTAGCATTTTAACAATTCATCAGTTACTTTTTCAATTAACTAACTAATCATTTAGGCAATTTAGTCTTTAATATGTCAGGAAATCTTCAAAACTATCCATTGAAGTTGCTCAGAGCTGAAAGTGACAGCTTCAGATTGTTTATGTTGTCCAAGCAACAGTCCAAAACCCAATGATACTCATTTTACAATGCAATAAAGCAAAGAAAGAAGTAAATCTTCAGATTTTACATGGAGAAACCAGTCAATGTTTCAAAATTGTCCTTATATGTATATACAATATACATTTTATATACATGTCCTTTCACATATATATGTCCTCACCCCTGTCTTCTCAACAGCACCCCCATATGGTCAGCCAACAAAACAGTCCTCAGATGGCCCAGAGTCAGTGTATCCGGAGTTGGTGTGTTGGGTTTAGGGTGAAGCGCGGGGCAGTTGAGCACCACACAGCCTTGCCTCTGACTTGAGGGCTTCAGGTACTCTGTGGCTCCACCAGCCAGGACAGCCCTGAAGGTCCGGGCCCGATCTACCCTCACCCTCAACCCCTCACCCATTACCTCTCCACCAGCCACAGGGAGAACCCCACCGCCATGGAGGGACAGAACCCTGGACATCACTGCTGGAGGGACCTAGGCAGATAACGGGAACGATTAGAGACTCATACACATGCATGCATGAACACGTACATGCCAGTGTGTGAGGCGGTAAAGACCTGAGGGGAAAAGACAGGGAAAAATGTCAGGTAATTACATATGCATATATGCCAAGTACTAGAGGTGGTCTGATACAGTATACTGGCAAGCAACTGAGATCAGTTGATATTGTAAGGTATCTACTTTTAAAAGCAACTTTGGTATTATGGAATTGGTATTTTGAGATTTTCTACTAGGATGTTATTTAATACTTTCACATTCATTTTTTTTTTTACCTTGCGTAGGTAAAAACATTATACATGCTCATGGTGCACCACACATGGATGCAAGAACACAGCAGATGCAACGTCTGTCTGTCAGTCTGACCCATATTGCACCAGCCACTCATGGGTAAACAATTACTGCTGCAGGCTGTGGTCGATCACGATGGGGCAAAGTAAGCCGCCACTGAGCAATTCGGCGGATTTAGCTCTCTCAGTTTCATTCAAATGTATTCATCATTGAGCTCTTAGGCGTCCGTTGATTTGCTGGATTGAGGTCAGCTTTAACAACCTTGCTCGTCGGACAGGCAGCTGCAATCAGTTGAGCGTTATAAAGCAGATAGTTCCGGTGCTCAGTTGCTATTGGCCGGCTCACGCTCGAAACAGCTGCGAACGCCTTCGGTTCGTTTAAATATCACTGCGCTAGATTTAAAAACGATAAACCCTGTCCGGGAACTATACTGCTTGGCGGAAGAATAACATGCAGACGTTCTTAGCATGCGAAGTTTCACGGTTGACGAGCGCGTGCAGCGATGATTCTTGTTTTCAAAAATGGCTTTTTAGCAAAGGGCTAATGTCAGTGCACCTAACGTTGGCGTTAACGGAAAACGTTAAGACAGAAAACCCCTGAAATGAGCTTTAAACCCAATAAAATGCTGTCAATCCCGACAGGCATCAGCCAAACCAACCTGTCCGTCCGCGTACAGCGTGTTCAGCATCGTGGTTGGCGACAAGAAGTCCCTGTTCCGCAGGTTTTTAGCGCTGCTCTCCTTGAACCACAGCTTCTCCGGTTCAGGGAAGACCTTTTCGCCGTTTGCCCGGCGGGAATCGGGGACATTTTCATGCTTCCCCCGCAGTGCGCAACTCAGCGCCCGTACGGTAGGGGTGATCCGGAGGGGCAAAGACTCCTCGGTATTCTCCATCACCGCCACAACACAAAGAGGAGCGCTTGCCACCAGGGTGTTAGCAAATCCACACCCTGCTCATGTCCTCGGTCGCACTGGCTGGTGCTGATGCAGGCTATGCTTAGCTTCAACACTGCCGAACTGTGCCGGCGTCCAGCCGTACGATCAATCACTGGTCGATGTCGGATATTGGCTGTAAAGGAGGGCTGTATTGGCTGTTTTCTTTTCTTGGCGGAACGAGGGAAGTGCGATCCGTGTTTCTTCCCGAGGTGAATTTCCGTGTTGGACCAGCACAGTGGAACGTTTCGAATACTTCCATGTCGCAATAGCGCCATCCAGTGTATGGCAGGCTAACTGCAATCTTAACTACACCATATGGCCAAAAGTATATGGACACGACATGTTCAAGTGTGTCTTTTGAAC
The DNA here is from genome assembly GCA_011952105.1 of Coreoperca whiteheadi. Taxonomy (NCBI): domain Eukaryota; kingdom Metazoa; phylum Chordata; class Actinopteri; order Centrarchiformes; family Sinipercidae; genus Coreoperca; species Coreoperca whiteheadi. The sequence goes on along the minus strand of CM022479.1, from coordinate 9,831,166 downwards.
ATGTTTCTAAAACACACCGTAGAACTGTGTTTCAGTCAGGATAGCTATGAACTGACTGAGCACGCCCGCGCGCATTATGGGGCACACTCGAGAATTACTAAAAGTTAAAGGAAACATTTGTAAGGGTTGTGATTAAAGACGTTGCACACAATTCATCACAAAACGGATTTGTCGCTGAAAACCCCAGTGAATTATACATTCAGGCTGTATCTTCCACACCTGCCCGTGCTTGTGTGATCAGTCACTGATCTTGTAGATAATTTAAGTTCTAAAATGACGTACAGTATTACAGTTATTGATGCCATTGCCCCCACTAACGTGAAGGTTGTCTCCGGTAAGAAAGAAACACCATAGCGATATGCCAAGCTGGTAAAAGATTTAAGAGTGGCGGAAAACAAATCTCCAGATGAATTATTATGTCTATATAGAGACTTTGCATTTCTAATTTTGAACTGAACTATGCAAAGTAGTCCTCCTCTGATATCATTTCCAAAACCAATAATGCACGTGCCTTATTTGCTGCTGTTGACAAGCTGGCAAACCCTCCTGTGTCAGTAGCCCCTGAGCTTTTATCCATTAAATCGTACAATGGATTTGCGCTCATTCTTTCCTTACAGAATTCAGAAACTCAGACAAGCTGCTGGATCCTCCATCTCAGGTATCGGGCTTGTATTGTACTTGCGTCCACCAAAAAAACTATTCATTTAGCATGACACAATTTGATCCTTTCAACAATATAACCTTGGAGGAAATTGTGCAACATTTGAAATGCTCCTCTTGCTGCTTGGATATTCTCCCTACAGGCGTTTGTAAAAACACGTTTGTAACTGCATGGCATCAAATAGCCAACACTTCTCTACTCTCGGGCTATTTTCCACAGGCCCTGAAAACTGCAGTTATTAAATCACTCTTGGAAAAAAAGAACAATCTAGACAACTGAGTTGTTAAGAACTAAAGGGTCCATATCAAACCTCCCTGATTTTTTTTTTCCGCTCAGGATTTCGACCACAGCACAGATAGTGCTCTTGTTAAGGTCTTGAATGACATCCGCTTAAAGAGACAGTGGAAAGGTTTCAGTCTTGGCATTATTAGATGTAGTGTTGGCTGTTGCTACTGGTGGGTATTTAGGCACAAATGCAGGGCCACGGCTCACAGGTAACATATTTTATTTTATCTCGCAAAAACCGTAGCAAAAAAGTAGTCGATCCTGCGCTGTAGCTTGCCCGGCCGGTCACAAGGCCACAGCTTCTCACCAGCAAATTCAGACATTCACAGCCACCTGGCTGTCTGTGTGAGTGAGCCCTCAGGCGCAGCATGCTACGGCATCTCCTCCCTCTGAGTGTTAGTCGATATGACCCTCAGTCACTAAACTGGACACCGATCATGAACATCTCTGCAATACTGGGCATAATTGGGGAATATTCGGTGCTTAAACTACTGTGCAATACACCCTGTTTTAAATTTAATTGGTGATACTTATTTATACTTCTAATACGGCTGTGCAATATCCTCTGTCCCATTATATATTGTTAATAAGCTACACGTAACTTGACAGTTCATGCACTATTACTTTATACTGTAATATTAACCTCAACTGGTAAACCCGCTTTGTACCTTACACTTATTTAATTTTAAATGTATACTTATACCCACTTTGTAGTTCTTCTTTTCCTTTCGGCTGTTCCCTTTCAGCGGTCGCCACAGCGAATCATGCGCCTCCATCTAACCCTGTCCTCTGCATCCTCTTCACTCACACCAATTAACTTCATGTCCTCTCTCACTACATCCATAAATCTCCTCTTTGGTCTTCCTCTAGACCTCCTGCCTGGCAGCTCCAACCTCAGCATCCTTCTACCAATATATTCGCAGTCTCTCCTCTGAACATGTCCAAACCACCTCAATCTGGCCTCTCTGGCTTTATCTCCGAAACATCTAACATGAGCTGTCCCTCTGATGTACTCGTTCCTGATCCTGTCCATCCTCGTCAATCCCAAAGAGAACCTCAACATCTTAAGCTCTGCCACCTCCAGCTCTGCCTCCAGTGCCACTGTCTCTAAGCTGTACAACATTGCTGGTCTCACCACCGTCTTGAACACCTTTCCTTTCATTCTTGCTGATACTCTTTTATCACACAACACACCTGACACCTTTCTCCACCCGTTCCAACCTGCTTGCATTATTGAGAGAATAAATGAAAGGCAAACGGTTGTACTGCAACTGGACTTCTCTGAAAGAGAAGCTCAGGAATTTGCTGCGTCTGGGGATGATGGGAACGTGAAAGCAGACGTCTTTTAGGTCGATTGATGCGAACCGGTCCACTCACATGGAGAACAAACTTCCTGACTCCCTGCTCATCGTTCTTGGGGATTTCAACAGAGCAAACCTCAGCCATGAACTGCCAAAATACAGACGGCACATTAAGTATCCCACCAGGGAAACTAACGCTCTGGACCATTGTTACACTGTATTAAAGGACGCCTATCGCTCTGTCCCCCGTGCAGCTTTGGGACTCTCTGATCACTGTCTGGTTCATCTTCTCTGAACCTACGGGCAGAAACTAAAATCCATTAAGCCTGTGGTCAGGACTGTGAGGAGATGGACTAACGAGGCAAAGCTGCAATAACAGGCCTGCTTTGCCTGCACTGAGTGGAGTGTTTTTGAGTCTGCAGCCACAGACCTGGATGAACTCTCTGACACTGTGACATCTAACATCAGTTTTTGTGAGGACATTTGTGTGCCGACTAAAACCTTCTGCACATACAACAACAATAAACCCTGGTTTAAAGCAAAACTCAGGTAGCCTCGTCAGGCCAAGGAGGAGGCTTACAGAAGTAGGGACAAAGTTCTGTGTAACCAGGCCAGAAACACACTGACAGAGTTGATCAGGGTAGCCAAGAGAGCTACACGGAGAAGTTGGGAAACAGGTTTTCATCCAAAGTCCCTGCATCAGTGTGGAGAGGCCTGAAGGAGATAACCAGCTACAGGAAACCATCCCCCCAAAACTGACTCGCCAACTGGCTGACGACCTGAATTTTACTGTAGGTTTGATAAGCCCACATTCACCCCCTCACCGGCTCCGACACCAATCAACCACCTACACCCCCTGCCCACTCCCTTACCCCTCGACTGACCCCCCCATCAGCACTCACGGTCTGCGAAGAGGATGTGTGTCGGTTACTTGTGAAGCTTAAACAAATAATAAACAACACGGTCAAAAATGCACATTTTGGTTCCTACAATACCGACCCCTAATTATTATGCCCCAAATAATAATGATACAATTATAAAGAAATTTGTTAAGAAAACTTTCAAAACTAGTAATAGCTGTTTATAAAGACAAATTTAATCAACGAACCGATTGAGCCACAGAAAGCCCCAAAACCATGGTTCCCTGATAGGGAACGAGACGCTGCGTCAGCTGACGCTGTGGGGAATGCCTTCAGCGTGACTGCCTCTGAATCTCTGTATCAACTTAGACCAATCTTGATTGGGTTTAACGTCAACATGTGACGTACGCCGGCAGAACTGGAAGTATAAAGGGAGCCGGCTTCACTGTTGTCATCAGCCTTCTGATCGACTGAAGCAAGCCGCTCACAGGCATGCCGGAAGGATGGCAGCGAGACGCAGCGTCTCGTTCCCTATCAGGGAACCATGGTTACATACGTAACCTGGTATGTTCCCTTTCAAGGGAACTTCAACGCTGCGTCAGCTGACGCTATGGGGAACGCAGTACCAACTCCGCCATGCTGAAGGCATGCCTGTCAGAGTGTAAAGCCAGCAGGGCACACTTCAAGACAAGAGAGCCACAGATCCCGGAGCAGTCTAGGCTGTAAAATCTCACAAAGGTGTGAGGCGAGGACCATCCCGCAGCATCACATATATCGGAGAGGGGGGTTCCCGACCACCAAGCTCTGGAGGATGCCATACTCCGTGTGGAGTGAGCTCTTATCGACAGAGGTGAAGGCAAACTGCGCACCTCGTATGCCGAAACGATAGCCTCAACTATCCACCTGCTAATAGTGTTTGGTAGCCGGGCAGCCCTTACGAGGGGACCCGATGCATACCAGCAATTGGTCTGAATTGCGCCACTGTCCTCCGGACATAAACTCCAGGGCGCTGACTGGACAAAGCAGTTGCAGCCTACCTTCCTGTTCCGCTGACTCTGAAGGAGGATGGAACGCCTGCAGGACTACTGGCCGGGCCACCTCAGTGGGTACTTTAGGTACATAACCCGGCCTGGGATGCAGGATGGCTCTAACTGCGCCTGGAACGATCTCCAGGTTAGCAGGAGCCACCGACAGGGACTGCAGATCTCCCACTCTTGAGAGAAGTCATGGCCAGCAGAAATGCCATCTTTAAGGCCAGACACCTGTCTGATGCATCGTCCAGTGGCTCGAACGGTGCTGTGGCCAATCCATCCAGCACCACTATCAGATCCCCCAGAGGGACTCAGACTCGAACCGGAGGCCTCATCCTCAAGGTGCCACGAAGGAAACTGGTAACAAAGCGGTGCTTCCCAAGCGAGCAGCCATCAACCAAACTGTGAAATGCGGCGAACGCAGCCACATACACCTTAAGTGCAGTGGGGGAAGAGTCCAGGCAAAAACCGGCTATGGAGGAACTCCAGCACTGAAGCCATCGGGCAGTGAACTGGGTCAAGATGGCGCTCCAGGCACCATGTAGTGAAAATGTTCCACTTGTCCGCATACAGTTTCCTCGTGGCAGGGGCTCTAGAGTGTAAGATGGTCTCAACCACCTCGGTAGAGAGACCGGCAGCTTGGAGGTGGTCCTCCTCAGGGGCCAGACCCACAGCTTTAATTTCCCCAGCTGGGGATGGAATATTTCGCCTTGGCCTTGCGACAGCAGGTCCCTCCTGACGGGAAACTCCCACGGGGGGCCATCCAGGAGGGCTACCAGGCCTGAGAACCAGATTCTGGCGGGCCAGAACGGGGCCACGAGCAGCAGCTGGGCCCCTGTTCGGCGAACTCTCTCTAGAACCCCCAGGAGCAGAGCAATCGGGGGAAAAGCGTACAGCCGTAGCCTCGGCCGTGCCTTGGCATCCAGCCCCAGGGGCGCTGGATACACAAGAGGAGAACCAGAGGGGGCAGTGAGGGTTGTCTGAGGACGCAAACAGGTCCACTTGTGCCCTGCCGAATCTCCTCTATATCATCTGCACCGTCTCGGGGTGCAGTCTCCATTCCCTGGGCCTCGGCCTCTGCCTCGACAGGATGTCTGCTCCCACATTGAGGTACCCGGGTATGAAAAGTGCTCTGAGAGAGAGCAACTTCCCCTGGGACCGCAAAAAGGATCTGGGGTTCCAGTCTGCACAGAGGGCGCGACCTCAGACCGCCTTGTCAATTTAAGTAGAAGACCACCGCTGTGTTGTCGGCTCTCAGCGGACAAGCACGTGGCGACCCCTGAGGTCTGGAAGAAAGTGCCGTAAGGCCAACAAGACAGCTCGCATCTCCAGGCAATTTATGTGCCATAGATGCAGGGTCAACCACAGACCTCGGGCTGTGCGCCCCATCCGGTGCTGGAGGCGTCCGTCGAAAGTGTGCGACGGTGATACACCATTCCCAGCACTGGGCCCTGGGTCAGGAACACCCGTTGTCTCCACCTGTCTAAGGCACGCATGCACCTGCGTGTAACCTTGATCAGGCGAAAAGGATTGCCCCTCGGGGAAAATCCAGCGTCCCTGAGCCACCACTGCAGCTGCCTCATGTGCAGCAATCCAAGCGGAATCACGGTGGACGCTGCGGCCATGAGGCCTAACAGTCTCTGAAACCGAAGTGCAGTTAGATGTCGGCCTAGCTGCACCCTGAGTACCATAGTCAGGATTGACTCGACGCGTGCGGGAGACAGTTGTGCCCCACAACGTGACTGAGTCCTACACTACTCCTAGGAACGTTAATCCTTTGTGTTGGAGTGAGCATGTGTTGAGCCTCAACCTCAAGAACCTCAAGTGCGCAAGTACGACATCTCAATGCTGTACCGCGTGAGACAAGACTGGGATAAAATCAACCAGTCGTCCAAAAAAAAATTGAGGATGCGGATCCCTTGGAGTCTGAGAAGAGCCAGGGCAGAGTCCATACACTCCGTGAAGGTGCGAGGGGAGAGTGCTAGGCCGGAGGGAAGCACCCGATATTGGTAAGCTTTGCCCCCGAAAGCGAACCGCAGGAACTTCCGGTGTCCCGAAATGAATGACACGTGGAAGTACGCGTCCTTTAGATCGACTGTGACGAACCAGTCCTCGGACTGAATCAGACTCACAATCATAGGGATCGTCAGCATCCGGAACCTAAGTCTCCTCAGAGAATGGTTCAGGTGACGAAGATCTAAAACGGGACGCAAACCACCGTCTCTCTCGGGACTATGAAGTACCAGCTGTAGAACCCAGTATGCATCCCTCAGGTGGGGATTTGTTTTATGGCCCCATTGTACAAGAGAGAATGTATTTCTCGCTCCATCACCTATGCTTGTACTTGGTGGACCCCTATTTCCAAGATTCCTCGGAATCATGGGGGTGCGGACCGGAACCGAAGCTTGTAACCTTGTCAGACAGTGCGCAAACTCAGTGCAACACGCCAGGTCAAGCTTCTCAAGCGGGCAGAAGGTCCCTCAGGGGAACCAACTTCTCGAGGCTGGTGCCTGGGGGACCTGGAGTGGCGGCCTCGGTTACCCGAAGCGCTGCAGCGGCGGGAAATCCCCGAGGATCGGCATGTACATGCCTGACCGCCCCCGAACCTGCAATGTGAGAGCTGCAGTACCCCGAAGCAATGGAACGGCGGGATTTAACCGGAAAGGAACGTCTACAGGCCTCAGTAGAGGACGCAACCCTGGCCTGACTGCTGCACAGCCGTGCAGGTCTAAAGGCAGCGGTTGCATGGAACTCGCCATGCCCCGAAGCGCCACCGGCGGCAGGGTTAAGAGGCTGAGCTCCCGAGGGCACAATGGGGGAGCAGCAATGTGCTCAACCCCGATGGGGGGGGCACCCTCTGAGGCCCGACGCTCGAGTAAGGGCCTCTTCTGTGAGGCCTGCTGGGCAAGAAGCACGGCCCTCAGGTCCGTCTTCTCCCTCTCAGGTCCTCTCCGAGCAGGCTGGAGCAAGCCCCTAGGCCGCTAGGGAGGGGCACGCTGGGCCACACTCGCTTTCTGAGCCAGCATGTAAGAGCTGCGAGATTTTGAAGGCTGAGGTGGTCCACCCTCAGCTCAGGCCCGAGACCTCTGGTGATGGGGGTTAAACCGTCGTCGTTGCATGGTGGAGCTCCGTCCATTCTCGGATGTGAGGGCTCCGCCAAAGTCGAGGTCCTAAGCAGGTCGGCTGGGCACACCCACACGCATGCCATGGCCAGAAGAACGGCAGGTCCCGATGTGGGCGTGGAGGTGTGGCTAGAAGGAAACACTCACCGAGCTACTCCGGCGATGAGTGTCCTGCTGCTCCGCTGACCAGGCGATATTGAGCCTAACCACCATTTTCCTCTCTTGGGAAAATCACCTCCAGCAGCTCCTCATGCTGTAGTGACTGGGCTGACGAGCCACCCACATCACCACCTTCCACGCTCAGGACATCCAGGTCCTCGGAACTGGATCGTCTCTGCGCGGGCTCCACACCCAGGGCGGAAGACGCTGCAGGCTCAGCCTGGCTTCCGGATCCCGAATGCAGGTAGACTGTTTCAACAAACAACAAACCAGAGCGTCTTATCTCTCCTCAGAGAGGGCACTTACCTTGCTCACAGTCACCCCTCAGGGCTGACAGAGCCTGCTCTCCGTGCAGACAGCAGACACAAGTGTGTGGACTCTGAACACGTCCCCCGTTCCGGTCGGAAGAAGCCGCGATGCGGGCTTCCGGTCCCGAAAATGGGTGGGAATTAGCGGATGAGCCGTGTCTCTCCCGTTTCGCACCAAAGCGGCGCGAGCTCCCGAGGAGATGCTCACGCTGCTCGCGGTCAACCTCGAGGGCTGACAGAGCGAGCTCTCAACCCAAAACAGCCAACCAAAACACAAAAACAAAACACCTTAATTAACTTGACAACACGTGCGCGGCATTTAGAAAACGCTGCAAGTACACTTTATTCTGCGCATGCGCTCAAGTGGCCACCGTGTGCGTCTCGCAGAGCGAAGAAGTAGAATTCTATCAGTAATTTTAATGGTTTGTAAGGCGATTTAGTGTTTATGACAGATAGGAAGCGCTATTTGTGAGCATTTGGCCTCCCCAACGTTCGTAACAGGTGAACCTTTACCTTGACTTTCAGTTTTCAAAATGCCCAACAAAGCTTTTCTTTGAATCTCCGCGCCCCTGCGAGGTAAGTGCAAGTAAGGAGAAACAGCGCAAAGCAAAATAACAGAAAAACAATGAACAAATGATGCGGATCACAAGCCTTTCTAGTGTTTCATGTGTTGTCAAATTGATGAAGATGTGTTCTTAGTTTGCTTGTGTTTTCTAGCATAGTGTTGCAGTGCGTTTGCCCTTTTTGATTAGTTATTTAAGCTTTATTTAACCAGAAGAGTCGCACTGAGATTAAAAACCTATTTTTCAAGGGAATCCTGGCCAAGAGGCAGCGACATTTACACAATTCTAGACACACAAAGAAACATTAAAACAACACAGGTTGTCGGCCAACGTAGGAACCGGAAAGCCTAACTGTGGGGGGTTTGGAGCTTTTGGACGAAACATGCAGTTTGAACATTGCCTTTAGGAAACAGTGACTGGCATTTAAAAAAAATAATAAAATTAAAAATTCTGACATCTGATAGACCAAACGTTTTTTTTTGTACCATACTTGTAAAGATTTTCTCTTAAAAGAGCATCAGCATAACGTTTAACGAGAAAAGAATCGTATCATAGTTCCATGCGTTTGGTGATATTAGCCACGGAGTGAGTGCTCCACAATAGACTATCTTTGAGCACGTCCTCTTCCGGCGCTACAATGTGACGTAAAGGGCGCAACTATACAAGAGTAATAAGTAATAAGTTGGGACTACCGTCTGTGGTGGACACCATAGACTGGTTGAGACGCTTCTGCGGTGCAATTTGTCCCAATTGGAGAAGATGCACAACTGGCAGGAGAACGAAATCAAAGAACTTTTGACCATCAGGGGGTCGGAGACGATCCGCAGCCAGATCACGGGCACAGTGAAGGACTCCGTGGTGTACAACAGGATGACCAAACTGCTGGCGGAGAGGGGGGTGTACAGGTCCCACATGCAGGTGATCAGCAAGCTGAAGGCGCTGAGGAAGCAGTACGCCAAGTATCACCAGCAGAGGACCCGCTGTGGCAGCGGCCGCGTCGACTGGCCGTTTTATGAGCAGTGCCACGAGGTTTTCGGGCATGCCCCCGTCGGGAACCCGGTGAAGCGGCGCGGGAGCCCCACGCCCCCGCCGCCGCCTCCTTCGCCGCCGCCGCCGCCTGCCGTCAGCGAGGAGCATGAGGAGGTTGTAGTCGGCCTCTGGGACGAGGTTGACGACAGGGAGATCAACAAGCATCTCGGTCCAGTGGAGGCAGAGGACGACGATGAGCAGTACAGCCCGTCCGAACACTTACAGCCCATTAACGCCAGTAAGTACATGTGTTCGCATGTTCAGAAACGATACAGGGCTGACGCGCAGGGCCGGAGCTCCCGGACACCACTAGGCGCAGGGGTTGGTGTTTGACCGCCTTGTACCCAGGGCCGGCTCTGTAAATCTGGGGGGCCCTAAGCAGGATCATTTTACGGGCCCTGCCTTGCAGTGAATAATGGAGTACTGCCACCGCAAACCAGCACCTGTATACAATCTAACCCGTACACATTTCATCTGTACCTCTTTTAACATGATTGCCTACAATTATTTGACTGCACTCATTGAAACAGTACACATTTCTACATCTTTATTACAGTCTGAATGCCTTGTAAATTTCAAAACAGCCCTAACTGTTTTTGTCCCCTAGCCGGCTTAAAACCTTTAGTATTAAAAAAATCTTCAATAAAGTTATTGCGTATATACTACATGTGTTGCTGGAGTCTCGATCTTTGAACTTCTTTTCCCTTTTCCACACTTTAAAAAGAGGTAGTAAGTAGCAGTAATTCCACTGCTTCCTTCTAAAATGATTTAAACATACTCTTCTATTGACGTATCAAAGAGATACAAAAGATTCTAGTTTGAGTTGGGTTTTATTGTTTATATATTCCAACAAAAACACTACTTCAGCGAACAATCATTAGCCAAATGTGTATATAAAATGTTTAGTTATAAAATATATACATACACTTAATGAAAAACTCTAGGTAACACTTTTTACATTTTGTAGTGGCATTGTTACACGTTACATGTAGTTACTATAGTAATAACAGTATATTATGCATAATTGCATGTAAGTTAACTAACCCTAAACCACACACTAATCCTACCTTAACCCTAACCACATGTAAGTACCTATCGTTACTTAGTATTAGCCGGTATGTAAATGTGTAATTACACTGTTACACGGACACCTAAACATAAAGTGTAACCAAACTCTAATACCCATTTCACACATTGAGTACACATTCAAACCCCAAAACAGTAAACAACAAAACAATTAACAGGGTTTAAAATGCAATGAATGATACATAAATAAGCAAATAATATAAATAAGAAAAAAAAAGGAAGAAACTATGTCTAAAACCCTAAAAAGAAAAAAAAAACACAAACTTTCACTTCACCCCATCTCCTTTTTATTCCCTGTTCCTTCTGCTTTTTGAGATGCAAAGTCCTCTATAATGTCATCATAGGACATCTTGCTTCCAACCTGGTGGTTGACACTGATGATTGACAGGCCACTGAGGCGTTCTTGTGCCATGGTAGCGTTATTAAGGACGTGGGCATTAATATTAGGCCTGATTCGCCTGGCGTAACGTTACCACGCCCTTAAATTACGTCATTAAAAATGAACTTACCTTGCACTTGTCTCTTCTCATCGTCATCCATAAGGAGAGCCGGCTCTGCTTGTACCACATCTGAACCCAATATCGAATCCACTTACAAATCCCTAATTCAATCATTTTTTATTAACCAAAGTTATATGTGACTAGAGGTACATTTTAAAAATTGTCATTTAAAGAACTACACCGGTGGTTTTGTAAGATAAGTGACATATTTGGCATTGAGCTTAATGTTTTGTAGATTGCTCTTTGCATTTGAAATGAAGAGCCACCAACCGGAAGGTCGCCGGTTCGATCCCGGCTTCCCCCAGCCTCACACGTGTCGAAGTGTCCTTGAGCAAGATGCTGAACCCCAAAAATTGCTCCCGAAGCTGCGCCTTCGGTCGGTGAGTGTGTGTAAGTCGTTTGGCTAAAAGCGTCTGCTAAATGTAAATGTAGAGCGAAGAGTTCTAATTCAATAAAAAAAAAATAAAGAGATTTGTCAGACAGTGAGATTATTGAACCTGGGGATTTTAACTTATAGCCATTTATTGCAAAAAAATACTATAAACTAGGTTGCGAGTCAAACCAACTATCATAACCGAACCCTATCGAGGGCACTAGCAGCTCCTTTCCAAGTTAACGCTCTTCATACGCTCGTATGTAATGTGTCAACGGTCATCGCACGGAGAAGTGTGATGGGTTGGTTGCTGAGCCTGGGGCCTATTGGCCCGTGAACATGCAGGCTTTGGTTGCTGCACCAGCGTCTGTTGTACGGAGTCCTACAAACCTTCTGTCTGGGGAAACCGCATACTGTGTGCTATGACTAAAACGCGGCAATAATGGACACATCAGTATGCACCAAAATATACCAAACTGCCCTGGGGAGGTTCTCACAGGGAGTCCGACAAGCAGCCCACATATTTAAGGTTTGAAACCCTCTGAAGCGGTGCACCGCTGCCACAAACAGCCACAGAATTAGGAAGCATTTTTCACTTTGCCTCCTCAAACGTGGCACTGACAAACGTTACTCCTTCTACCCTTCAATAAATTAAGCTATGGGCTGTTGTTTGTTTGTGTTGCATACATTCTCATGAGATCCCGTCACGATGCCGAAAGAATAGGAATGTTTTGTTTGTTTTTTTTAAAGAGAAGAAGCAGCAACATTTCTCCTGACTGTCTTAAATACGTGAGCTAGTGGTCGTTTGCTCCTGTACGTTGTAATCTTGAAGCAACCTAACGCCACTGGTGCTTTTTTAAGGTGAAGACTGAAGTGTCTGTTTTTACCCAGTTTTAAGCCTAGTGCGCTCGGTGATCAAGTGCTGACTGACAGTGGCACGTCTGCCACGGCCCACTCATGTATTTAACTCCTTTTCTCCATCCTCGCTGTTCATAGCCATCAAACCGATCGACAGTGGAGGAGACCCACAGCCCAGTCTGGTGGGTGAACCCACAAGTGCACTCTGCGGTTTACTGATGTCACATCCTAAGATTTCTGCCACAACTCGGTCACCTGACGTCTTGTTGCCGTTCGAAACTGCAAGCGGACGGACATGTATCTAATGTAGGTTTAAATACGCGTGGCATTAGTATGCGTATTCTATGGCCGTGTTCTGTCCTAATGAAGACACAGGCTTTGTAATTGCTGGTGTCGGCTTTACTCCAGCACGTTGGATACGGAGGTAAGAAATGAAAATAATGTGTGAAGGATGTGAACACCCTTACAGCTGAAAGTCCGCACTTAAACCTCGTGGTCATTGTTTTCTGTCAAGCACAGACGAAGCAATCAAAAAAAAAAAAGTGCGACCAACAGCCCCCTCTCTTGTTGTCTCATAGCCTATTTTAGTCCCACGACCCACACGCAAACGGGCGAGGT
>CM022479.1:9803445-9818063 GCA_011952105.1 Coreoperca whiteheadi | reverse complement strand
TCTCCGTGCAGACAGCAGACACAAGTGTGTGGACTCTGAACACGTCCCCCGTTCCGGTCGGAAGAAGCCGCGATGCGGGCTTCCGGTCCCGAAAATGGGTGGGAATTAGCGGATGAGCCGTGTCTCTCCCGTTTCGCACCAAAGCGGCGCGAGCTCCCGAGGAGATGCTCACGCTGCTCGCGGTCAACCTCGAGGGCTGACAGAGCGAGCTCTCAACCCAAAACAGCCAACCAAAACACAAAAACAAAACACCTTAATTAACTTGACAACACGTGCGCGGCATTTAGAAAACGCTGCAAGTACACTTTATTCTGCGCATGCGCTCAAGTGGCCACCGTGTGCGTCTCGCAGAGCGAAGAAGTAGAATTCTATCAGTAATTTTAATGGTTTGTAAGGCGATTTAGTGTTTATGACAGATAGGAAGCGCTATTTGTGAGCATTTGGCCTCCCCAACGTTCGTAACAGGTGAACCTTTACCTTGACTTTCAGTTTTCAAAATGCCCAACAAAGCTTTTCTTTGAATCTCCGCGCCCCTGCGAGGTAAGTGCAAGTAAGGAGAAACAGCGCAAAGCAAAATAACAGAAAAACAATGAACAAATGATGCGGATCACAAGCCTTTCTAGTGTTTCATGTGTTGTCAAATTGATGAAGATGTGTTCTTAGTTTGCTTGTGTTTTCTAGCATAGTGTTGCAGTGCGTTTGCCCTTTTTGATTAGTTATTTAAGCTTTATTTAACCAGAAGAGTCGCACTGAGATTAAAAACCTATTTTTCAAGGGAATCCTGGCCAAGAGGCAGCGACATTTACACAATTCTAGACACACAAAGAAACATTAAAACAACACAGGTTGTCGGCCAACGTAGGAACCGGAAAGCCTAACTGTGGGGGGTTTGGAGCTTTTGGACGAAACATGCAGTTTGAACATTGCCTTTAGGAAACAGTGACTGGCATTTAAAAAAAATAATAAAATTAAAAATTCTGACATCTGATAGACCAAACGTTTTTTTTTGTACCATACTTGTAAAGATTTTCTCTTAAAAGAGCATCAGCATAACGTTTAACGAGAAAAGAATCGTATCATAGTTCCATGCGTTTGGTGATATTAGCCACGGAGTGAGTGCTCCACAATAGACTATCTTTGAGCACGTCCTCTTCCGGCGCTACAATGTGACGTAAAGGGCGCAACTATACAAGAGTAATAAGTAATAAGTTGGGACTACCGTCTGTGGTGGACACCATAGACTGGTTGAGACGCTTCTGCGGTGCAATTTGTCCCAATTGGAGAAGATGCACAACTGGCAGGAGAACGAAATCAAAGAACTTTTGACCATCAGGGGGTCGGAGACGATCCGCAGCCAGATCACGGGCACAGTGAAGGACTCCGTGGTGTACAACAGGATGACCAAACTGCTGGCGGAGAGGGGGGTGTACAGGTCCCACATGCAGGTGATCAGCAAGCTGAAGGCGCTGAGGAAGCAGTACGCCAAGTATCACCAGCAGAGGACCCGCTGTGGCAGCGGCCGCGTCGACTGGCCGTTTTATGAGCAGTGCCACGAGGTTTTCGGGCATGCCCCCGTCGGGAACCCGGTGAAGCGGCGCGGGAGCCCCACGCCCCCGCCGCCGCCTCCTTCGCCGCCGCCGCCGCCTGCCGTCAGCGAGGAGCATGAGGAGGTTGTAGTCGGCCTCTGGGACGAGGTTGACGACAGGGAGATCAACAAGCATCTCGGTCCAGTGGAGGCAGAGGACGACGATGAGCAGTACAGCCCGTCCGAACACTTACAGCCCATTAACGCCAGTAAGTACATGTGTTCGCATGTTCAGAAACGATACAGGGCTGACGCGCAGGGCCGGAGCTCCCGGACACCACTAGGCGCAGGGGTTGGTGTTTGACCGCCTTGTACCCAGGGCCGGCTCTGTAAATCTGGGGGGCCCTAAGCAGGATCATTTTACGGGCCCTGCCTTGCAGTGAATAATGGAGTACTGCCACCGCAAACCAGCACCTGTATACAATCTAACCCGTACACATTTCATCTGTACCTCTTTTAACATGATTGCCTACAATTATTTGACTGCACTCATTGAAACAGTACACATTTCTACATCTTTATTACAGTCTGAATGCCTTGTAAATTTCAAAACAGCCCTAACTGTTTTTGTCCCCTAGCCGGCTTAAAACCTTTAGTATTAAAAAAATCTTCAATAAAGTTATTGCGTATATACTACATGTGTTGCTGGAGTCTCGATCTTTGAACTTCTTTTCCCTTTTCCACACTTTAAAAAGAGGTAGTAAGTAGCAGTAATTCCACTGCTTCCTTCTAAAATGATTTAAACATACTCTTCTATTGACGTATCAAAGAGATACAAAAGATTCTAGTTTGAGTTGGGTTTTATTGTTTATATATTCCAACAAAAACACTACTTCAGCGAACAATCATTAGCCAAATGTGTATATAAAATGTTTAGTTATAAAATATATACATACACTTAATGAAAAACTCTAGGTAACACTTTTTACATTTTGTAGTGGCATTGTTACACGTTACATGTAGTTACTATAGTAATAACAGTATATTATGCATAATTGCATGTAAGTTAACTAACCCTAAACCACACACTAATCCTACCTTAACCCTAACCACATGTAAGTACCTATCGTTACTTAGTATTAGCCGGTATGTAAATGTGTAATTACACTGTTACACGGACACCTAAACATAAAGTGTAACCAAACTCTAATACCCATTTCACACATTGAGTACACATTCAAACCCCAAAACAGTAAACAACAAAACAATTAACAGGGTTTAAAATGCAATGAATGATACATAAATAAGCAAATAATATAAATAAGAAAAAAAAAGGAAGAAACTATGTCTAAATCCCTAAAAAGAAAAAAAAACACAAACTTTCACTTCTCCCCATCTCCTTTTTATTCCCTGTTCCTTCTGCTTTTTGAGATGCAAAGTCCTCTATAATGTCATCATAGGACATCTTGCTTCCAACCTGGTGGTTGACACTGATGATTGACAGGCCACTGAGGCGTTCTTGTGCCATGGTAGCGTTATTAAGGACGTGGGCATTAATATTAGGCCTGATTCGCCTGGCGTAACGTTACCACGCCCTTAAATTACGTCATTAAAAATGAACTTACCTTGCACTTGTCTCTTCTCATCCTTATCCATAAGGAGAGCCGGCTCTGCTTGTACCACATCTGAACCCAATATCGAATCCACTTACAAATCCTTAATTCAATCATTTTTTATTAACCAAAGTTATATGTGACTAGAGGTACATTTTAAAAATTGTCATTTAAAGAACTACACCGGTGGTTTTGTAAGATAAGTGACATATTTGGCATTGAGCTTAATGTTTTTGTAGATTGCTCTTTGCATTTGAAATGAAGAGCCACCAACCGGAAGGTCGCCGGTTCGATCCCGGCTTCCCCCAGCCTCACACGTGTCGAAGTGTCCTTGAGCAAGATGCTGAACCCCAAAAATTGCTCCCGAAGCTGCGCCTTCGGTCGGTGAGTGTGTGTAAGTCGTTTGGCTAAAAGCGTCTGCTAAATGTAAATGTAGAGCGAAGAGTTCTAATTCAATAAAAAAAAAATAAACAGATTTGTCAGACAGTGAGATTATTGAACCTGGGGATTTTAACTTATAGCCATTTATTGCAAAAAAATACTATAAACTAGGTTGCGAGTCAAACCAACTATCATAACCGAACCCTATCGAGGGCACTAGCAGCTCCTTTCCAAGTTAACGCTCTTCATACGCTCGTATGTAATGTGTCAACGGTCATCGCACGGAGAAGTGTGATGGGTTGGTTGCTGAGCCTGGGGCCTATTGGCCCGTGAACATGCAGGCTTTGGTTGCTGCACCAGCGTCTGTTGTACGGAGTCCTACAAACCTTCTGTCTGGGGAAACCGCATACTGTGTGCTATGACTAAAACGCGGCAATAATGGACACATCAGTATGCACCAAAATATACCAAACTGCCCTGGGGAGGTTCTCACAGGGAGTCCGACAAGCAGCCCACATATTTAAGGTTTGAAACCCTCTGAAGCGGTGCACGTGGCACTGACAAACGTTACTCCTTCTACCCTTCAATAAATTAAGCTATGGGCTGTTGTTTGTTTGTGTTGCATACATTCTCATGAGATCCCGTCACGATGCCGAAAGAATGGGAATGTTTTGTTTGTTTTTTTTTTAAAGAGATGAAGCAGCAACATTTCTCCTGACTGTCTTAAATACGTGAGCTAGTGGTCGTTTGCTCCTGTACGTTGTAATCTTGAAGCAACCTAACGCCACTGGTGCTTTTTTAAGGTGAAGACTGAAGTGTCTGTTTTTACCCAGTTTTAAGCCTAGTGCGCTCGGTGATCAAGTGCTGACGGACAGTGGCACGTCTGCCACGGCCCACTCACGTATTTAACTCCTTTTCTCCATCCTCGCTGTTCATAGCCATCAAACCGATCGACAGTGGAGGAGACCCACAAGTGCATTCTGCGGTTTACTGATGTCACATCCTAAGATTTCTGCCACAACTCGGTCACCTGACGTCTTGTTGCCGTTCGAAACTGCAAGCGGACGGACATGTATCTAATGTAGGTTTAAATACGCGTGGCATTAGTATGCGTATTCTATGGCCGTGTTCTGTCCTAATGAAGACACAGGCTTTGTAATTGCTGGTGTCGGCTTTACTCCAGCACGTTGGATACGGAGGTAAGAAATGAAAATAATGTGTGAAGGATGTGAACACCCTTACAGCTGAAAGTCCGCACTTAAACCTCGTGGTCATTGTTTTCTGTCAAGCACAGACGAAGCAATCAAAAAAAAAAAAGTGTGACCGGCTGCTCTGTCTCTTTTTGTCTCATAGCATATACAGTTCCGTCGAAGAAAAAGAAAACGACCGTGCTGGAGCAAGTCTCTACTTTAGTGTCGGCAACCGTCGCGCAGCTCAGGGAGATGGACGCCTCCATGCAGGCGCAGGAGGAGGCGCGGCTGCGAACGTTGATGGACCATGAGAAGGAAATGCAGAACAATCTAATGGGTCAGCTGGTAGCCATGCAAGAAAGGATCAGCCGGGAAAACCACGAGAGGCAGCTGGAGCTCGTGGACAGGATACTCTCTAGGTTCCCTTCGCCTTCCGCACCTTCAGCTCCCTGACCGGCACTTCCCGTGCGAGTGGTATGACAGGGTTATTCAGATGCAGGGAGCACCTCTGTCTCTCGCCTCCGACGGCTGACTAGTGCCTAAGTCCACGTTCCTTTTTTTGGTTCCCGCTGCATTTTTCAACAATTTAAGGCAAGATGAGTCACTAGGATCATCTTGCCTTTAAGCTCGACTCTGCTCACTTGCAGCTAATACAGATCCAGGGTAAAAAAAACAAAAAAAACAACACAAAAACACGTGCTCTGTTCTAAGGCACTGCTGATATGATATAACTTGGTTTTTATTTGGCTATTTAGCACTTCCAAAATACCACTGTGAACTGGTAGACAGTGGTGCTGAAAAGACACGTGAGTGCCAAGGAAGAACATTGAAGCTGCACCGTAATAGCTGACTGTAGCACTGTCGTTCCCCTTCTAAAAATGATTTCTTAAATGCATATTGCGATGATGTTTTCACATGCAATATACAAAACAGTGTCGGCAGTACACATTTTTCCAAATTTTACACCCCATTTTACAGCTAAAACAAACAGTTATGACTGTAAACTCCAAATGCTCGAGTCCATTTAAGTTGGCTAGCTAGACTGTGAATTGGTGGATTTATACGATACATGGATAATTATGCAGAGCACAACCGATCATTTAAAGACGTATTATTATTGCATATGCACTTTCTGACTCCACCGACTCAAAACGTGCTTAACGTTGTCTGAATGTGCGTGCCAGGACACCAGCTCTGTGTCATGTGAGGCTGAAAATCTGAAATTGGAGACATAGCCGCTGCAGTGCAAACATAGCCTTCAGTTAACATGACGGGACACAAATGAGTCCCAAAAAAAACCAACCAAAGGCGGTTTCTGATGGACGTATGGACGTACTGTACCGCTTCTAAAGCAAGACCAATCGCGCAGGCAGCCGGCGTTGTAGGAGTTCTTAACAAAACATTTGCTTTCGTTTGGGATCATTCCGCTCACAAGCGCTATTCTAAAGCGTGACTTCAGTACAGAACAGTTACTGGACAACACGGGTGGTTGTATTGTTGATCTTTGGCATTTAGAAAAAGCGTCGCTGCGTCAAAACATTGATGTAAATATCATGTTTCGCCCAGCAGTGCTCCCCCCCCGAGCAAGATGAAACCAGAGTGAGCTATATGCACCGCTGGAACGCTGTAGTAGAAGAAAAGCTGCTCTTCAACGGTTCACGAACGGTCTGTTTGTAGCACGGCTCAGAAATCACGTATGGCGACAGGTACTGTAAGAACGATACGCACAGTTACCGATCATTTAAAATTCGGATATTTATTAGAAATATTTATCTAGAAATACTATACAGAAATAAGAACAACAAAGGTGGCGGTACACTTCACAAACGGACAATCTAAAATATTTTGAAGTAAGTGCGCTGGTGGCGCTGTTCTAGGTGTCATTCTTGGCTGACACGAAATTCCCGGTTGCGTTTACGGCTATCAGCAATCCGGGAGATAACGTGTCATTGAGGAAAAAACACCTTGTGCAGCTAGAGTTCAGTCATTGCGCTCCAATATACCCTGTTTTAAAAATGACTCCACAGCATTAAACATTAGGCCTCACCTGTGCTAGTTTCACTTTCCTTATTGATTTAAGAGAACCAAAACTGTAATGGGCCGTCTGAATTTGAAATAGTGAGCAGATAGCGCTGGCATTTTTTGGGGAATCAAAAGGAGCAGACTAAGCAAAATAGGCTTTGGTTTCTACATGTGCGGCTCAGTCCGCTTGAATGTGTATTTGTACTGTAGATAATTTTATACGGTTTCCTGTGTTTTACTGTTTTTGAATGTTTTATTTTCCTGAATGGAACAATAAAGATTTCAACTAAAATAATTTCGATTCATTTTCAAACAGCGCCAGGTTTCAAGAAGTGCAGAGTAATCTGAAATTGAAAAGGGACGGCGTGACAAGTGATTTGTGGTAGCAGGAGAGTGCCCCGCGCAAGTATCCTGTCGACGAAGTGCTCGGCCGCAGCCCGACTGCTCAGGATGTGCTGTGCATTGTGGGATGGAAACGGACCCCATAACCAGCTGGAGCTCGGAATCACAGCTGCATTATGGGTTCCGTTACAATCCCACCCACCAAGTAAAGCTTCAGCTCCGGGCTCAGGTCTGGTCAGGTTAACACAGCTGAAAGGAAAGGAAGAAAAGGTGAATTAACATCACATGAGTGGGACGAATGGACCAAAATGTTATGCTTTGATCTGCAGGTCCTGGAAGACTTTCAAACTATTTTTGCAGTCCGTTCAGTTAGTCGCAGCTTTTCAAAGTAAGGAAAACTACGTGAGCCAAGCAGACGAATGCCACTTTCCTCCTTTTAGTACAGCTTAGCTATCCACTACAGGATTTCAATGACTTGCAAATGAGCGTCGTTTCCAATGACTACGTGAGCAGCACAAAGTTCACAATTCTATCACAATTCCGTCTGTCTGTTTGAACTAAATGTTAAATGTTTTCTTCTTGAGCTATACAGTATATGTGGGAGGGGAGAAAACACATTTTATAACAATTGACTGGAACACGGATTCTCAGAGAAAATATTGTTTTGTTTTTTCGGTCGTTCTTTAAGTTGAGATTATAAATGACTTGTGTTACTTTTCAACTGTTTGGTCGAACGCTAACCCTCCATTTTCACTCCACCTTTACGGCAGCTGCTAGAAAAACACAAATGGCGGTGTTAACAGGTTTAAAGGGAATCCAAGTTCACTGGATTGTGGTGTAACATAAAACAGGGCCGCCATTTAAAAGTCATCCATCCACTCAGCTGTAACTTGGGGGTGTTAAACTCATTCGTGAGTGAAACCGCGAAATTACAATGTAGGCAGAGTTAGCTTTTGCTAAAAGAAATCGCTGAAAACAAGGCAAAGCTCCTTGTGAATAGCCAAAGGTTCCCTAATCACGACAGCTTCAAGAAAAAAAAAAAGCTCATAATCTAATTTCATTGAATGTTGTAAAACAAGATCAAGGAATTTACTGCATATAATGGCACCAAAGCCCCTGTATTCACAAAATGTGCCCTTGGGACTTGTTTCAGATTTGAGCACATCAAAAACAAATAGGCATTATATGCATTTTATAGGATGAATCATTTTATTTTATAATCCATTTTTAGGATACTATTTTTGATTTGGTGTATTTGCGGTTTAAATGGAAGCAAATGAGACATTTAAACTAGCAGGCCTTTAGCCAAGAGGAAATAATGATATTAAAGTCTGTTTTCTGTAAAAGGAAACCACAAACACAGTCAATGTAAATAAACGTGTTCTTGTGTTTGCCGGTCAGGCCGTATTTTAAAAAGGTGTATCAAAGCGACAAATAAAAGCTTAGAGTAGAGATTAGATTAACCTTTAAGGAAATACTGCTACATTTTTAGCATCAAGCCACCTTAGCACAAGTCCAACACTGGTCTTGTCAATAGCTTATTCTACTATAACACTCTGGATAAGGTGGCGCCGCAGGAGTATGCCAATATCTATCCCAACCAAACGAAATGAAGAAATTGTTCTTGGAGACGACATAAGCAAGCTTAAAATTGTATAAGCACGCACATTTAGACGATTTCTGCAACTGAACCGTGTTAGATTTACCAACGTTTTCTCACAGACGGTCCCTAAAATTCTGGAGCAGGAAATGTTATCACTTACAGTATCACAGTTACAAGTAGCGGTGCCCCGTCTTGAAAAACCTGTTGTGTATCATGTGTTGGGAGGCGGAAAAAAAGACAGCAAGCGAGACAGGGCACAAGAGGTCAGCTTGACAAGGAAGAGCTGATAGAACGATAAAAGGAAGGAGAGAGCTGACAAAAAAAAATAAATTAAGGAAGAGATTTACATAGTAGGGCTCGTCCTATGAAGCTTATAATAGGTTTTAGATCCTGATTCAAAGCCACGTTAACTTCTCATGACCTCAAAGGCTTAAAAAGACCCTGAAAAACTAACCCCTGAAAGGTAAGAGGCAGTTAACGAAAGCAAGAGCGGAGTTGGATAAAATGACAGAGGCTGAAACATGCTTTCATTTTGTAATCTGCACTTGAACCCTTGATAAGAAAGCTTAAAGGCTCTAAAAGCGAGACGACGGAAGGAACACACACGTTCATTAGACGCAGTCAAACCAAAATTTCGGGAGGAGAGTCCACCTACGAAGTATAAAGGTAAGAAGCCAAATCGGGAGACAGAGAGAGGTGGAATGAGGACTTGCACTTTACACATCCACTGGAGTGAAAGCAAAGTGAAAGTATAAGGAACTGGCAAAAAGCACACCGGGTTAAACTATTCACAGTGATGATAAAGTTTGAAAAACAGAGTCTAAAAATTCTCACCAACATCTCAGAGCAGTGCGTCCTCCTCCCGCAGTCCCATCTGCCAACAGCACTGGGAGTCCAAACTTCCTCTTTAAATACTCTAGAGATTAATTTCACTTTCACTTCTCCCGATCAGACCAAACTCCTCCTTTCCTTCCTCTATCCACTCCCTCTCGGTCTCCTCTCCTTGCCGGAGAGAGACACAACAGTTCCTCCCTTGCGTTTTTTGAAGTGTCCTTTATTTCAGATATACTCTAGGCTGAACACAAGCGCTTATCTTTGGTCATTTTACCTGCTTGTTCGTCGCGAGCAAGCGATCAGTTGTCACGTGAGGTTGAATTTATTTCGTTGTATTTCAGTTCATGAATTAAGCCGGAACTGATTAGGCATATTTTGAATTAAAAGTTTTTATATATTATGTGATATTCAAACATTTATATACCCTTGTAATAGGTTAAGGACAGACAAGTGAAGTAAAATCAGTCAATTATGTTTTGTGTAATGACTGAAATGTATTTATATTAGAAGGTGAATACAGAAGGTGCACCTTGGCTGATTTACTGTTTTCTGCAGTTCTTTTGTCAGTTTTGCCAGTTGTTATGGGTCTGTCCTAGGTAATGTCAAGATTTAAACCTGCTGAGATATAAATTACAAAAACAATCCAAAAAATACAGAAACAAATGACAAAAGTGGAACCACTGTGAAGAGTTTTCACTGGAAATGCTCGATGCTAAAAAAAATAAATAAATAAAAAAGTCTATATGAAAACTGATGACGGTGCCATGACAGTGAATTATCTTGACTAACGAGGACCCTGTTTCTGGAAAGAGATTTTTTTTGGGGTTACATTTTCCTACATGTAATTTTACAGTTCTGTAAGTACCACAAAAAAATCATTTGATGATACCTCAAAACCTGGACAAATAAAACCAAATCCATCCGTGTGGCTAGATACCATCGGGGGTAAGTGAGAAAAATGTTGGGTTTTTTTGTGGAGGAACCAGCCCTTACAATTAGTTTTTATTTGCTGTGGCTGAGGCTCCTTGCTGCTTTGCTGAGCTTTTAGCCCCCTGTACAACGCACTTTTGTAGAGGTGTAGTTTGCCCAGTTAAATTAAAGAGTAAAGAATATATTTTCGCTATATTATTAAGAAAATTATATTTAGAAAGTGAAAACCGGCCTGGAAATTTCAGAAAATCCGGTTCTAATAATATTCAGGTAGTTTTGGTCCAATTCGGTTTTATATGTAGTATGTTTCTTGGTCTCAAACTAAGCCTGTGTGGTTACTTTATTTGCTAGGACTGCCTCGAAAATATATATATATTTTTTTAACGCTCAATCTTCTCCACATACTTAAGGACAGTTAATGTAAAGTCTGCCTTTAGGATATGTGGGAAACAAAAACCCCCCATTATCATTATAAGTAGTAGTAGCTGCAGTAATAGTTTTTCTAGGGCTGTTTAAAGGTGCAGTAATAGTAATAGTAGCAGTAACGGTAGCAGTACTAACATTAATACTAGTCATGATCATAGTAGTAACAGCAGTGGTTCCCAGTAAGCTTTAATTTTGTGACTTGCATGTCAAACGTTATCTAGTTGTTCAGGTATAAAATAAGCTAAATTTGGTTGAAACGTTAGATTCCTTAGACATGTAGCTTACACATAATGGCTTCAACAGCATTTCAGTAATATATTTCAATGGATAATTAGGATCTGCTTAACATTGAAATATAGTAATTTAATCAAAATTAAGAGTTATAGGCAACCTAGACATTAAAAACCCCCATAAAGGTTTCAATCCAGGTAGTAAACCGTATTCCATGAATTACGTGTAAAGCCCTCCTCTTTCAGCTGTGCTGAGTGAGACCTGCAAACTGACTGAAACGTCTTCATGTGGCATGATGGATGAGGTGAGACAGGTGTGACCAACGGAGCGTGACCGGAGGAGTCCCATCCGGCTCTCTTTGTTTTCAGCCTGGAAAGTCCGGTGGCTTTGACCAGTACCCGATCCTCCCTGGAGACTCCCAGCAGGCAGAGCGAAGGTGAGGTATGTGGAGAGAAGGCGGTTGCTTGTTCTCTGATGGAGGAAAACGGAGCATCACTCGAGCACTGAACATCTTTAGCGGTAATTCCGTAGGTTATCTGATTGGATAGACTTGCAACAAATTGGGCGCCTGCTTCTCAAAAGTGAATACTGGAATAAATGCCACGTTGCAGACTTTTACTTACGTGTACACCCGTTGTTTCTGTGTTAACCATAGATTCTTAAAGGTAACCCCTTCGAAAGCTCAGTTGTTTTTCTTTTGTACCAGATGAAATTACAAAGATGCAAAAACTGCTAACCTGCAATGCATGTAATGCATTCATCCACTATCTTCATACAATTTGCTACGTTTATTTTACAGGGCCCCTAGTTTCCTAAAAAAAAACAAAAAACCCCCAACTGAAGTAGTTAGTAATTGCTAGTGCAAACTAGAGAATCTTTTAGTCAGTGTGCAGCAGGTTGGCTGTATAAGTTTTATTTATTTTTTTTTTAAGTGTTGCCTACAATTTAATAGGAAAGGATATCCTGATAGTTTGTGTAGCTTTGACCCATAGACAGGTCTGGAACTTAAGCCAGTGCTGTATGTGTTAGGTCTGCCTTCACACATGCTACAGATTTGATAATTAAATGGACGGCAGTCATCTTCCCTTAAACTGCAAGTTAAATGAGGGGCTTGTCTCCCATGGGTTCCTACATCAGATGAGCAGAAACTAGATCTGTTGCTTGTTCTGGGTGACCGTTTCTCATTAGACACCGCAAGCGGCAGCGTGTCGTCTTGGGATTTGCTTTTCCTCTGCAGGTAACATGAGAGCTAGAGGGTGAGACCGGAGTGGATTTTCATTCCGGTCCCATCCCACTCCCACAAAAAAAAACAAAAAAACAAATCCTTTCGCCCCAGAAAATCGCATTTATTCATATTAGAACTGCATTTTTATAGATGAAAACTGACCTATGATTCTTGGTCCCACCTGCTCCTGTTTTTCCCTGTCTTGGGAGGAATAGTGAAATTGACAACCCAACATATTGACCATATATTGGAAGACCATAACTGCCAAAAATCAACATAAATGACTCAAATGAATATGCCATTAAAGGCACCAAAAACGATTAATGTAGGCATTTATATATTTTTTAAATCTGTCTTCTGTATTCAGAGTCCTGGTCGGAGCCAGTTGTAAATCTCCTTGGTATGATAGTTGTGCGCCGACTGTGCCTCAGTGGCCAGAAGCCACCGCATTTGCATAACCGAAAAGGAAGTAGTAAGTTTGGGGAAATAAATAAGGGGGAAATACATAAATAAATGAACAAATTCAATATAGGAATTAAAACAAATCAGTTTGCATCACATTTTATAAACGACTTAATGCCTAAATTAATTTTATTATTTATGGCGCATTTAATTTTATTATTTATGGCGCATTTAATGGCATATTCATTTATTTGAGTCATTTTTGATTCTGGCAGTTCCGGCCTGCCAATTTCAGCCTCAAATGAGAACCCGGCGATATAAACTTGCAGTGGTATTATCTGAAACAATAAGTCTCAGAATTGTATTATCTGAAACAATAAGTCCTCAGAATGTCTTAATTAAACTACTAGATGTACACCAATCTCAATGGACAGCAGCTCGTGGAAAAACAAGCTTTATTATTGGACAACTTTTTTTGCCTTACAAAATGGACACTATTTTAATCCCAACATTAACGGCATCGGAGGACTCAATCACACGTGCACTGATTGATAAATGCTTAACCCCACACACACACACACACACACACACACACTACACACAGACATGCATACGATGACAGTGGCAGGAAGACTGATGGATCCTTGGAAGAGTGTGTGTGTGTGTGTGTGTGAGAGATCTTTAGACTAATTTGGATGACATGTTAGTTGTGCGTGTGTCGAGTGTGAATATAAGATGGTCTGGCAAGTAGTAGGTTTGCATAATGCGTCTGTTGGTTGGAAGGATTCTCCATCTGTAGGCTGAACAGCTGGCTTCTTCTCAAAACAGACGCTTCTCATAACTGCGGGCGAAAGAAGAGTTGGTCAGCGAGGGAAAGATCACACAACTATCCATGATGCCCCCTGAGGTTTCCTGTTAAGACAGACTGGAGGCGCTAAAGAGGAAGTTTAACTGAAGGCTTGTGTGGTTGGGGGCGAGGCGGAACTTTTAAGATGATGGAATATGAAACCAAACCAAACAATGTCGTATCCACTTAGTTGAGTGGATCCGTACTGTGATCCGTACTGTGTGTACCTGTGCAGGCTGTGGACGCCTCCATTTGAGCCGACGTTGTTCTCTTTTCAAATTTCAGATCTCCAGAGTACATCATGGCTCTGCCGAGAGGGAAGAAGCGCTGTTACACACGACATCAGGGGGAAGAAATACAGTTCTGCACAAGGGGAAACTATAGTGCGACGCTTAGAAGTTTTAGAAGTTAGCATGGGGGGAAAAAAAATAAATAAATTCCGTTAACTGGTTTATATTAACAGGAAGTGACATATGCAAAGTCAGGCGTCCATCAAACTGCAACTTGAAAGGTCACTTCCTCTTAATCGTCACAAATAGACAGCAAAATGTCTAAAGACTCATTACTTACTTTTGTTCATTTTTTGTGTTACCGTGTCAATCATCTTGATTTAGCATGCTAGCATTAGCACTAAACAAAGTATGGCTGAGACTGATGGGATCATGAGTTTTGCAGGTACTTGGTCATAAACCGGCAGCGTGTCGTTCGCTCTGCTGAGAAGATGATTGGCTGCAATCTACCTTCCCTCCGGGACCTGGACGCCTCCGGGACCTTGAGGCGAGCGCGATAGATTGTGGCTGACCCCTCCCACCCTGGACACAAACTGTTTCGGAAACTTCCCTCCAGCGGGAGGCTGCGAAACCACAGAAACTGTTTCTTTCCATCTGCAATCGGCCTCGTCAACAAGGCCTGGGACCTTCACTGACTCACTATACACACCCCCCCCCCCCCCCCCCCCCCCCCACCCCCCCCCCTCCCCTCTCCTTTATAATGTTTAAAAAATAACAAAAACCACCAGCTGTGTGTTGTGTTTGTGCTTTTTTCCTC
>CM022479.1:9768682-9800676 GCA_011952105.1 Coreoperca whiteheadi | reverse complement strand
TTTTTTTTCTAAAAAAAATTATTTATACGCCAATCCCCCTCCCCCCCCCTCTTCTTTTCTCCCCAAGGGTTATAGAAAGGGATCTTTCTCCCCCCCCCCCCCCCCCCCCCTTTTGGGGTAAGACTATAAACTCTGGTCAATTTGAATGATACGGTCTCTTAGACCCATTTTTGTGTTTCTGTACCTGAAGTATCTGGTCTGGGAGCCCAGGTTTTTGTCCATGGCATCCAGGGAGCCCATGCCGCGGTATTTCTTCAGCCTGATGCCATCAGAGAAGAAATATTCACCAGGAGCTTCGCTGGTGGCAGCCAGCAGAGAGCCCATCATCACTGGACACAGACAGGGAGAAGTTAGTAAGGGAAAGGTAAGCTAGAAGGCTGGAGATTAATGACGACTACTGAAAGGCTTGAATGGTGTGAAAGTGGGGGGGGGGGGAAAGCTGTGTTTTTGCAGCCCCCCCCAGTGTAATCACAGTTTCACACCAAGGGCAGTAAACATAATCCAAATCTGAAAATCTACTGTTCATATTATTGTCCTCTCTGGAACATGGATTTGAAAAAAACTAAAACAAATCTACATCTTGTAGTCAAACCTGAACTAAAAGTTTTATTTGTAAATTGATCGCATCTATTTCATCCATCATCTAAATATTTCAATTAAACTCCTGCACATTGACTCTGAAACTCATCTATCCATACCTGTGGATGCTCCCAGCGCCAGGGCTTTGGCGATGTGCCCGACAGTTTGGATGCCGCCGTCGGCGATGACCGGCACACCAAAACGCCTGGCATACTCGGATACCTTATAGACGGCTGTAGCCTGGGGTCTGCCGCACGCCAGCACTGAAACGACGAAGTACAGAGAAAGAGGAGGCTTAAGTGATGTAGGGAAATATATGCAGCTGTAGAAGTTAGTCTTGACGAGACTAGAAATATGTAGGTCAGATGACTGATGACGGCTAAAAAGTCTTGTACTATTACACCGACCCCATCACCTATCAGAGGATACCAAACTGCTCGCAAAATGCTCAACACGGCTCCCGACACAAAGCTTTAAAGATTCATGTTGGAAATCGGAAATAAAATGCTCGCTTTCTCGCCTTTACCAGCCAATTATTCGTTCGTATCCATCATTAGATGTTTACAGGAACATGCCTCCGACACTTGGAGTGTTGGCTAAGTAGGAATTTGACGTAAATACAGATGAGCTTTGGAACCAGGAATCAGTCATGAATGAACAGACCGGCTGGGATCGTGTCTTTCTGTTGTTTGTTAAAGAAAAGTGACATGAGGAAGTTAAACTTGTCACATCAGCAGACAAAACCACACGGCACTCGGGACTCCACACTGGTCTCACACAATATAAAGTTGTCTCTACTCAGCCAAACACAGCTAAATCAATTGATTTCAAATTACATCTCTCACATCATCAATAAAGGGGTGACTGGCGCTAGAATGTCACCAAGAAAAACAACGAAACTCCTTTTTTACTACTAGAGTTGTTTTACTTCTTGGGAACTCAGGGCTGCATGGTACTACCTAGTTATCCTGCTCTGTATTGATGGCCATGCCATGATCCAAGAGAAAAGGGCTGTTTGTATAAGTAACCAAGCAAACTCATGTTGTAAGTAAGCATTAATAGGCAATCTGCATCCAGGGCGGGAATGGCGGACTCTGCCAGTAACAATTAAAACTAATATGTAATAAGAGGGGTGTACCGGCGGTATACCGGCTTCGTCGCCGGGATCACGTTTTGCCATTACTTGGATTTCGCAGTACCGTCATCACTAGGGTTGGGCATCGAGAACCGGTTCCAACTTGGAACGTTTAAAAAAAAAAACGACGCCATTGTTCTGTTGCAACCATGGAGCACGGTAAGCGGCGCTCAAAAGTGTGGCTTTATTTTACTTTAAAAAAGCCTGGCTCGGCACAGTGCAACACACAGTAACAGTAACAAACTTATTTCTGTCACGGGAGGATGCACTACAAATATGACCAAACACCTTCGGCTGCGTATTTGACGTACTGCGCAGGTCCACTGTCTGGTCCTCCTCGGGCAAACCTGCGCTAACCAACTTTATTTACGTTACCTCGTCACAATCAGGTTAGTGATTGTAGTGTAATAACAAAGCCCTTGACCAAATTGCTAATTGTGGTGAACAACAACGTTACTGAATTTTTTTTTTTTCCCCCTCGTAGATGAATGTAGCGTTACGCAAATTGCCCCCTCAAAGAATCGGAAAGAACCGAAATCGAAAGTAAGAATCGGAATCGGAATCGTTCAAATCAAAACGATGCCCAACCCTAGTCATCACCATGATAAATATTTTGGCATATTAAAACGTATGTGCTTTACTGTGGCTGCGAAAACCTGCAGGCTATGCACCTACTCATAGAACTGGAGTTACACCAGTAACTATTATTTCCCTCGCTAACGCCGACTCCTGTGACACCAAGATGTGGAAGGTAACGCTACGAGCAAAGCTTGCCAATTTCTCTGTTGTTGGCTGCAAAAACCAACCCAAAAGTCTCCATTTACTGCCGCCATCTGAGGAAGTGAAGACGCAGTGGATTCACTTTCTTTTTGATGGAAATGTCCCCACAACAACTGGAAAACTCTTAGCGTGCGCTAAGTTAATCATTTTACTTCAGACTGCTTTCTCAACGAGGGTCAGTACAAAGCAGAATTTGCTTCGAAACCTAAGCTCAAGGATGGATCAATACCGACTTTAAACTGGGACGCTGTAAGTTTTGCCATTTTCATGTTGCTGGCAGGTTAGCCTGTTTGCATTAGCATGTTGCAGGGCTAATGTGGCTAGCATCTACTGTACTCCCACAGGCTGGGACGATATATTATTGAGGGACAGTCAAGAGGCATTGTGTCAACGTTAAGCCTCATGAAACCAATTACATAACCCGAGTAGTAGACTGGATGTGGGGAACTCTTTTTTTCCACCTTGCTTCTGTGCTTTTGTTCATATTGCCACGCTAGCTCAGCTGGCTCTGTTACACAAAAGCCCCCTCTGCGCTCTGCGGTGTTTTCAAAGTAACTGGTTCCCGTACGCATGCATGCGTTGTGGTCACCTAACAGCAGATTAAATAAAAACATCGTAGGTGGGTTTGATGTCCTGCTCAATATACAATCATATTTGCCGCAGTAGATACGCGATGCGAGTTGAAAATGGCCAGTCATGTTTGCTGTTGTTATGTGTGACGAATTGTTGCTGCCATATGTAAATGTACCTGATAGATATACCCCGTGGTACACTGACTATTGTAACTATACAATATACTTTGGGTTTCTGCCAAATAAATGCTGTTAAGACCCATAATCCTACCCCTTGTCTAACGCTGAGAATGAATCACATTACATTTACTAATTAACCTACATTATGGGGCAGGCTACTCCTCCCCAAAACACATGTAGCCCTACACCTCATTTCATTCCTGGAGCCAATCAACCCATCCACTTTTTATAATCATACTTTCTTTCTTACGTTATGTTCCCTTACACACCCAATAGAGTGAAAAGAGGTAGAAACATGTTTTGAGTGGAATAGCCCTTTTATTTTTGTAATACCGTGACAATACTGTTACCGTTAAAAAAAACAAATAAAAAAATACAGTGATTTTAGGTCATATCGCCACCCAAATATAGAGAGGCAACTCAGAATGTAAATACATTATGTGGCTATTGCTGGGGGGGGGGGGAAAGCCAGCCATAAATAGTAAAGTTTGATTTTATGAAAATCATAAGGATTATAACTTTAATATTGAACTACAGTAGCTGAAGGGACACCTGTAAGTCTAATCCTGGCTTCTAAATTCTAACTTAATGCTGCTACTTTTGCTTGTTTTAGGGAAACGTGTTATGATTTACAGTGTATGTGATTATAAACCGTGCAGCCCAATATTATCAATAAATCACAATCCTGTCACAGAAGCAGCACAGAGGGTTCGGACTTAAACCAGTCACCATCTGACCAATGGTATCCAGGGCTACTAAAAAGGACAAAAATGGATAGTGTCTCAATCTGATGCCATCATCAAGACGAGAGACCAAAAGGTCAGTAGAGTGGGTGAAGGAAAAGCAACAGTCACTCACGATGATTGACACATTAGTAAGAACACATGAACAAGCAAAACCCCAAAACCCCCAACGCCAACTCTCACAAACAAATAAAAAACCTACTATTACTACCTGCTACTTCTACTGATGCAAAGCTGTTAGCCAACCAATGCAGCAGGCTGTGAAGTCTGGGGGGGGGGGGCGCACACTGTGATGGTGGAGTCAATGGGAGCCCACTGCAGGCCAAAGTGGGCAGGGAAACTTACTGGAGTATCCCGTAACAGTAGTTGGGATTTTGGGGCTGTGGAGCTTTATTGCTGGTGGTACACTGGGGGGAGCTTGACACAGACACACACGGACACACACACACACACACAGGGAGGTAGGGGAGAGAATTTAAGAGGGAGAAAGCCAAGAGAAATGATGAGGAGGCAGGTAGAAAGACGACAGGATGAAGATGACAGACAAAAGTGAGGAATACCGTAAGCAAAAGAAAATGAACAAGAACAAATATTGGTAATTATTTGAGTGGAATTTGGACAAGATGAAGAAACAACTCAAGTCGGAGATAACAAGCAGCACAGAGACAAACAATATCTATGGTATACTGAACTATGCCAGACAAATCACAGCTTAATGTATCCCAATGACAACTTCGATTTAAAATCCAAACTTAGTTGTTTTTTGCACCAAAACAGGTTTAAATTCAAAATCAGCTTAAATTTTCCTGGGAACTGACTCGCAACAACCCGAAATGCACAGTATGCCTTTCCAGATGGTGACCAAAGATGACCAATCATAGCTTGCATTCTTTAACAACCTGCATGACTTGCAAAGCGAATCGGGCAAGAGGCACCATAGACAGACATCCGGGATCAGAAATGTCAACACACACTGCAACCGAAGCACAGACCACGCCACAGACATCAGACTACACGGCAGAAGGCGCAATACTTCTGACATGCTTGACTTTCCATCTGAGCCTCTGAGGAGTCCTAGATGCAGAACCGGTTATCTTCCACTAAGACACACTACACAGGATCGAATAAATTGTTGAACCACATGCCATTATTGAGCTGATATCATGTAGTTTGGCCCCAGCATTAGGATTAGTCAAGCAAACCAGACATTTAGTATCCAGCTTTCTACTGCCAAACCATCAAGTCAATCAAAATTTTCAATAAAATGACTGCGCATCATTTCACTAAGATTTTTCCTTTCCCCCTTTGCCTGGCAGATTCAATAACCACATTAGAGGCTCCGGATTGGCTGATGGGTGCTTTGTGGGTGGGAACGAGGCCGGTGGCGTATGTTGGGTTTGCTGGTCACGTCACTCACCTTCCTGTGTGATGCAGATGGAGCCACTGCCCATTCCCACTCTCAGTGCGTCCACTCCTGCGTCAATCAGGTTCTTCGCCTGAGCTGCAGTCACCACTGCAGCAGACATGGCGAGACAGAGAGGCTATTAGAGCGGGATAATGACAACGTTCTCACAGCGTGTGCCTCTCTAACTGTATGCAACGTGATCAACAAGCCACTGCAACGTAGTCGTTTTTCATTGGCCTTTGAGGCATCAAGGAAGCTCAAACTATTTTTTGGACACTGAAACAGCCGATGACAAACATTAGATCAGTGTGCGTCCTCTTTCACCTGAAAAGTGCAAATGTACAATGGAAATACTTTTTGTGGTTTATTTACACGTCAGTGCGTGGGTAAAGATTATGGAATGCCATTTCACTCAATATTAAATAAATAACTATGCCTATGAAATTAATAAATTAGTCAATATATAAATAGCTTTTTTTGTAATTGGACTTTTCTTTCATAGAGCCAGATTTATTAATTTCATGGGGCCATTTCATAATGCCACATTTCCATTTCTTATATTCAAATGTAGGGGGGGTGGTTATCTCCCAGAGCTGGAAGACGAAGATGGAGGCCAGTTTGACAAGCCACACAGTGGTTAAGTACCAGGTGGTTTTCTTGCCGGCTTTGGCTCCGGGCACCCTGCTCTGCCTCAACACTCGGTGATTTATGGAGTTTCCTGATGTACAGATAGCTTTACTTGTTGCTAGAGTAGCATTAACTGCTAATTGGTGCTAATGGTTGCTGCTAGCTAACGTTAAGTTAGCTCAGTTAGCCATGATGCGGAGCTCTGTTATGTTGTCCCCAGCGCCCGAGACTGAAAACCTCCTCCCTCTGGCGGTCCAAAGCTCCTGTGCTAGAGGTGTAAACACAAACACACTCCCCGGTGCTCCGAGCTCCCAGTCAGCTAACGTGAGGTTAATAGGCGAGCTAGCGTTACGGCTAACGGCAGCGAAACATTAACTGCATTCAGCGGTTACTTTCTAGCAACAGGTGAAGCTATCTGTACTATCAGGAAACTCCATAAATCACAGAGTGTTGAGGCAGAACAGAGAGCCAGGAGCCAAACCCGGCAAGAAATCCACCTCGTACTTAGCCACTGTGTGATTTCCTGTCTTTTTGTCAAACTGGCCTCCATCTTTGTCTTGCAGCTCTGGGAGATAACCACGCCCCTTCATTTGAATATAAGAAATGCGAATGTGGCATTATGAGATAAAAGTCAAATTAAATAAAAACCTATTTATTTTAGGGCTGAAATTAATGATTATTTGAATAATCGATTAAATCGAATAAAAAAAAAAAGCATTCATTTCCAACCCTTTACTCTTAAAAAAAAAAATCTTCAGAAAGTGCACAAACAGGTTGCTCCTTGAACATCCCTGAGCTGTTAAAGTAATAAAACAAAAAACATACACATGTATGCTTTACATCTGCCAAATATAGAGGCTTTTTTAAATAAAGTGCACAAAAAGATGTATATTTTTGTTTAAAAGGGACCTGAGCTATCAGAACAAAACATCTTTTAAAAAAAAAAAAAAAAAAAAAAACACAAAAAAGAAAAATACAAATCGGAAAACATTTAGGATTTGCTTGAACTTTAGAACTTGTTCTCTTTGCTACACTCAGATGCACACACTCTCTCTCTCTGTCGCTTTTGCATATCCTGCAATTAACACACTTTTTAGATGTGTTTAGTGTGAAATGCTCCCACACCTCGGATGACTCGGGTCGTACTGATTTCTCTGCCTCCGCCGTGCGTTTCAGAACATTATGGGTCTCTGCGACGGTCTTTCCTCTACGCTTCGCGCTCAACCGCACTGTTTTTATACTCAAACGTCTCCGCGTCTTATTGAGTGGCAGAATAGTCGCGCGACAACGAATCGATGATGAAATTTGTTGCCAACTCTTTTAATAATCAAATTTTATCGATTCATTGTTGCAGCCCTAATATATTTATATATTGAACCATATTGTATAATTTATTAATTTCATAGGCTTATTTATTTATTTATTTAATATTGAATTAAATGGCATTCCATAAATGATAAGTGTAGTTACCATTGCCTCCGATGACCTGTAGGTTTGGATACTTTTCTTTGATAAATTTGATCATGTTGATCTGGAAGATTGAGTTGCCCTGAGACGAGTCCTGGAGGTACAGAAGGAACACACACACACACAAAAAAAAAAAAAGTAATTTACAGAGCATCCTTACTTGCACTTCACAGCTAGTAGGCAAACTAAAACCTAAGTCAATTGTAATGAATCCAGATCAAATCAAAGGAGTCTGCACACCACTAAATTTGCTCCCAACTGTGATTAAGCTTTTCATTCCCCATGGATCTTTATCAAAAAGATCATCGCTCATTTACCCAAATTTAACAGTGAGCAGACTGTTTTGTTGATTTTGATATCAAGTCTGTCATGTCATACCTCAGTGAATGTGCACAGCACTACTGCCACACTAAGCAAACCCATTAAAAATCTGTGAAAGAGCTCACTTCCAGTCTGTTCTCCACCAGCAGTTCCAGTACTGACGCCTCAGTAATAAAGCTGAAACTACTTAAAAACAGTTTGTATATTTGTTTGGGATCAGGGCTCCCTGATCTGCAGTATTCCTGTAGAGTATTGCAAGCCAGTTTTAGCCCAATCCCCTAATGCAGACAGACCCGATTCCCCCTGGTATTCACGGTAAACAAGAGTCTCCACCTTTAAAATCTGTACTAAAACTCCTCCTTCTCACCAATACAATCACATCCACCCCGCTCTGAGCTAGCAGGTCCAGTCGGTACTTGTCATCGTTGTGGGTGCCGATGGCGGCGCCGCACAGCAGCTGTTTGCGAGAGTCTTTGGAGGCCAGAGGGAAGTCTCTGTTCTTCTTCAGGTCTGTGCGGGCGATGATGGACACCAGAGAGCCCTCTTCATTCACAATGGGCAGTTTACCTGCAGGAGGACGGGAGAGAGGTGAAATATGTACAGACATTCGCGCCTGGATGTAGGTTAAGTAAGGAATAATGCCAGGTGTGCAGTGTGTCAGACAATTATGGCCTCCCCGTCGGCCATTATTTCCTGATAATGGACACCTCAGGCGTTTCTCAATGTCAAGGAAGGATTCTCGGAAGCCAGAATTTCGAGGATGCTACGTCATCGACATCCGTCGAAGGACTGTTCCAATGTCGAGGATCCTCGGAATGTCAACCAAGGACTGAGTCCTTCGTTCGAAAAATATGCCATATACAGGAAAGGATGCATATGTGTAGCCTTCGCGCTCTCAAATCACCCACAATCCTATGCACGCAGCTTTGCTATCTTCAAAATGTCAGACGTTGGCGGAATCGGAGCAGGGCAATATGCTTTCACAGTATATTTACGTTACCAAACATTTGTTATAACCGTAAATATAAGTAAAGTTTAACATTTAAATACCAGTACAAATTACTACGGTATTGATATTATAAATTATACAAATTCCGTTATTGATGGCCAGCGGTCCTGTCATTTAACAATTAGCTTGGTTGCCGTCACCGGCATTTCTTTTATAAATAACTAGTTAAGTTGTACAAAGTAATTTAACGTTAATATTATACCATTCACAGCTTTCTCGTCTTTTAAGCGCCGAAAGCGGACCTTTTCACTGACGTAATGACGTGCCCTTGCTAGCCTGTGCCATTTACGTGTTCTCCGAATGCTAAAGAGGAGCCTCGCCTAGCCTCTGAAGGAAGTGACTTGGAAGGATCAGTCCTTCCAAGGATGCATCCTTGACATTGAGAAACGCCTCTCGTCAGGGGATTACCTCGCTTATACCATGGTCACTTGCCAAAGGAAAAAAAAAAAAAAAAAGACCATTAATTTATATTTTCATGCGTTTCGCAATCAAAATCTTAGGTTTTTCACAAGCCACTACTGCTGGGAGTCTATTCCAGAAAGCAGATTCATCAAACTCTGAGTCTAACCCTGAACTCTGAGTTAATGAACCCTGAAATGGGAAACACTGAGTTTTTAGCGCAATCAACTTTGAGTATATTCATTGAGTTAAGTGCGTGCATGAAGACTACAAATAGCCATCATCAATGGAGCTCCTATACTATGATGCAATAAAAGGTAGAGCCTCCATTTTAATCTAGTGGATGTTGAGATATTAATGCTTGTATATGCGGACGACGCACATTTATCTTTTATTTAAAAAACTTGTTGCAATAAATTGTAAATGGAGGCTGATACAAGCTGTTACTATGTAGCCAGCACATTAGTTTAGAACAGTGAACGGACAGTTTCACAGGAACTACTTAGTACATGTCCATTATCAGGAATTAATGGACACCCTGCAGCCAATCAGAATCGAGTTGCACATTAAATGTAACTCATTACACATTAAATTAACGTGATGTGATTATACCCACACCATGGTATAATCCGTTTTGTGTTTTATTTTTAACTTAAATTATACTTGGGGTTCCTAAAAATCATGCGCGTCGTGAATAATTCTTAATACATTTTAAAAATCCATACCTTTCTTGCTCCTCTGGAGGATTTCATTTGCTTCTTTCAGCATCACTCCAGCAGGTGCAACCACTAGATCCTCTCGCTTTGTCATCACCTGTCAAGACCGTGACACACAGAACGGAGAATGTAGGATGCAGTATTTCTGGGAGTTTTAGTATTTTAAGATGTGACTGCTTTAACATTGAACAAACAGATCAATAGAAAAAAATAAATAAATCTACTAGTACAAAGCCTAAATTCCTACAGGAATCTACAACTACTTACTCCAATTCCAATAGTTCTGCCAAGATAATTTTGGTAATAAGACGATGTATGTTTTAAGAGCCTTTATTCATTGACATTTTTGTATTGATTTGTGTTTCACTTTCACAGTCAAGTAATGTCTCTCAGTAAACTCAAAGACAACGCAGGCTCCTCAGTCTAAGATTCCATCTATCTTCCACTTATTCTGGGCTGGGTAGATCGACCGGTAAATAGAGAGCTTCGCCTTGCAGCTCAGCTCTTTCTTTACCACAACAGACCGGTAAATCGACCGCATCACTGCGGAGGATCCGCCGATCCGCCTGTCGATCTCCCGTTCCATCCTTCCCTTACTTGTGAAGTCTTCCTGGGCATATTTGATTGTTTAGCTAGTTGGATAAACTGCTTCAACCACGGAGAGGGAGGCCAGCACCTATATATTGGCAGATATGCACGAAGACATAAATTATATGGGGTGAATGTTATATGTAGCGTGAAAGCGCTTTGAGTAGTCGAAAGACTAGAAAAGCGCTATACAAGTCCATTTACCATTATGCTGCTATTTTATATTATTTATTTGAACTTTAATATACTCTATTTTGTGTTATCTGTAGGTATTTAAAATATTTTACAGTAAAGGTTACAAAATGTACCTATATATTTATATTCACTGACATCTTTCTTAATATAGTTTATTACGCAGCTGTAAAATACCCCCATATCAGTCTCAAAAATTCAGTATGGATCTGAATTAAAATATTATAAAATCTCTATTCATCAATTCCAAAACCTTTTGCATCCAGCCTTAGAGTTGTACGCGACATTCACTGCCACTAAATGTCGCACTAGAACAAAACAAATTGGTGCTACAGCCCACCAGACTCCATCGCGAAAAACAGTAATTTTACCTTGCAGATTATCGTAAAACACACTTCAAATTGTACAGGAACAAAATACAATTCACCAAAACCCATCTTTGTTAGTCTTTCCACTGTTTCAACAATCACCAACTCTGGTGTGGTCTAAATAAACCCTTAATTCACGGAGTTACATGTGAAAAGGCAGCCACGAAACTGGCCTAAATTCAATCCTTTGTGACAATTGTGCCCGTCAAACACGTCCACTAAAAGTGCTTGTTTTTTGTCACTGACCTGACAGTCTCAGATTGCTATACTGCCATTAAGGAAGGATCCCTACAGAGAAAGACATTTTTGTTAAAGAGTAAGACGTCGCGATCTCAGTGTTGGCAACAGGAAAAAACAGGGGAAAGGACCCAAACGCAGACAGGTCTGCTGATGATGAGAGGGATATTTATTCTAAGGTTACCGACAGGCAGGCAGGCAGGCAGATAGATTGCAGGAAGGCATAAGTCCAGAAACAGACAGGCAGACAGAACCAACACATCAGCATAATGGGACCAGGGCGAGGGGCTTTGAGAGGATGGGCGTGGAGCCAGCGGCGACGAACAAGACAGGAGGCCCGCAGCTCAGAAAGCCCAGGAAGCGGCTAGTCCCAATGCAGGGACTTGCTGTAGTTGTGTGGGGGGTCAACTGCAGCATAGAGGGTTCAGGACCAGCGAGGGGTTTGAGGGATGGCTGCAGCTCGGGAGATTCAGGGCCGGAGGGCTTCGTCAGCACAGAGAATTCAGGGGGTCGCTGCAGCTGAGCAGAGAGTTCAGGGGTTAGCTGGAGCACAGGGGGTCTGGAAGGCCCTGTAGGCCCAACAGAGAGTCCAGGGACTGTTTGGAGCTGCACAGAGGACTCTAGGAATAGCGGCAGCATGGAGAGTTTAGATGAGGGGTGCGGCACGGAGAGTCCAAGGATTAGGTGCTGCTTTGGCAGCTCAGAGAGTTCAGGAAATTGCTGCAGCGGCACAGAGGGCTGAGCGGGGGAAGTTTGAAGTTAGCTGCGGCAGCTCAAGAAGATCAGGGGTTAGCTGCTGCACAGAGAGTTCAGGAAACCGCTGCCACTCAGGGGATCTAGAGGACTGCAGTGGGTCAGGGGGTTGTTGCGGCAGCACAGACAGTTCAGAGAGCTGCAGCAGCTCAGGAGGCAGTTCAGGGGGCCCAGCAGAGAGTTTGGAGAGTTGGTTGAGTCGGTGCTGGACGGCTCAGTCTCTCAGAGGCTGGGCGCCGATGAGGCCGAGCAGGGGGGGCAGCGATGAGGCAGGAGAGGTCTGACGTCGACGGGAGCCACGCTTCTTTCTAGGGGGCTGGTATCTAGCAGGCCAGGAGCCAAGCTGAAGGCTGCTGGGACCTTCCAGGGCCAGGCGGGTACCCAGGTATGGGTTTGGAGTAGGGACCAGTTCAGGACAGGCAGGTGGCTGGTTAGTTGAGCGGCGGACTCTTCCAGAGGAAGAGTCTGCTGGGTCCATAACTGGTCAGTTCGTACTGTTGCCATCTTAGTGTTGGCAACAGGAAAAAACATGGAAAAGGTCCCGGACGCAGGCAGCTCTGATTATGATGAGTGGGATGTTTATTCTAAGGTTACCGGCAGAGAGGCAGATAAACAGATTATAGGTAGGCATAATACCAGAAATGGAAAGGCAGACAGAACCAACAAATCGGGGATGACAAACTGACAGAACAAAGGAAAAACCTCAACTTAAATACCTTCAGGCAGGGAAGCAAAACAAGACACAGGTGACCACAATAACACAGGTGGAAACAATCAGGGCAATTAGACAGGAAGAAAAACTGACAGACACACCAGGGAACCGACAAATTACAAAATACAACAAGACCTACAGAACCCAAACCCCAGACATTTTAAGAATAAAAAAAGAACTCCACACTACAAAAACTCAAAACCATGACAATAACTTCACCAAACACAGAAAACACCCAACTCAACCCAAAACCATAACATAAGATCATTTTTGTTTCACCAGAAACCGCCGTTAAATTGCTTGCCACCGGACTCCATTGATAAAAACAATTTTACCTCACTGATCATCTTAAAAACAAACCTCCTTCAAACAGAAACTAAATAAAACTCACCAAAACCCTCTTTGTTAGTCTTGCCACTGTTCCAACAATCACCAAGTCTGGTTTGGTCGAAATAAATCCTTTATTCACCGTGTTAGATGAGAAAAGAAACAGCCGTTATATCGCTCTCGTCTAAGCCAACAGTTTCACAGGGAGGGACTCTCAGGCACGTGCGGCCGGACTGGCTATCAAAACAAAGACCAGAGAAGCTCAGATGACAACACACGTAGGGAGTGTGATGTCATTCTCTGCTCAGGACGCCATTACGCCACTAAGTTTTTACATAGCAAACTGATTTTTGCTGCTATATTAATGTTCCAAATCTCATATACAGGACCTTTAAATATCATACTTTTAGTTACTTATGGCCTAAGTCCACGCACCTCGCTCAGTGGCAGGTCGTGGTCCTCGTCCTTCAGGAAGTCGATGTCTCTGGAAGAGATTATGCCCACCAGCTTGCCGCCCATTTTTCCGTTGTCTGTGATGGGGATTCCACAGAAGCCATGGCGAGCCTTGGCTTGGAAGACGTCCCGTACGCGCTTGCTGGGGCTCATCACCACAGGGTCTGTGATGAAGCCCTGCTCATAACGCTGGAGGAGGCAGGAAAGGAAGGCAGGGAGGAAAAGGAGGGGTGAGGAAGGATAAAGAGGGGCACAGGAAGGAGCAGTGGTGTAGAACAAAAAGAAATATAAATGGAAAGTGGATTTAATAGTCAGCACGAGAAAGAAAGAGGGAAGAAAGGGAGAGTAACAGCATGGAAAAGAGTGCGAAGGATTCAATAAGGAAGGGTTGGACAAAGAATGTGAACTTTTATGTTATATCTGAAGGGGAAAAAAGCCTACATCTTTCAAACTGTCTGTTCTTTAATAGAGAAGAACAAAGACAAAGAGAAGCTGATGTGAGATGAAAGAAAAGAAACATAAAAAACGGAAAAAAACAAATCATCCGAAAGACTGAGGACAGTGAAAAAACAAAGATGACATACAGGAAAAACAGACAAGAAAAGAAAATCTTAAATAAAAACAAGAGACAAAAGATGAGGACATGAACAAAATTAAAGAAGGGGTGAAGGAGGGTAAAGAGAAAATAAAACCCATACAGATAGTCATCATCAGCACCTTGACTTTGCGAACTTCATTGGCCTGGAACTCTGGAGTGCAGTTGTGGTGGATGAAACCGATGCCACCCGTTAGCTGGGAGGAGACAAAACATCAGCATGTGTGTGAGTGAGCATCACAGTGTGCTAATATGACAGCAGGAAACAGTCTGATAATCCAAGGAAACCATTTGTTTGTGTGTCACGTACTGCCATAGCAATGGCCATGTTGGCCTCTGTGACGGTGTCCATGGGCGAGGAGACGAGGGGCGTTTTCATGGTGATTTGTTTGGTGAGCGCTGAGGTCAGGTCCTGGACAAAACACATCAGGAGAATATTGAACAAGCAGCTTCAGCAAAAGCTACATAGTCTCGCTTTACAATTCTGGGAAGCCATCATCTACTGGCCTGACTTGTGGAGGCATTGGGAGCCACATTTAGGAAATAGTTGTGATGGGCGGTGCAAAGCGAACAATCCTCACTCTCGCAGACTCACATTAGTTTAATACCGCAGTGTTAAGCCGATGTTATGTGTTGGTAAAGATGTGTCCCTCATTACGACTCACCACTTGGTCTGCTGTGAAGTTGATGTAGCCTGGCAGAATCAGGAAGTCACTGAAAGAGACAAGAAAGACTTGGTTAGGGCAGCCAAACGTTTGACCTGTCCGTCCTAACAGCTTTGAACTTGCCTCAGCCATGAAATATTTGATTCAATCTGGAACCTCTCATTCCAAAACTGAGAACTGAAACCTTAAGATTAACACTAAAACCCTTACCAGCTGTTTTCGGGCTTCACTTTACAGTTAAATCCAAAATTGTACAAAATGTAACGATTAACCACGCACCTAACAAAAAACATACGAAGTTAACATCTGTGAACAGCGAGCTTATTTAAGTAAGTAAATATTTCCTAAACCAAGAAGGGCCTCGAAGAAAAGTGTGACCGTCTCTCGCATCAAAACAATAAAAGATGTAGTTTGATGACATTGTGTAGTAGTGTGGGATCATGGGAGTTGTTGTCGCCATTGCAGTCATTTTCTGCCAGCTAGGAGTCCGTCACAGTAAATGATTCAGGAGGTAAACCGTGAGAGGAATTATCCGCAGATGTCTACTCTACGCTTAATACATTTTTATTTAACTGCAATGTGATCGTTTATCAGCAGAGTTGATGCTAGGAGGGTAGCAACATGCCGAGGCTAAATCGGACATGACAAATGTTATGTACGTAACGTTGCTCTCAATTTTAATCTCCGTCTGTACAAACTAGAGCGAATGTAAATACCAACGCAACGTCCGCGATTGTTGACGGTGTTTGTGTTTGGCGCTGCCGCGCTAGCGTTGCTGGGAAAGATGTGACGTATACAGTCACCTAAGACCTGGCTTTGTAGCCAGCGGAAACACAAGCCGGTTCTTAGAAGGCTCGTCAGCCGAACTGGCTCTGAACCAGCACCCGGTTCATTCTGGTGGAAAAGAGTCATAATCCATGCCCGCGGTTTTGCAATCCGTAACAATCCAGTTTATTTCTCTTATATGTAGCACTTTAAAAAGCAATCAAGTTTTGCACCACCGTCCTTCACAAAGACAGACATATGTATACACATAAGCATATATGCGTAACAGATGTTGTGTAAATAAAGCAAGATTAAATTCCGCCAAGTAAATCCAATTTATCTACATTTAGGGGTAGAATTAATGCTATATTGTGTTTTGCGCTGGACGTTCACAGTAGGGCTGCAACGACGAATCGATAAAAAGCGATTATTAAAAGAGTTGGCAACGAATTTCATTAATGGCAAGATATGCAAAAGGGAAGGGGAGTGAGAGAGAGAGTGTGTGTGTCTGAGTGTGAGAGGTTGTAGTAACGAGTTACATTTACTTGTGTAACTTTTTGAAAAAAGATGTACTTCTAAGAGAAGTTTTACTGCACCGTACTTGTTACCTGTACTTGAGGAGATTTGCGAAGAAGAAACGCTGCTCTTCCTCCGCTACATTGGGCTTCACTCGAGACTTTTTTTTTTACAAATTTTATACATTTACTCTACATATTCTTTGCTTATATTTTTGCCAGACAGATGTCGTCAGTGCATCTACCACATGACTCCGCTTCACCAATCAGACGTAGCGATGCAGTCACATGACCACACACACACACACACACACTGTGGCGGCATAGCCTCACAAAAAAAGATTTATTGTCATGACAGCTCAGGTCCCTTTAAACAAAAATATATTTATATTAATATATACATTTGGCAGATG
This sequence comes from Coreoperca whiteheadi, assembly GCA_011952105.1. Taxonomy (NCBI): domain Eukaryota; kingdom Metazoa; phylum Chordata; class Actinopteri; order Centrarchiformes; family Sinipercidae; genus Coreoperca; species Coreoperca whiteheadi. The sequence continues at coordinate 9,784,160 of CM022479.1, read as the reverse complement.
TAAAGCATACATGTCAATGTTTTTGTGTTAGTCCATTTGTTTTTTGTTACTTACCGCTTTTGAATAAAAGGGTTGGAAATTAATGCTTTTTAAAAAATATAAATCCGATTAATCGAAAAAAAGCCCCCCCCCCCAGCTACGTTCGAGTACGAGTGCGTGTGTGAAATTATTTCACAGACAACTTCTTAAATGCAAGGCAACGAGTGGCAGTGAGTGCGTTCAAGCATGTAACATGAGTGAGTGAGTCGGCCACCATGCAGTCAGTACCGTTCAGATCAATCAGTTAAATCATGGGTTCAGTGGGTCAAAGTGTCATCAATACAAATTTGCTTTGATACTACTGCATTTGCATACTTAAAAAAAAATAATAATAAAATAAAAAAAACAGCATTTGAAACACAATAGCTTAAAATTACGAGATCAAAATTTGATCTGCTAATTGCTTAAATGATTCATCCATTAAAAAAATAAAAATAACTTAGAAGAATTCAAATGATATGAAATGGAGTAAAGCAGGTTACTTTCCGAGTACTTCTTGGATGTTGGCTAGACTAATTATGCAAATTTTCAGCCATCACGTTGAAGGGTTGATGAATATATCGCTGCCATGATAAGAGACTAGGGTTGCCAGTAATTATTTTCATTATTGATAAATCTCGCAATTATTTTTCCTCATTCAAGTCGATGAATCGCTTAGTCTATAACATGTCAGAAAACAGTGAAAAAAAATGGCCATCACTATCTCCCAGAACCCAAGGTGTCATTTTCAAACTGCTTGTCTTGTTCAAACAACAGTCCTAAACCCAAAAGATATTCAAATTACAAAATATAGCAAACAAAATGAAACATTTGAGAAGCTAAACCCAGAAGAAGAGTTGGCTTCTTGGCAATAATAAAAACACATTCATTTGTAGAACGGGTAGGTATAGAAATATATTGATGTCACGATATGACGAAGATATAATCTGGGATTTTTAACCTAAAAAAAAGGTGCCAACATCAGGTCAGTAGGTGGCACTGCTATCTGGACTTTATTGTATAGAGGGTTATCCAGCCGATGCTCTAAATATAGCTGGGGCCAATGCAGGGCTGTAAACCAGGACCTATATTTGGTACCAGTGTGTGTACAGAAGGAATGTGGCCCCCTCCTCCCCTTCATTTCCAGGAGCCTACCAGAAATCCTACAGCTGTTGGCTGGCAATGTGTAACTACACATTACCAAAATTTTTTTTTTTTTTAAAGTAAAAAAAAAAAAATCAATTAACTGTCTGCAGGGAAAGTTATAAGCGGTTATAAAACGTCACTGATTGCCAAAATGCAAACGTTTGTGTGTTCTGCTGCCAGCGGTGACCTCCCAGTTAATATAAACACAGGGGCACTAGTTGTGCGAACTTTGTCCATATAACCAAACTAGGCTGTGGATTAACCTTGCAACTTACGTTTACTATCGTTATTGTTTCATGTTATACCATAGACCAATGTGTTATACATGGCATACTCTGGGCTATTACTGTTATTCATTAATAACTTCAAACACAAGACAGGTTTGGGCTCTGGCAACTTCTAATGTATATGTGTTATTAGTTTGGACATTTGAAAAAAAAGGGACACCCCAACATTAAACACGAAGTTCAGCTTGCTTGCCACAAGGGGTATTAGTCAGCCTACAGGAACCGTTGCATGGTGTCTTCTGTGGACCTGGAAGAGGTCTCTAAAGTCCTTGATGTCGCAATGAAAAAGGAAGATAAGCCTAAGTATCTGATAAGAACAGACACTACACTTGATCTTGAGCCAAGAGGCCGAGAAGTGAAATGTAGGATCAAATGTTTCTGGAGCTTGACTTATTCTAGGGACGTGGTTATGTGCATTTAAAGAGGGTAGTAAGTAATGGGTCGAACTAAGCTGCCACTGGCTGTCCCAAAGTGTGGCAGAAGGCTCTAATGCCAGTTTGCTCTGGACTTCTAACACACATATCGCCATTCATTCATCTGATATTAACAATCTGTTACTTGGCAAACCCCCCCCCCCCCAAAATTGACAGTCAATGTAGAACGTTTGTTAGCGCAGTCCGACTTTGGAAACACCAAATCGAGCTGTTGGCATTAGCTAACGTAACGTTACATTTGTGACGTAACGCTGTGAAAACACGTTAAACGCAGGGGGGGGGGGAGCTACTGTTAGCACACACAGTGAAATGACAACGCTCGGTTTCGTGGAGTGTGTTGCCTTGCTAAGCCAGGCCAGAGGAGTGGGGATGATGTTGGGAGTCTTTACTTGTACGTCAGCCCGTCTCCTCCGTTGAACAGCTGCAGTCCCGTCAGCCCGTCATCAGGGACGTAGCCGGTTTGCCCGCTGATCAGGTAGTCCGCCATGACGTCCGAATAGCTCTCGCCAAGCCTTCAGTCTTTACGGCGACGCGCGAGGACGAACAAAACAAGAAACACACACACACACAGGCCCGGGAACAGAGACCGAGAACTTTCTCCGTTCGCTTCCAGTGTTGCCCTCCTTCCCGCTCAGTCAACGTTAACTGTCCAAGCTCTGCCCGGCTCCGCGCGCTTCTGAGCAGCCGGGGAGATTCCTGCTGCCCTGCTGTCTGTTAACGGTTGGAAACAGGAGGAAAATGTCGGCATGAAAGCTTATCTATCAGCCCAAAACTCTGCGGTCACGCTCTTTCAATACATCCCGTCAGCACGTGCATTATTGCCCCCTGACAGCGTTTCCGACACTGACGTCACGTCCGGGGACCCGCCCCCTAATTTGTCTTCTTACAGAGGGAATCGCTTTCATTATTCTGTACAGAAAAATACTGCTTCACGGTGGCACATACAGGAGATCCTTCTGTGCTTTGCATCGTCAGCCCCTCTTAAAGTTTAGTTGGTGTATGTACTCATACAGAAAAGAGTATAATTATTGCTGATAATTGGCTATAAAAGCAAACGGGTGTATCATGGATCCTGCAACTATATATATAGTAACTATATTGCTGTATCAACTACTCATTTCAATTGTTTGCAGAAACACATTCTCCAAAAACATACATACTACATGACGGGCTGTTATTTGGAAAGAAGTGAATGGATTTCACAGAGGTTAGAGATGCAAAATGTGTCCCACTTGTCCTATTTGACAAGTGGCTTCAAAACATCTTACGCAATAGAGCTGTTTTACATTAAGTGCCTGCCTGTCCTGCTTTGAATTAAACACTTGAGGGCGCAATCCTCCCTCCACTCCATGTCACCGCATGAAGGTGAAAGTGGGTCACAAACATAAGGTTAGGCAGTGCAGTGGAGCAGTTAATACTATCTTGGCACATGACTTACACATATCTATATTAGGCTGTGGCAGACACCCCAGGCCCCGTACAAAACAAGGTGCCAATCCGATAATGTCAGAGGTGGCCTGGCTTTCTGCGCCATGTGGCAACACCCTAGTGACTGTTGAGAAACATTAAAGTTACTCTAAATACTCCGAAAAATCTGCATATAAACATATCTACAGTGTACGCACGCATCATTCTATCGTTCATATTTGCAGAACAGATGTGGGAGACACTAATACAGATCTCAAGTCCCAATTTAATCAATATGTGGCACACTGAGTTCCTATGTTAGAGGACTGGGCAATATGATGGAAAACATCTTAATAATCACAAGGAATTCTTCACTTATAAATATATAATCACTATACATGCAATGGGTCTGCCACCGCCCACCAAGACAAGGTTGGGTTTTTTTTTTGTTACATCTCAGTTTAATTTTTATCTCCAAAAGTTAGCAGTTTATTCTGCCAGGTGGTTCTGTTGTTGGAAGATCTAATTCCTCAAAGTTAGGAGTTGAAACTCTTAAAGTGTCACGTGAACCTCCTGGAGGTTGGAAAGAAATAGCTACAATGATCATTAACTCATCGCTTTGCCTTCTGTAATATGGTAAACACCCACTACATAAGACAAACACCCTATTACCATTTTTGGAAATGTATTGATTTTACTTGAGCCATAAGTACAATTCTTTTTTAAATGTTTGAGCTTCTGTTTGCGTAGGTGCATGTGTGTGTGCGCGCGCGCGCGTGTGTGTGTGTGTAATGAACACACGAGAGACGGAGGCTGGTTTTAAAAACTCTCAGTAACTATTTCTGTATTAATGTACAACCGTTGAAAATGACAATTTTTTTTTGAATGTTTTTCTTTTTTTTTTTCTTCATTTTTTTTTTTTTCTTTTTCTTTTTTAAACAATCTGTCAACAGCCATTTTCCAGAAGAAAAGTGAGCAATGTGAGCAGGAAGAAAAGAGAAAATAATAAGCAAAATAAAGTGAGTTGATGAATGTTAAAAAAAAAAAAAAAAAAAAAGCGCATGAGATGGGGGGAGGAGACAAATTAACATTTAATTTTCTGTAGCGGAGTGTTTGAGCGCGAGTGTGTCAATGTGCGCATGCAATGTTACTGGTCGGTACTGTAGTGTGCGGAATCGCTGAGTTTACACTTGCTGCTTTCAAAACAACTGTCATCAGTGGAGGTGCAACATTTTTGATTTTTAATGAGAAGGTCCGGCTCACCCTAGACTGCATCTACATTAGCTGAACACAATCAAGCAACAGTACCAGAATGTAAATAGACAAGAATGGGACTGAGTCATTTAGTAGTTTTACTCAGACCATAATGACTAGCAACTATTTGTGGCAGTAGCAGGTCAGGTTTTGTACTAACACAAGGAAACAAAGGGGGAGAAGGTGTGTTTACACTATTGTTTGAACACTGGCAACAACATCTAAGAGTTCATCATATTCTTTAGTATTTTGTGTACACAAAACATGCTTTCAAGTATTTTAAGGAGTTTGTGGAACTGTGAGGACATCATTTGCCCCCCGCAGTAAATACGCGTTTATGGGATAATATTAAAAAACAAAAAAAAAAGCACATTTACGACGAAAGGTGTCCATAATCTGCCACTGAGAATTGTTCATTGGCATATTAAGTTGCATCTGTCCTGGCTGACAATAAAGTTTGTTCAAAGCAGAGCCAGGCCAGTGACAGTGACCCATCTCATCTAGAAGTATCACACTCCACTAGCTGGCACAGTTTCAAGGTTTTGCAATTGCTGATGTGAACAGATTGCTTCTTCCATAAAACCTTCTCCATCTTTGCTGTAATACATTTCTTATTCATGTCTTTCAGTTAACCTTTTGCAGCTTAGGAGAGGTACATTTAAATGTGTGGAAAGCTCAGAATATCAACTTGGCATGTATACAGGCCAATCCAGTAAGGGCTACATGTGCAACTGCCAACAAGTGCCCAGTAATCATTATGGTCTACGTGAAACCACCAACCACAGATCAGTGCAGTCTCCCTAAAGAAAATGTATCCCATCTGCTTGATAACAAAAGCTTCTCCATCCTTAGCTGTTTCACATTTCTCTCTAATGATTATTCCAGCATCACAGGAATAATGTTGGAGAATAACAGCTGGCTACTTACACTCTTTTCAACATGCAACATGTTGCTTGGAGCTGCTCATGTCGCTGTCTACCCACTGTTCTCAGAGATAAGACCTCAAAATCTGACCTTTGTGATCAGATCTGAAAGGCTGCAACAGGTGTAACCACAGTGATGCTCTGAATCCCAAACATGTGAATGAGGTGAGATGAGAATGAGAAAAGGAAGGGGAGATGCAATCGTGCCATTCTGTGACCCTGCGGCATTATGGGAGTGAGAGGAGGGAAAGAAAGATGCAAATGAGCGAAGCAAACGTAGGGGTCAGTATCACTGCACCGAGGGATGGCCATGGAAGGAGTCAAAAGGTAGGAGGCAAGAAAGAAAGGAAGGAAGGAAGTAACGAGGGAGATGCTGGTGCTTTGCAGTCGCTGTCGAGCTTCAGGTGTCATGGAAATCCTTCAGCAGCGTGCGTCGCCTCTGCTCAGCGATGTGCATCTGGTTCTCCAGATCCTGTAAAAAGATAAACAAAAAAAAACAAAACAGTTATTGTTAAAGACACTTCCAAAAGGAAAACAAAGTTCGAATGAAAAGTAAATTGTGATCCCTCAGCTATGCTTCTTACTCAGTTCTTTAGTTCAGAAAACAAAAACAAAATAGGTTTCAGGATATTGGCCTTCTCGTCAACCCACCCTATAATGGCGCTTTTCCATTACCAGCACCAGCTCGACTCTCGCTCCGCTTTCCATTGCAGATAGTACCTCCACAATACTACCAGGTCGTCATAGCGACGCCGCAGGAAACTGCCGCGACACACACCAGCTACCCACACACACAGGACAACGGAGGAAACCGAGTGTGCGCTGTTTTCGATCCTCGGGATGTGGCTGTTTCTCACAGCAAGAAGACAAACGTTTGTTCCTTTGACCTGCGGCGTATTCTTCCGAGTTGCCATAGTACTAACGGGTATATCACGCAATCTCTGGCCAAACTTTTTAAAAATGGCGGGGTTATTCAGGATCCTCCGTCTGGCGCTTGCAGTGAATGGTGACGATTCTCTCTGACCAATCAGCAGTCTGCCGTGTTTTCACGTCACATTTTAGTATCGCCTCAGCTCGCTCAGAACCTCGCAGGAGGTGGTACGGAAAAAAGTACCTGGAAGCAGGTACAGGTACAACTTTTACACAGTGGAAAACCGAACAAAGGCGAGTCGAGATGAGCTGGTACTGTGTAGTGGAAAAGCGCCGTTTGTGATGAGCACATAAGACTGATAAGATTGAAAAAATATATAAAGATAATATTAACTCAATAGCTTATTTAGCTATTGTTTGTGTTGGGAACTATTTTAGACAAACAATTTATCTATTGAAAATAGTAACCATTTATCTTTATACCTGATAGAAGTTTGGATTTTCAAAGTAAAGTGCATGTAACAAGAATAAAGGGCACAAACATGGTCCATGCAAATACGCCAACGCTTCAAGCTAAGCAAGATCGAATTCACATGTTGTTGCGTTTAAGGAGTGTCGCCTCAAAATCTTAAAAGCAAGGCAAGCGCAAACTGCAGTCTGGAAGTTTCAGCTAGGGGCACTGTAGCATGAAACCACAAGAAAAAGCGGACCCCTTCTGTTTGGGTTCACTTCTGCACCTAACAACCATGGCTTACCAGTTAAACAAAGCTCTAGCTGAAGGTGTTTATGACACTTAGCCACCTCTTCATTTGGATGCAATCGAAAATGTATATATATTGCGGTCATGGAAATTGTCTTTATGTCACCCCCGTGAGGGCTGACGTTTGTTACTTCCACCGGTGCATAAGAGCACACGTTCAGTATGTTCAATGGGGTCGCGGGTGTGCGCCGTCTGGGCCATGCGTTTGACCATGTTTGTGCCCTAACAATCTACAGCCATGTAGACAGTGGCGCTTTGAGCTAAACGCTAACCTTAGCATGCTAACATGCTCGCAATGAGAACGCGCTGATGTTTAACAGGTATAATGTTTATCATGCTCGCCGTCCTAGTTTAGCATGTTAGCATGCTAACATTTGCTAATTAGCACTAAACAGTAAGTACAGCTGAGACAAATGGGAATGTCATTAGTTTTGGAGGTATTTAGTCATAAATCAAAGTGTTGGACAAATTAAATGTTTGACCTGATGATGGCGCTAGATGAGCCAGGGATCACCTAAGTTACTGTATATCATCCTGAGGGGGACATCAATGTCGGTAGCAAATATCACAACAATCCATTCTAGCTCGTACCCCTCTGTCACTGGCGCTGAGCTCCCCCTCGCCTCCCACCACGCCTCTCTCGTAGCTGTCAGCCCGCTCCACCTTCCATGACAGGTTTTCTATCTCTGCTTCCAGCTGTGCCTGCTGGTACTCAAACTGCAGGGAGGGATAGACAAAAAAATAAAAATAAAAAAAGGGAAATAGCACCTCCAACGGGAAAAACAACGACAAAAGCCATTTAACATTATTTGGTCGAGAGGAGGAGAGGAGGTGGAAGGAGAGTGAGGAAGAAACCAAGATCACCATCGAGTTACTACATTATTTCATAAAGTGTGTTCTGCAATAATAGACAGGCGTGGAGACATGATTGTTGCTCACCAGTTTCTTGCTTCGGCCGGACTCCATGTAATAGGCGTAAGGGTATGTATACTGCAGTGTGTAGCGACACTGGAAACAAAAAGACACACTCATGATGTACTAACTGAGGAAAATGTTCAAGCAAAGTCAGACAAGACAAAGTCAAAATTAAGAAAGGCACCTCGATAATTTTTTGCAGGGTTCTTGCACCATTTTAAAAGTAAAATTTAATGCTTTTTAAGACCTCAACAAATATAATTTAAACTTCATAACCCAAAAATGTCATTATTTCTTTGGAACATGCTAATCAATTTATTGCCTCCTACAATGGAAATCAAAACTTAAACATTTTCCATTTGGTATCAATTATGTGCAACGTGTAAACTCTGCAAGTAAAAAAAAAAAAAGTTAAAATACTTTTCTTTGAGACCTTTTTATTTACTCCTTCTTGATGAATGAAGTGATGCCATATTTGGCGACATATGCAGTTTTATTTTCACCCCAGGTGAATGACTTTGCATGCTATGAATCGGGGAACATGGCAGCAAAGACGTCACGCATGTCCTCGTTAGACATAAATGAATTGTGCCTCGTCACAGTATGGAGAACCCACAGTACCTCTGCCTTTTGGGTGTCTGGCGGTGAAATCAAACTTATAGGCGACGGTGAGGTGGCGTCTGAACTAGTAACATCGTTAGGTCGAGCTGCAAACAATGCAGGGACGAACCTGGCCCCGCTACGACTAGCTGCTGCAACGTATCGCTGGGGCTTTCATCCTCTTCCACCCACTTGTCGTTAAATTTACACTTTCCCACCTTTGCATTTTGAACGTCACCTCGACAACCGCGTAATGGCAGCACGCAGGCGCAGGCCGACGTCGGCGTCTGTAACCGACCTACCGTAATAAGCTAATAAATCGCGGAGACTGTCATTTCACACCTGTTTCACACATACTAAATTGATCAACTACTAGATGTTTTACGGTGGACCACTGTGCTTCCCTATCGTCATTAAGCACACCGGCTGAAAATGTAATACCAACAGCAACTTTACGGTAAATTTAAGACATTTTAAGACTTTTCAAGGACCCGTGGGAACCCTGTATTGACATTAACTTTATTCTACCACTTCACTAAAACAAATCTACTAGAGACTACACTGGTAACATTAAACCTGAGAAGTACGTTCGTCATATTATAAGAAAAAGATGGAATAAAAACTCGTTCCAACAAAAAACCTTTTTTGTGTAGCTGTTTTTCTGTCCATCTCCTACTCTCTTTCTGCATTTTCCCCATCACATCAGTAACTTGCTACCTGGGCATCTAGAATACGCACAGCGTCACAGTTCAGCGTGTGAGTACCTTAGCCAGTAGCTTTGCAGCGTTATGCAGGTACTGCCAATCAATCCAGGTTCCCAGGTTGTTCATCACTCGCTCCTGGATCTTCTCCTGGATCCTCTGGTACGTCTGAGCCTCCAACTGAAGAGACTTGTTGTGATTCTCCCACTGGTGGGACAGAGATTGGAAAGCATTTAAAAAAAAAGAAGAAAAAAAAAAAGAGACAAGTTTTAATCCAACATAGCTCCAGATTAGGGCTGCACGATATATCTTTTCAGCATTGACGTTGCAAAGTGCGCATGTGCAATAATCACATCGCAAGGATGTGCGATTTCAACTAACTTAAACGCGTCATGCTACAACTTCTTTCGCTGCTTGATACAAAAGGAAAACTTGCATGGTTCTCATTTTTCATGACTAATCCACAAGAGAAGTCTGTCTGATATTACATAATTGAAGGGTTCTTGGTTACACGGAGTCTGAGGTTAGAGAGCGGCATGCAGGCTCTGCATGCACAGCGAACTATTGGTGTTTCTCAGACCCGCAAGTGTTTTTTGGTCCGTGAAGGAGAGATACACCAGCTTCACGGTCCGAGTACTTTCAGGCAGTTCGTTTCTTGAGTAGTAAACAAAAACGGACAAACGAAAATACCATGGTTTTTTCGTTGTATCGTTTTAATCCAAAAAACGGAAAAACAGAGCCTCCTGGGGAAACTCTTGACTGGGAAATCCACAAATCCACCAGATTATTCCTCTTCTTGACACACCCCTGAGACAAGCCTTGGGTTTTACCCACGAGTTGGTTACAGTGACGTCGACTTTACTACGCGATCTGATACCAGGGTAAAGGGTCCGTGTACGTTCAGGGAGATCCTTTCTTTGTTACAAACCAAAAACGGAAAAACCATGGTTTTTATCGTTGTTTTCGTTTTAATCCAAAAACATAATGTTACACTTTTATAGAATGGCCATTCTATCCTCTTGGCTTTTATTTTGATATATTTACTTTTACTTCTGGGTCACATGCCTCGCATTTGTTCATGTCTTTTTTCAAAGGGAAAAACCAAAAAAGTAATTTGCAAACCTCCAAATTGGGCTGTTATTCGAATTTGCTTCTCTCGTGTTTTGATTCTCACAAAAACGGCTCTGTCTTTCCATTTTTGGTTTAAAACGAAACAACGAAAAAACCATGGTATTACGAACGGCCTGAACGTACGCGGACCATAATCTGGTGGATGTGTGCATTTCCCAGTCGTCGTTTCTCCAGGAGTTGCCGGTGTTACATGGTGCAACACCAGGTTGAAGCCAACGCTGTAAGCCAGACCGACTCGCCTGCCGACAGACTGACCGATCATTGTTCCTGGACTGCTCAATTTAATACACCTATTAAACTCTGAATTGAGTTGTGATCTATTTGTTTTTGCAGTGCTGGTTTTTGGTGACATATATTTCATTGTTAATTGCTATTTGCTTTATGGTTTTGTATGGTTTGAAGGAGCGATTTTATTTCTATTTTATAATTATTTGTCACACGTGACTCTGACTGGCACCACTCTGCATTTAAAAGTGTCAAACTTGCTACAAAAAAAGTTCTAGAATGATTCATTCTTTCCAAATTGAGCTATTCAAGTCATCTGGTGAAAAATCCTGTATTTTGTCGCAATATATATCGCAGAAAAACACATTATATCCAATATAATTTTTGCTCTTAATACAATTTTATTTTATGTTATTTGAGCAATAAAATTATAGAAATACAAATGGGGATCCAAAAAAAACCAAAACAAAACAAAAAAAAACAACTCACCCTCTCAAAGTAGAAGAGGTATTTTTTGAGGGCCTCTCTGGCCTGAGCCTGCTGGCTCTGGTTGACTATATCAGGATTTTCTTTGTAGCGGCTGCACTCGTAGTATTCACTGCCGTGAGTCTTCCAGTCACCAAGACACATCCAGCAGAAGTCTTTCAGGAGACACAAAACACACATTTATAGTTTCCCCACTACATACATGCATTACACAGTATGTATAGTAAGTGACACGTGTTTATAGGTTTTGTACTGTATCACAGAACAGCCTACAGGGTCCTGCTCCGTTCGCCTCAAAATCCAAAACACATATTTGTCCTCTTACCTGTACTGCTATTTATCCATCTAGATTGTTTTGGTGCGAGTTGCCGAGTTTCATGTAAATGAAACTGCCCACAACAAGGTCTGTGGATTATCTTGAGTAACCGGGTCATGATTGCTGGAAAGAGACGTTGCTGTTGAATGTATTTTTTTGGCGCTTTGAGCAGCACAAGCCGAGTGCCATTTTGTCCCATTAAATTCAAAACAGGCAGGCATCTCTACTGCCGATATCTCCAAAACTCGGCATCTCACACCAAAACAATCTAGATGGATAAATAGCACTGCAGGTAAGAGGACAAATATGTATTTTGAATTTTGAGGTTAACTGTCCCTTTAAGTCTACAGCCAGTCTAAACTGGCTGATATTGGCTGTGGTTGGATATATATTTTCCATTTCAACAGATGACTAATCACAATTTGGTTTAACCACATTCATAATCTCATTGATAAAATCTAAAGAATGAGGCGAAAGCCGGTGTCTTGTGGGGCACATGGTGTGCTAGTGCTACAGCTTTGTGAAAAACAACCATAGCTTCTGAAGTTACTTTGAAGGTTTGGTTTTTTTCATTTTGGCTAGTAAACTTTCCCTTACAATCATTCTCGTCTGGTAATTATGGTTGATGGTGACTTTATGTGACACGCGTTATGCCACCATGCTTCACTTGATCATACTGGAGTTGTGAAACTCGGGAGAAAAACATCTTACCGTGTTTACACTTGGAGCATTGCTGAAACAAACAAAGAGACGGGAGGAAGTCAAATTACTGAACCAGAAACCTGACAAAGCAACCATGCGAGTCACACTTTGACTTGATGAATCTGGGCAAATCAGCAGCTGAATGCTCTATTCAAAACCATTTAGTGCTTGACCTTACACAACTGCTCCATCACACAAAGCTTAGAGACGGTTACAAATATGATAGAAGGGGCAAATACCACGTAACATATTTGCCCAGCAGCGTTAATCAATTGTCAAACTATTAAAGTTGAGGACTTTCTCTCAGAATCTGAATACATTTTTTGAATTTCCTGTGTTCTGGGAAAGGGCAATTTTCAGCTCTGACTCACCATGTGATTGCACCCTCCGTTCTTCTCAATGCAGATATTGCACTTAGGACACTAGAGGAAAATAAGGGTAATTAGGTTAGGTTAAGTAAATTAGGTTAAGTGACAGGCTACATCACTGTATTACAGAAAATATAATGTGAGACTGTCTGTGGTCGTGAGCGTACAAAACAACAATATGTTTGCAAGTATGCTGAAATACCAGCGCTTGTGTATGTGCATGACTGCATGTGTACACGTATAGATCCATCATACATCTTTAGTGTGTGCGCTGATATAGTTAGCCGTCTCGGAGTCATCTGCACATTTGGTCAGCCATTTCCGGATTGTTGCACAGTCAGTGGGTGCGTGGTACATCTGACGGCATTTAAAACTGAGACGGTGAAAAAGAGACAGAAAATACTCATTTGTACTGCTTACAAGGACAGAACATGCAGCTTCATTATAGCCGGACATGTTAAAAACAATTCGGTCTACAAAAAGAGACACACCATACCAGAGTCACTGGCATTGTCAGTATAATGCGCTAAAATGTTTTAACCAGTAGGGAAATCTAAATACTAGCATGGGATTTGTGAGAGGACTGATTCTGACATCATAAAAGTTTAAAAACACAGGTCAATTAAGAAACTTAAGGGAACTTTTTGTGTAAGAAATATTTTATTTACTTAAAACACACTATCAGCTGTGTGGCCATCTGTGAATTTTCTCATTCAACCTCTTTTTTTTTTTTTATCTTAAAGGTTAGCGAACAAAACGTTTAGATTTTCCTCTTACTCCCACTTTGACCTACAAAGTAACTTGTTTTGAACTGGATTCATTCATTACAGGACATTTTACAAAAAGTCTGCAAAGAACTATAATTGCTTTAGGATTAGGGTTGGGGGATGACTACCAAATAGGCATATGACGATGTGATATCACAATGTTACAATGGTAGAGGGCTCAGTGGCTGATGTCTCTCAGCCATTGGCGAGGGACGATGGCACGGTTCATCGGCCCAACCCTGTTTAGGATAACAACAACCACCTTGTTTTCACAGCCAGTAAGCAGATAAACCAATCTGACCATAGTCAAGCAAAAGTAAACCTTATTAAAAAACTGAAGTTTTTGTGAAACCGCTAGTGTTTAATCAGCATACTGTTTGTGTGTGTGTGTGTGTGTGTGTGTAGTACCAGAAGACTTCACTACAGCGGCTACACTGCACCCTGCGCGCCCGGGGCTCATGCACCTTGATGACAATGGGACAGTCTGCACCCGGACACAACTGCAACTGGAAGTGACTCTGTGGGACGGAGAGACAGACCGAGATTAATGACAAAACAGCCAGAGAGAGGATTCCGATTTAATGCTGTGAGAAGGAGATTCAAAGATTTAGTTGTTGAAGATTTTCTCTCCGTCTAACTCCCATTCCACGTGCCTCTGAAGTCTAATATGCTATAGTGTACATACATGCAGACCATGAAGCAGCATCTGAGCAAACCGATTTAGCACACACACACACACACACACCTCGACATAGTCTCTGAAGAGGTAGCGTCTGTATTTGTCCTTTAGCTCATCTGCTGGCAGCAGCGGCAGGACAAAGTCTTCTGGCATCTGCAGGGAACAGTCCTGGGCCATACACGAGATACCTGAACACACACACACACAGATTATTACGAAGATTAATTACAAAGTGTCTGGAATCATTGAAAGGGTACAGGGAGAGAAGCAACATGTACACACACTGCCATACAAAGCCTGCAACTGTTTGTGTGTTTCTTTACTAACAAACCAATAAACTACACCCATCATTCTAACTGTCTGTGACGGAGAAAGTTCCTCTGCAGTTGTGTGGAAACCTGGTTTGGGGACATAAACGTATCCTTCACACTGCTGCAAGGTTACATCGACTACTTTATCGGAGACCGTTAGAAAAGGGACACAACTGCAATATATTCACACAGAAATACAAAAGCACTTGAGCTCCCACAGTCACAATTAAAAAGGATAGGGAGTCTGGTATGGTAACTGTAAGCACTTTACCAAACACACATACACATTAAAAACAACCTTGTAACTGATACATGTGCACACCAATCTGTTCTCCTGCTGACACAAGGACACTTTCTCTCTCAGATACGCACACACGCCCTTGTACTTCTATTAATGTGAGGACCGTCATTGACATACTGCATTCCCTAGCCCCTGCCCCTTACACTAACCTTAAGCATCACAACTAAATACCTAACCCTAACCTTACGCTTCAAACCAAGTCTTAACCTTCAAACAGCCCTTTGAAGTTGTGAGGACCAGCCAAAATGTCCTCATTTTAAAAGATGTCCTCACTGTAGGTAAAAAAAAAAACGTGTTCCAGTCCTCACTATGTAGCAAATACAAGCACACAAACACAAATAGTAGGAGAATACCTGGTAAACTTTACACCACACGGGAGTCATCAGAACCTCATATTGCACTTCCCTTACCATAAAAGTCACAATTCACTCTTGGATTTAACACCTATATTTAAATAAATATGGACCCGTGCGCAAACATCCAGCCATGATCTGTAGTGTTTTCTATCTTTAAAAACTGTATCATTAAGTGACTGATGTAGCTGGCCTTGTTAAATTCAACATCAGTCTGCAGACCCTGCTGGTTTGGCAGGAAAGCATAGGCTAGAGAACCTTCCAAAAGGAGCAGACCCTGAAGCCGTAATGAAACCCAGAGCCGACACACGCACGCACCAAGTGGAAACCTGCAGTTCATCAAATGGCCACTTGAGGCTGGCTCCAAAAGGGAGTCAATCCCCATAGACCCCCATGTTAAAATGCCTAACTTTACAGCAGAAACAACTATGTTTATAGCCTGGTTAAAAAAACGGTTTTGGTCTCTATAGCTAATTTCCGCCTTCATGACAACTGTGGGGGGGGGGGGGGGGGGAGATTTTTTT
>CM022479.1:9739627-9762282 GCA_011952105.1 Coreoperca whiteheadi | reverse complement strand
CGTCGTCCTCCTCCAGAACGGAGCGCCGCCTCGAGTCGTCCCCCTCCTCCAGAACAGAGCGCCGCCTCGAGTCGTCCCCCTCCTCCAGAACAGAGCGCCGCCTCGAGTCGTCCCCCTCCTCCAGAACAGAGGGCCGCCTCGAGTCGTCCCCCTCCTCCAGAACAGAGCGCCGTCGCGCTCAAGGACAGAGCGCCGCCTCGAGTCATCCTCCTCAAAATGACAGGGATGCATTGAATCCCCTGCCTCTTCCTGATGACAGCTCTATAGTATAATTCTAATGAGATATTACTGAGGCTGAAATAAGGAATGTGTCATTTGTTAATAACATTCCAGTCAATTCCGCCTAAAACGCTTGAAAAAAGGCATACCCAAAATAAATTGCATACTGTTCTTGAACCATGTGGAGTATATGCATGGTTTTGGTCTCTTTTGAAGGTGACACTGAGGTTTGTTCCTCTACAATCAGAATCACTGCAAGTCTTACAGGTATTGAGTAATATAATTTTGAACACACTGAAAAATGGAAATATATTCCGCCTACTTTTTTTTAATAAAAAGATGCCTGCAGATTACTATATTTGGCAGCTTTTAGCTGGAAAACGCAATGGGATCACAGCCTGAAGCCTTACAAAGCCCAATTTCAAATTTGATAACAATACCTTAGAAAAAGAGTGTTTTACACGTTTATCTAAGTTGAAGTTTAGGCGCTCTCCAAAAAAAGGCCACATGGCTCCACTACTTCATCAAATGAAAAGTGTTTCTTCATCATTCTCCGCCATTGTTGAACCGTCAAACTTTCTCCTAGCTCCAACTCGCTCTAAACTTTGCACAGAGTCTCTTTGCACATGGCCTGATGAGTCACTGTGTTGCGTAAGGGCGCATGAGGTGGTGAAACGTTTTGCACACGTGTCTATTGGCTGCCAGGTTGAATCGCCCTGCTAAAACTGCATATCAATCATTTCAGAATTTCATTGGCTATCAGACAAGTGAGGGTGGTACCTTCCTACGCCTGGGGCGCTCCTTGGCTATTGAAGCCTGTTCACACCTCTCAGATACTCCGATTGGCTCATAGGAGGTGTCAATCTCAAGGGCAAAGGTCAGCGACTATTTTGAAATCAAACAATCGCAAATGTTTACATGTTTCCATAGGACTATAGCCAGAATAATCAGCTAATTCGAAATGATTTAACTAAATCCCATGTATGTTTATCGACATATACATGTGTTATGGACTACATATTTCACTGAATTGGATTGACTAGACCCTTTACAGTGTAACCAGACCGTTTTTGGTGGACTGCTATGGATTAGTGGACTTTCAGGAGGCTTATAGGTGAGTTTCTCCCCTTTTATTCTGTGTAAGCGCTATGTGGTGGTCTGACACATCAAATTATTGTACCTGCTGTGTTGTTTGTACCTTAAAATGGTTTACATCGTTTGATACGCGAGAATCTCAGCTTTCCGGAGATGTGTGACATGTTTAGCTTTTGTTTTTCCTGAGTTTTTGCATTTCACGTCTTTACCTGTGACCCCCCCCCCAACATACCGCCAACGGGACATAGGACTGTTAACAGGTTGCTTTTGCTGTGAGTAATGCTATAGTCTTAGCCCACATTTTGACCTAAATTAACATGTAGAAGACACAAAAATATTTAGTTATTTTCAGAAACAAAGTATTAAGACTGTAGAATTAATATCTTATTACAGCCATGAAAACAACACTTAAAATTTTGAGGCATGGAATATGATCTAAAATGTAGCATGAAGTCTACAGAGCATGGATGTAATACATAAGGTGTTATATGTTTCCAAGAGGACAGTTAAAGTTTCATCATAAGTACCTTTCATTTTGTTTCACAGGACAATTCAAATACACCCAATACCATCAGTGGATGAAGAATTTGATGGTAAATATTACACTCACAAATTGTCATAGCAGACATGCTTTTTTCACCCTATTTCTGAAAAGGACTGTGGACATATCTGAGAAAAAGACAACACGAGCGCCTGTTCAAATCATTGCAATGGACAAATGTTATTTCAAAAGGGATTCGGACAATACATCCTTTTTGCAGTTTTGCCTTCAAAAGACAGTGTGCAACCCATTGCTTCAAGAATTAACACCCCATTGTTCACCTGTCTTGGCTACTGTATGTTTGATGACTGCCCTGTCTGTGTGGAAATGAATCTTCACTGAAAGCAATGGTGAGCTTCCAGGGAGACTATGCCAGAAATAACCACCAGCAAATAAAAAGGAGTCCAATTTAAATGAAAGGGATGTCACTGCTAAAAAAAAAAAAAAACTGACTTCCACACCTCCAGCTGAAGGATATTGTGGAGGAGTCTGGTTGCAGGGATGAGAGAGAAACTATGGAAGTCCTCAAGACCATTTCATGGAGTGCTAGAAAGCAACAAAGAAGAGGCAATAACGAGATTATAAGCCTCCAAAAGATGAGTGAGGAAGAGAGTCAGACTGGGGAGCAAATTATTCAAAAGATCCTCTTTCACCCAAATGCTGTTACGCTTCGTCTGTGGAGACAGTACAGCTTTTCACTGAGCGATCAAAGGAGGGAATTGTGTATTTGGATGCAACGGGGAACATCATAAAGAAGGCAAAGGGGGAAACTGCACCAAATTACCTCTATGAGATGGTTGTCAGACATCCTATGAAGGGCGGGTCACCTGTCCCTGTGGTCACATATGTGACCATACCACTTCATCACTCTCATATTTACTTTGCGCATTCATGACTGACTGCATCAGATGCCATGGGAAACACATTAAGAAAAGGCCAGTCATGCATATCTGTGAAGGGTCTGTGGTGCTCATGCAATCCATAGCTTATTTTTGTGGCATGACTCGTCATGAGCGCCTGTGCAGATACTGTGATATTGTAACGGGACAAGGACAGAAATACGCATTCCACATTCCTATACTCCATAGATGCCTTAGCCATGTGATGCAGAAAGGACCTGTGCCAAAAACAGTAAGTAGTTGCTTTCCTTATAAAGGGCTGTATTTGTGTGTTTGACACAAAAACATTTCAAATCTATTTAACATTGACTGATTTACTTTTTTCACAGTGCTTCCAAACACTACCACCTGACCATGCATGTCTTTGGCCTTATGACACAAGCCACCACACTCAGAGCTGGATGAAATTGATACTGTCATTTTAGTAATGACATGTAGCATTTTGCTCTCTAAATGAAATTGTATGAAGTAAACAGGAAGCACTTCTGTACCTACTGAAGTCCGGTGGGACCATTCTGGCTCAGTAGTGTCAAGCTCTAGGCTAGATACAGACAAAATCCAGGCACAAATCAAACCAGCCTTAGAAGTTTCACCAATCAATTTTAACTTTTTAATGTGGAAAGTGGTTTGTCATGGTTAGGACATTCCATGAAATAAACATGTTTATTAGGTCTATGGTATTTGCTTCAGAGGGATTGTACGAGTTCATAGACAATAACTTGTAAATTCCTTTGTGTAAGTCTAACAGAAATATAAGCATAAAGATGGAGGTATACTCAAACATAAAAGAAAGTCTTCCAGATTTATGTGGGACCAACACCGTTCCAGAACCACTTTGAGCGGTTAATCCTGGCGTAAGTTCGTGACAAAGACTTTCACTGGAGAAATATTTCCTACCACAGGCTGCTCTCTGGTCTCATGCTAGGTGAGTTCATCCTCACCACCTTCACCCTCCTTATCGCCGCCTTCATCTGTTACTACTCCTGTTACCGCCACTATTTCTTCAAAAAAATATCCATGTAATTCATTGGCTAGGTGACCTTGGACACCATGGGAAAGGCCCTCTGTATGATAGATTTACAAAGAAGTACACAAGAATTGCAAATAAAAAAAACGCAGGTAATTTATTCACCTTCGGACAACGTTGTTTCTATCATTAACAGATAGCATTTACTGAATTAAAACAAGTATAACAATAAAGTTCCTCTTCACAAGGGACAATCAAACGCAGGGGATTATGGACAGGAGCCAGTGGGACCTCAAAAAAGGGTCCGTTTTCAATGTCAGAATCTCACCAGACCGGAAGAATTTGTTGAAACCTACCGGATGACATATAATGCCTTTTTAAGGGAATACAAATACTAACTGCGCACACTTGAGAGGGTAAAACTACAAACATTATTACATAAACAGTTTACAGGTTAAATTAATGGGAAATCCTCTCTCATTATCTTAATGAATTTCTGTAAGCAGTCTTTTTAAATAGTACATATACGAAATAAGCAGAGTAAGATATTCTCCAAAATGTAATGAGTGAAGTAACTTAATACTTAACTTAAATATAGTCAGAGTAATTTCCAAGCACTATTTCTTCAAGTTGATGCAGTAAAATTTTACCAAATGTACATCAGTGATAGAAGAACACATTAGGATCAGATGCCATGACAGTGGAGAACTAACTTATTGTTTGGTGAAAGTTCACATCTGTCAATGTCATTTTTGGTGTTGAAGAGTTCAAAGTCGTCGGGTTTTTGCATGTGCATTTGTTTGTAGACTAGGACGTACTAATTCCAAAATCATTAGGCTCTTGAACTCCTAATGGAAGGTTTTAACATCAAAGCTGGATGAATAATTGTCAGCAGATTATTCCAAAATGAAACAAAAATTCATAATATTTTTGCCATTTAGTCTAAGAAGTGCCAGGTCCAGCGGTGTCAGTTTCTTTAAGTACTTATGGAAGAAATGGGTTTTATCCCACATCAAAGTTTGTCAAAAAGACTTGTTGAGATTGTTGTCTGAAAGGGAGTTTGACATTGGATTACTCAAAAACTATACAGTAAAAGTACTTCATAATACTTTTGCATCAAGTCTAACAAGTTCAAAGTCCAGCAAAATTAACACAGTAAAAATGATTCACTTTTACTCTGTATGTAATCAGATATATTCTGGACTCAAATGTATGAGTTGCCATTTTAATTTCACGTAAAAGAAAAGTTATTGCCCTCACTTTGGAATTTTTTAATTTAAGAAATTCAAGTAATCTTATTTTCACATAGAGTATGTTGGCCTATTTTGTATAAACTTGGTGTTAACACCTTATTTTGAATACCGGAAAAAGTCCAATTTGAATGCTTCGTCGCACCAACTTCCGCAAGTCCGACGCAAGTTTATAAACCGTATGGGATGTGATATGAGCACATCGCGTACAATTCTCATTTCATAGACACTCTTCAGGTACGAGTTTTATACAGCAACACGTCTTTGGAAATTGTGAAAAACAGACAGAATACAGTTGCAAACAAAACTCCCAGTTGCAACTACTTTGCAAGGGAAGCATTGCCTGAAATGTACATCCTTACAGACTGGCTCGCAAAAATGACACAATTCGTCACAGTTGAGTTTTTAAGTGTTTCCGCTGGTTACTGCTGAGGGGTAGATACATTATTTTAGTCACTCAATGTGTGTAGATAAGCTCAGGTTGCAGTATATTATTTAGTGAAAGGCTGGGTGTTGTGTTTGCGGCCAGATAAAAGCAATAAAAGTGTCCCTGTTTATGTAACGTTACTACGACGTCTTCTACTTTTCACAGCAGAGTTTGTCCAGGCTGCGAACAGCTAGCTTGTTAACAGCTAACTTTGAGTGATTGTCTTCACCATGGCGGGAAAACAAAATTTAAAAACAAGAGAAAATATTTTCTATCACCTGATCGCTCTGATTAGTCTACGCGTACCAGCTCCGAAGCACCAAAACGTATTTGGGAGACTTCCAGTTTTAGGCTATTTAAGTGACTTTAGCAGCTGCTAATTAGCTAGCTGTTCAGTCTACAGCAACTCTGCTGCAAAGAGTACAAGATGCAATATTAACATTACATAAAGAAGGACTTTTTATTAATTTCTTTGTGGCAGCAAACAACACATACCCGTCCAGTAACTATTATACTGCAGAGCTCATCTGCACACTTTATGGCTGACTAAAGTAACGTAAGCGAAAGGCTCACTTTCATAACACCGCTTGTTACCCACAAGGGCACCTTCCTTAAAAGGGAAGACTCGGCAGGTAACGCAGGTGCAGTTAGGCCGGGGGTGAGCTAACCAGAGGTGGAAGAAGTATTCAGTTCTGCAAGTACTCATTGCGCAGTAAAATAGTACCAGTGTCAGTGTTTTACTATTATATATGATGCTTCTGGATTAATATTATATGTATGTTGCATTTACTGCTGTAGATAGAGAAGGATGAGCAGTTGGGTAGGTTAATCTACAGCAATGAATCATATTCTACAAGATTATATGTTTGCAGGCCTGGAATTAAGTCATTTTTAGGCCACTTTGGCCTTTGATGATTACAAATGTATTGGGGCATTGTGGTCAAAATGTAAGTGAGAATTACATTGTATGAAGACAAAACAGATACAATCAACAATGACTCAGTGTATTGAAATGCAACACCGAGTTTATGTACATTTCATTTACATTTAGTCATTTAGCAGGCGCTTTTATCCAAAGCGACTTACATATTTAAACTATACACTTAATATTTGACTTTTCCACAAAATGCTGTCTGATTTTTTGTGAAGAATTCATAAATGAATTGTTATGGCCGGGGCATTCATGGCACTGGCCATTTGGCTGTGATATTAATTCCTTCCCTGTGTTTACACTACTGGAGGATTTATGGTATGCTATTTTAGAGAAAATGTGTATATCGAGATATATATCGTATATATACTATAACCGAAATATATCGAGATTTTATTTATAAGCCTATCCTTAACATTAGCCATGACGGTCAGGGCTATGTTTAGGCGTAACAAAATGGGTCTTAAACAGCAACTTCAAAAGCAGTGACACTGCCAATGGTAAGCAGTTCTCGGTGTTTGGAAATGGTCTTTAAGGGAATTAGCTGCTGTACTTAAAAACATTTCATTTCTTCTAGGTGTGAAATCAACTCCATCTTTCAAAAATAGCCTAGGACTGTCCTGCCTAACGTGAGGGTGCTCAATCACAACACCATTTAAGCTACGAACAAATGTAGCTATAACACTGTTGATACATTTCCTGCCCTTGTCAAGCTTCCCCGGATCAGCACCAGCCTTCCACCGGCACCTTTTGGGTCAGAGTCAAAAACATGATCTTCATGCCAGAGTGCCGGAGGTGAAGCTGGTGCAGGTCCTCCTCCATCAAGCTGACCAGCTTGACGTTGCTGACCTCCCCATGTCGTTGCCGCCACAGTGGGTGATGAGGACATCCGGTGCTGGAAAAGGGAAAAGAGGGCAGAAACCCTTTCCACCGCAGTCCAAACCAACAGTCACGGAGGTCCAGCATGCTGAGGTTGCTTCCCAAGGTCTCTGCAGCTCTCTCACCAATGAGTCACACTGTGATTATGGGAGGAAAATAAATTAGTGTAATAAATGCTTCAGGTAATGAAAAATATAAAGTTAACTATAAAGGGAGGCTCAGTTTTCATGTTTACTATACTACTATGTCACATCGGTAGGAGAAAATGGAACACTTCAAACTATAGATGACAGTCTTGAACATGTTTCTTTTCTGTTGTCCTTTAGGGACAATGTAAAATCAGATGTCTGAAGTCAAGTAGCCAAGATACTTACAGTTTATGCTGTGTGTAGCATGCGTGCTGGAGGCATCATAGGTGGCCATGGCCGTAACAAGGACTGAAAGAAATAAACACCTGGTAACCTTCCTTTCTCACCAGTCATATCTCGCACAGTTGTTAGCAGTAACATTGAACAAATCAAAACCGCGGTGAGGGGAATCATAATCTATCTGTAAGCAGTTATGCACCGACGCATCTGCACTGAAAGTCAAACAGCAGATTTTCAAATTCGTATAATTCCTTAATAGGCCTAAAAATGGCAAATAATTACGCAATCACGCACAGGTACATTAACATTAGCTTATTAATATTAACTTATTAAAAGTAATGTTATCAAGTGACATCCACATGAATGACTCGCAAATAAAGTTGTGTGAAAATCTAAACTCAGGTTAACTGATTTGCTTAAAATTGTTCGTTAGACATGTATTAAAGAAACATTAACATTAGGCTAATTCATGGTAACATTGGCAAAACTTCTGCAAGTCTTGATAAAATCTAGCGTTGGAAATTACTATAATTATACATTTTGGAAAACGCTGAGGCATTTTAATCTACCGATAATAATTGTATAATCTCAATAACAGACAAATCATTATTTCAAGTTTTGTTGTATAATTTCAGGTTAACTTACCTCAAGAGTAAGCCAGGACGACGACCGAGCGTAAACTGCCAACCGCATACCGCAGGATTAGCCGGCTAGCAACGCAGAGTAGCATATAGCCTAGCTTCTTAGCCTTAGCTAGCTCAGTAACCTTGAGCTAGGTGGGCATGTTTCAGCAACCAGGCACCTCAGCTCCACCCGTGCGCCATCGCTTTGCCCATTTTTTGGTTATCCAGGAGTCGGGCCGAGTGGCGCTGCCAAGGTGGTGACGGCCAGTTCCGTCCACTTTGAGCTTCAAAACCGCTTTTCAGAAACCAACGGGTGACGGCACGGACACTACATCCATCCCCCCGCCATCAAATACAGTCTACGGCCCCCGCGCACACTACTCACCCACTCCCAGGCCATCTTTGACCAGTACAGTGCAGTGCTGCTCCCAGCATGCTTTGCAGAAGGAGTGCTGGCAGGGCAGTGCCAGCAGGGAGTCTCTCCGTACGACCTGTAGACACACACCGCACTGGAGGGACTGAGGGGCCTAAAACACACAAACACGTACACAATGAATACGCCAATATACACAGACTGTACTGCAAAGTTAGGAGGGGAGCTCAATATACAAAATAACCTTCAAATGCACGTAAAATGGCACACTAGAATCAAATCAAAGGAAAATGACATCTACAGCACTGTTATTTAGGAAAGTTACTTAATGGAAGGGATTTCTCAACCAGCTTTTGTTATTGGATGAAACCGGTCACACAACTGTGAGCATTAAAAGTCATTATTGCATCACTCTCCTAGTATAAGTAAAAATTTGTAATTCAGGTGATTATTCTTGCTCCCGATTAATCTGCCAATACGCCCCCCCCCCCAAATCAACTGAATGCTTAGTACATAAAATATAACATAATGCTAAATTTCGATCTCATGTTACTACTGTCGTAAAAATAAGTGCTTATTATGTCAACTTACACAAAAAAATAAAACACATAATAAAGGTAATGCTGAGAAACTACGTAAAGCAGCAAGTCCTCCCATTTCAGAAGACATAACCAGGAAATTTAGGGATATTATCCCACTAAACGGCTAATCAATTAGCTGTGGCGGCTGTGGCTTGGTGGCAGAACGGTTGCCAACCAGAAGGTCAGCGGTTCAATCCCCCAGCCATGCGTCGAAGTATCCTTGAGCAAGATACTGAACCCCGAAAATGCTCCCGAAGCTGCGCCTTCGGTTTGTCAATGTTCTCATATGTAAGTCGCTTTGGATAAAAGTGTCTGCTAAATGACTAAATGTAAATGTAATTGGCAAAATTGCCATATATTCATTTTTTCAATCAACTGCCCCCCCCCCCCACACTGCTAGTGGATTATCTGCTGCATTATGGCAACCAAATGACTATTTATCCTTAAAGTTTACTGTTTACCTTAATGTTACTTTACGGTGTTACTTGAGTAGTGAGTCATCGGCCACAACAAATAACTGAATATTGATTCCAGGTTGTGTCTTTGCCCATGCATGTGTGCAGCCTGAAAGGTTTTACTCAAAGTGGTGTTCACACAAAGGAAGGACAAATGGCACAAGATCTAGGTTAGTAAACAAGTAACAGTTTTCTAGTCATTCTTAGCTTAGCCACAAGATATGAGTGATTGAAGAGGTATAAAACTTTATTTCTGCTAAAGTTCCTGAGTAGGCCCTCACAGTTACTGCTCGTGGTCCGTTACTCACAGTGACTGATCTGCTGGTGCTGCTGGGCTGGACCAAAGCGTCAGACAACAGCAGAGAGGAGTTGGACTTATATCTGCGGGGAACATGGACAGAATCAAGGCTCTTATGAGGATTCAATTTCATTTATATAGCCAAATATCACAAATCACAATTTTGCCTCAAAAGAGCTTTACAATCCATACAACACCCTGTCCTTAGACCCTCGATTCGTCTAAGAAAAAAAAACTACCCAAAAAAAAAAACTTTTATCAGGGGAAAAAAAATTATAAGAAACTCCAGGAAGAGCAACAGAGGAGGGATCCCTCTCCCAGGACGGACAGACATGCAATAGATGTCGTATGTACAGAATAGATTCCCAATAGGATGAGGATTGAAAAGTTTAAACTATAGTGCAGAAGAATAAGAAGTAGAGAAAAGAAAATCAAAACACAGCTACAAAATGCTTTACAATAAAAACAGAGCACATTTAAACAGAGAATAAAACAAACTAAAAGCCATAAAATCTAAGCACATTCCAAAACAGAGTAAAACTAAACTAAAAATATCATTAAAAAAAATCTAAGTCAACGAAAAGCCATTTTTAAAACAGTGTGTTTTTACAAATTATTTAAAAGAGGCAACAGAGTTTGCAGCCCTGATTTCCTCAGGCCGGTCATTACAGTCTTGGAGCCCTAACTGCAAAAGCTGTATCACCTTTCAGTGTAAATCTTGACCTAGGAACAACCAGCAACAAAGCACCAGAGGATCTCCAGATGCGGGATGGGAAAAAAAAGGCACTAACAGATCTGCTAAATAACTTGGGGCAAGGCCTCGCAGGGCTTTGTACGTAATCAATAATATCTTAAACTCAATTCTAAAAGCAACGGCGGGCCACCGTAAGGAAGCCGGGGCTGGTGTGATGTAGGGCTGTACAATTAATCGCAATATTATCCAAATCGCAACATGGCCAAGTGCAATATCCAAAGCGCAGAAGCTGCAATTTTTTGGATAAAGATAAAATGTGTGATAAAACAGCATTATAGTGAAGTACTGTAGTGATGCAGAGATGCCCCAGGCTACAAATGTTGTTCTCCAGATGTAAGAAAACATGTTTATTTGGTAAAGACACCAACTAATTTTACACCATTAAGATTAATAGTTTTTTTGTCAGTGATGCAAAAAGGATCAAAATCCTGGCAGCAGAGTTTTGGATGAGCTGGAGATGGGAGAGGGATTTTTTACTGATGCCAGAGAGCAGCGACTAACAATAATCTAATAGACGAGTTATGTAGGCATGAATAACAATTTCCAGATTTCTGGCGGAAAGAATTGGTCTGATCCTTAAGATGTTTTTGATATAATGAAAGCAGGATTGAACCAGTCAGTTAACATGTTTGTCTAAGCTACGCTTTTGGTCTATGACACTAAGACTTCTGCAATGCTCGGTTACTGAATGGATTAGGGAACAAAAATGAGGAATAAATGAACAACAGGAACCTGAAGCACGGACTCCGAGCGAGAGAAATTAGTTGCACAGGGAAATCAAAGACAGAAAGATAATGAGGTTAAGAGAGTGAGGAGGGAGTACAAGAGAAAAATGAAGACTAGGGAGTCGTGAGTATAAAGATTATGCAAAAAGGGGGAGGAGATAAGGGTGAAATCAACAAGCAAAGATGGGGTAACGAACAAGAAAGACTGCAAGAATTAAAATGAAAAGGGCAGGTATGCTGAAAGAGCAGAGGATACATACCTCTCCAATATCTGTGAAACCTGCCAGTGAAAATGCACCAGTATCAGCTTTGCTACCGCTGGCAAAACCTGAGAGAGAAAGAGACAGAACAGAGAGAGACCCACGGAAAGGTGCGTCAGTGATATCCAATTTAAAGCAAAGAAATGTTGCTTCAGTGACACGAGTGACTTGACTGCCTTGAAAGCTAAACTGTAACGACACACAGCACTCGAGCCCCCGGTTTGCCTGTTTTTACTGTAACGGATCACAAACCTCACAGTTCGGATCACGGGTCATTTTTCGAATCAGGAAAAAAAAAAAAAAAGGAGGATACAATTTTTCCATTTGCATTTATTACATGAAAACTTACAGCCAGGAACTTTTGGTGTCTACATACCGTTACAGTTTTGTCCACCGCCCTTCTTCCGTCATCATTATATTTTACAGGGAAGCCAAAATGCTCCCATACGTGCGATTTAAATGATGCTTTTCAAGCTCCGCCGCTAGCCATTGTTGACTTATTAACTGCCCTGTTCGCATGAACACGACTGTTGTGTGTAGTTTCACTGAAACTCAGCATCCAGTTTAAAATAACGCAGTTACGTAAAAAGCAATATCAGCAGAAAAACTATATTTCACTCTGCGCTCGCTAAACAATTTAGATTAATCGGCTAGTTAAAAAAAATAAAAAAAGCGCAATTAATCCGCGGGTCACGTGCGTGCCGAACCGTGGGTCGTGATCCGATCAACTGCGATCCGTTACACCCCTACAACATTTCCTTAATACAAGTAGCATATCAACAATATACTACCAAAAATATAGGCCACTTAAAACCCAGTAGAACTGGAACAAGTATTTGATTGGCACAGGACGTTTTACTCCGAGACATTGTGCTTTTTTTAACATTTCAATTTCGGAACGCCCATGCTCCAACAGCAAAAGCACTGTTCCCAGTGGTGATGTGTGGACAACAATTAGAACGGCAGTTCGAACGGGCTGGGCCATAAAAATTTACATTCTGGTTAATGCCAGATGGGTTGCTGGTGGGTGAACTAGGGTGAAGCCTCTCTATTAAGAGAGACACTGTGCGCATTTACACGCGAGGCACAGCTGCGTGACTTTATTGATTATTTAAATCTTCCGACACACAGACAGGATCTAATGTTAATTAATGTTCTGTGTTCTTCTACACATCCAAAAGGTCACACACACACACACAGCCCAGGTTCATACAGTGAAAGTGTTTCGAGTAAAGCAGTCATCCTTCTGATAAATCCTGAGCGCCATCAGAGCCGTCTAAACAATTTATTTCAGAAGCTGAAAGTTTAATTACATAAGGTTTCGGATCACATCAGAGCAGATCCATGCATCACCATTTAAAAATTATTTTTATACATTTTTTTTAAATCAGACCTGCTAAATTTCACGCGCACCAGTGTGACCAATGAAAATATTTAGTGGCACTTGACAGATTTTTGGTGGCACCCGAGAGCCCTGTATAGGCCAAGAGTGCCAGGAGACTGCCCGTGAGCTCCTCTCTTCATCTGACGGATGGCATTCTTATCCCTTTAATCATGTTACTAACGCTAAATCTTCTCTTTCCCCTAGTTTCGTGCGTTGTAGTCTCTCTCCTTCTGTCGCTTCTTGCAGGTATTTCAGCCTCCAGAACTGCGAGAGCTCTCTCTCTCTGATAATTTAATATCCTGCTTTTACAAATACTACAATGGTAATATTTTTCTTTCATTCTCAGGATTAGGACAGTGCCGCATCACACAACCTATCTATAGACACAAGCTCACCTTCAGCGCAGCAGCCACAGTGTTAACCTCCTCCGTCAGCACCCTCTGGCTCTCTTTGTAGGTCAAGCAGGTGAACTGGTACTCCTCTGGGTCGAAGGAGTCGGCGCCCTGTTGCTCCACGTCGCTGGCCACGCCCTCATAGTAGGCTGCAATGTCGCCCTGATCATCCTCTTCTCCTCCATCGTCCTCATCCTCTTCAGAGTTCACCCCGAAGTCTTCCTCGTTGCTGTCCGACGCTTGGCTGTTCATGTCCACAGACATCCAGTCAATTGAATCAATCACCCGGACAGGTAGACAGTCCGCCTACCTGTCGGATCCAAGTGGTCTGATTGCCTGAAATGGCTCGTTGGAAGCTCCCCCTCGACGCTTCCACCCGCTTGCGTCACTGTTCAGACACCCTGCCGCCCCGTCGGTCTGAGACGCATAGAGAGCGCGCTCAGCAGCAGCGGAAGAAGCAGAAGAAGTCACACTCCCCGTCACTCATCTGGAAAGCTAGTTATAGGGTGATCTGGAGAGAGAGAAAAAGACTAAAGAGGTGGAAAGGAAGGAACAAGACACAGAGGAAGAAAAAAAGTGGAGTAAAAAATTCATTCATTTTTTAATGAATTACATGTTATTCTTAAAGGAGAAGTGTGTAGGATTTAGTGGCATCGAGTGGTGAAATTGCAGTTTGCAGCAATTTGAATATCGCTCGCCTCACCCTCCCCTTCCAAGCATGTAGGAGAAACTATGGTGGCCGCAAAACTCGCAAAAGGCCCAATATAGAGCCAGTGTTTGGTTTGACCGTTCAAGGCTACTGTAGAAACATGGAGGTGCAACATGGCGTTCTCCGTAAAAGGGGACCCGCCTCCTCTGTAGATAAAAACGACCTATTCTCAGGTCACGAAAACACAACGATGTTTATATACTAATGAAAACACTCAATTTCTTCCAATAGATCCCCCTAAATGTTACACGCTGGACCTTTAAATACAATTCTTAATCTAAATATGTCAAGTAATCCTGCAAGATTAGCGTATGTCTAATGAAACGGTTTCCCCCACGTTTTCTGTAAATTTCCCAAACTTTTCAAATGTATTTTCTATACTTTTCTATACGTAGGAAATGAATATTTGCTACAGTACATGCCACATGTTCATTGCTCTTTGTTTAAAAAAAATAAAATAAAATAAAACTAAAAAGACATAGCAAGGGCAGCAACAAACGATTATTTTCATTTTATATTAATCTGCTGATTTTTTTATCGATTAACCATTGTCTATTAAATCCCAATTTCCTAAAGCCCAATTTGATGTAATCAAATGTATTGTCTGATCAAAAGTCCAAAATCCAAAGATATTCAGTTAAGTTTACTATCACTATAAGACAAAAAAGCAGAAAATCTTCACATTTAAGAAACTGGAAACATGTTTGCTTGAAAAAATTACTTATCAAAATAGTTGCTGATTAATTTTCTGTCAATCGATTAGTTGTTTAAGCTTATGGACACAACTTCTAACCAAACAAATGTGTTCTTTTTATTTGTTATGACTAACTGTTTCTGTATTTCATTTATTTAACTTAATTTTCATATCAGTGTACTACTGGTGAAAATACCATGTAGTATTTCTTACAGTACCAACAAACTACTAACAGATGTTCTCCAAACCAATTCTTATCCACTTTAAATTCTGCATATGTTTTTCTTATGTCTGTGTCCAGCCACTTATCTTCTTTACTCCGAAAGACATATAAAACTGGTCATTTTTATCATCATTGGGGGTGAAAATTTAAAAGGCAAACACAATTCTCAAAATGCCAAGATGCCCGAGCTCCATGACAAAACAGCAGAAAATAAGTGGGCAAATAAATAAGATCTAATTCCATTACTTCTTTGGGCCATGTCCACAGTCCAGATTCACACTGTTTTCTTAATATCTTACATTAATAGAATATTAAACCAATATTTCTAGGTAATTCACAATGTTACCTTAGAATGTGGTAGACTGCGTCCGACTCCACTAAACACATGTGGGAGCACTCTTTCGAAGACAACTTGTTATTAAAACACAGTTTAGCAGCAGCTGAATTTGAATAATAATTTGTCCTTGTGGCAAGTGAAGGAAGCCACTCAGAACAGCTCTTATCTTTTATGACAAGATCTTAGTGTTTTGGGTCCTAATTTCTTAAGACACTTTAATCTCACTCTCTATTTGGGTTCTCAGAGCAGGTTATATTTCAAACATTATGGCCAAACCTACCCTTTCCCTATTGAGCCATGACTTAGAGCAGAAGCAGGGGGGGCTATCAAATACCAACTAGAGTTAATTTTTGACCTAGGCCAGTTTAAAAAAAGCTACAACACAGTAGTACCAACACAGCAGGGAGTCACTGGAGTCGGAGTGGGTCTTTAATTTTCCACAAATAATATATGTCCACTGAGGAGGACAAAATTTAATTGGCCAGTGGTGTCCAGAAACCACCAGCTACTGGGGATGACAACATTTGTTTCCTGTTCGGCCCACAGATTAAAAGGTAGATTTATTATTCATTTTACAGCATTCCGGGGTAAGTAAAATGCCTTGGCATAACATATTCTGCAGCAGGGATACACAAGCCACCTGCCTGTTGTTGCTAAACTTTGGGCTTTATCTGCCTTTTCTACTTAGCTGTTGACCTTTTATTCAAGATCATGTTGTATTCCATAAACCAAGCTGGAGTGTACGGTTAACGGTCAAGGTAGCCCCTTGGTTTCGTTTACCAAATACTGCCACCCATTGACAAACTGTTAATTTTCCTTGCAGGCCAGAAGACGAGCTAATCATGATCTAAAGGCCAAGGCCTGTGACTGAATCAGGGTCAAGGTCCGTCCCTCCCTGCACGGTCGATCAGATCACAGCTACACCTACCCCACCTCACCATTTCTAAGTTATGTACAATTACAATCCTCCTCCTTAGTGCCACTCTGTCTGCGGCCCTACTTCTGCTCCTCATGTCTACCTTTAGCTTTGGACTGGACTGAAATTTGAAGACAGGATTTTAAAAATCAGCTCTTGCTCACATATCCTTTACTTTCTGATCCCACTACAGCGTAGATCTGTTAAACATGTGCGGGACACAAGGCACGGGTTAAGGCTTAGTGTCACGGTTTAGAGGATTAGCTGAAGATGCTTTGGGGATGACAGAAACAGACAAACCTTAACTGTAGTTCACTTGGTGGCAAACCCTGGACACTGGACACAAAACAGGAAGAGAAAGCCTGTCTCAGTTCAAATTAAAACCGAGAGAACTGTAAGCCACAACAGCAAAGCAGTGACGCAGGACTGGATTCACGATATAAATGGCGGCATATAGTTTGCAAACATATCTTCACGTCTTTAGTCTACAAACGTGATCGTTTGGGGGATTACTTTTTAATTTTGTTGTGTTTTGTTTGTCACATTTTGGTCTAAATTACCCCGTCAGATTTCTCCTATTATGACTTCTAAAATACTTTGAAGTCAGTTTAAGATGAACACACTCGACTTGCACACACAGTTTTTTCTCTGTCCATACTGTGTGTTTTAAATGTGGATGGGTAGCTTGTAACATGGGTGGAAGAGTCTCATAACTTTCAACGGGCAGGATCCTCTGAAGATGAGCATAACTTTGACACCGCAGAGGCCCTAAGTGCGTGAGGCTTATCTCGACATGTGATTTGTGTCCACTGTGGTCAAGAGACACCGGACCCAACCCGTTTGCTGGCACCGGGGTTCAAACGTGACTTCGCAAAAATATCCACCTGGAAAGAAGACAAGGTTAGCCGGGAAAGCCTGCGAGTCGGCCCCGGTGCCAGCCCATCCACAGACGAGCGCAGGCATTCCAACCGGTCCGGGCTAAAAATAGGCAGCAAATTGGTTTGACACACATCTTGCTAGGCTAATGTACCGTTATAGAAGCGCATCAGAACAGGTTTGATAACACGTCTTGGGGGATGGGAAGAGGTTTGGGAATAGATTAACCAGCGTGCAAAAAGGACTTGGTTGTTTGCCGAACATTGGCATTTCGGTCAGACTTTAAAGAAACTAAACTAAAAACGAAAATTAAGTCAAACCCAGAGAACGGCTGGCTAACTTAACGTTAGCCGGATTAGCTTCCTGGCTAGCATGCTAGCAGATCTATTGACCAGCGAAGCAACGGCTTGCCAAACCCACGCGTTCATTTGGTTGGGTACTTTCAGAACACACTTGCAAAAGTTTCCAAGAAAACGTTGTTTTTGCCCTCTAAGAAGAATGTGCAACCTCAAGACCAAGCCAGGTTAGCCAGCTCGTTAGCGTTCCACCCCCCCCCCTGCGCCGCCGCCTCCCAGCCACTCTAGTCCGGGGATTGAAATGTAAACAAGGCCCTCTGGAGCTCGCGGGTACACAGGCACATTTAAACAACCTCTGCATTAATGCCCGCTGGTTAAAGTCGGTGGTATTTACCTCTCGGAGCAGCGTCAGCTCTGCCCACGCTGACAGCCAGAAGTGGGGGGGTTTGTGTGCGTGTGTGAACCAAAAAGCGATTTACACACCGTTCGTTTGGCTGGTTGACGGAAGATAGACGCTTACAGAGGTGCTTATCTATGACGTCACGTCCGCATCTCCCATGCCAGCCTCCCCTCTCTCTCTCTGTGTGTCTCTCTCTCTCTCTCTCTCGTTAGGGAAATGCAGCTGTTTCACTTTATACATTAGTGTTGTCCTGTTGTACGTCAGCTGTATTACAAGATGCAGCAACATCATTTTACTTTATACAAACACACACCCGCATTACAAGAGATCATGGGGGTTTTATTTAATAAGAATTTCCCCTCACAGCAACTAGGATTTATTTTTACTTAGTTGCGGGGTTTCAAGTTTTTGGGGGGTTTTTTTTGGATGACTTCATGGCCATTGTCATTTCCCAATGTACTGTACATGTACGCACATCGAGATGACAAAGACCATCAGCGTAAATGTCTGCAAACTCTCCTTCCCCAAATCTCGTTTTAATACACTACCCACATCCTACTATCTCTCATCATTGCATGAATGTTGCAACACCTTTTTTTCCCCACACTTATCTTCATGAAATGACACAATAACACACCCATTTTACGGGCTGCACAGCTATTAGTCCCCATGTAGTCTGTGTTTTGGGGGTTTTAAGCTCTATTTTGGATTTTAGACATTATCGTATCAAATCTGCTGGTCTGAATGGCTCCCGCCGTTACTTTCCTTGCCTGTAGGTGGCACAGGGTGGACTGAAACTGCAGGTGCTGTGGCTCTGCAACTGGATGGAAACATTGCACTCAAAGCGCTTTAGCTCGGAATACTTAGGGCCGATGGCTTTATAAACAATGCATTACCCTCTGCCGTGCTTTTCAGCAGTGCCTGAGAGAAGCAGAGGGGGGAACTCCTGGGGTTAATGCATTGGTGATTGGTCTTGAAATGCTGAGGAGGAAGATGCATCAGCATCTCATGCGGCTGACCTTTGGCGCAGTTCAGTCAGTTGTTACTGAAGCAAGACCACACACACATTATTCAACTTTACTTCAAAATATTCTTGATTTTACCCTGTGATTTTTGTGAGTTTTTTCACTGTAAGGAATGCCCGTGAAATATTCTTGACAAATATTTAAACTTAAATCAGAAATCATTTAAAAAAAAAAAAAAAAAAAAGTAAATTAAACCTGAAGACGTCGCAGCACACACAGGCACGCACATTTTACTACTAGCATTGAAATAGCAAATGCAAATGATGTTTGGAAAACTATTTCTATGTGTGTGTGTGTCCTAAGAATCTGTCTGAATGTCGCCCAGATCAGCACAAGGCAAAATCCCCTCGTGGTCAAATGAGGAAGGAAATGTTTAAACAAAAAAACGAATGATAGCCCTGGTGAAAGTTTTTGTTTTGTACGGAGGCTGTGTGACTCATGATTTAGAAACTTGGAAAATTTAGAAGCAAGACGTCTTTGGATTTTTTTGCTAGATTTGATCATTTTAAACATAAAATTGTGTCGTCAAAAATGTCCAATAAATGTTAACAGGAGCAAACACTTATTTCAAAAAGAGTACAACATTACGTTTAGTTGTTTTGCTTTTTACTGGTAGTTAAACATTTCTCACAAAAATACTTTTCATACAAAAACTTCTTACTTTTTTATTTTAAATACAGCCATCATCTGCTATGAACAAGGTGTGAAACAGTGACAAAAGTGGCAGAGGTGAGTGCGACATACAGAGTAACGTGACAACTGTGAACCTCCAGGGATGTGGCAGCCCAACAAAGGAAAGAGAGAAAAAAAAGGGGAAGTGTAGCATTTCTGAGAAGTCAAGACAGTGTGTGAGGTAAGAGAAGGGTTACATGGTCCACACGTGCCTCCCTGTCAGATAAGAACACCCTACAACCCCAAAACAGTGACATCGCCTCAACAGGGCACAGAAGCGGAGCTAAAAGCGTGTCGGTTTGCGTTCGTTCCTGAGAATGTGACAACCAGGAGATACATAGTTTTCAGTTGACAAACAATAGTACAAGGTCCTGTTTTCATATTTTCACATTGTCAGCAGACATAGTGACCAGTCCAGCCAGTAGCAATGGCTGCGTGGGGAGGCCCGCTTTTACGAAATGTCATTAAATATAACAATAGCAGGTAGTGGAGAGGCTGTAACAATTAATAGTTTCACAGCTTTTAAGTGGTGACAGTTTTTCATTTCAATTCAGCCACTACAAGCCATTTGTCTATTAGCCTGTATTCTTTGTAGTGCTTGTTGGTACATTGTTTCTTGTGTGTACTTGCCATCGACGACAAGCCGTCAGTTCAAGTCAGCGTAAGCTGTACGTGCCGTTTTGTGTGGTGAACGGAAATGGAAGCTTTGCCCGCCTAGCTCAAACCCGCTCGAGTTTTGGAACACACCGGATGATTATTTTCAAGAGGGCTGAGTGTATCACAAGTATCCAGGTAGAATGATGAGCAGGGTGTCTTCGTGCCGTGTTAAACACACATATGACTCTAAGAACACGTCCCTGCTCTCCCATTCATGTTGAGTTTGCTCTCTCCAAGACAACCTGATAACACTCTTCTGCACAAGAGCACCCTAGCAACATGCTGGATTTGATATTCACCATGCGTGTTTTCTGCCACTGGCATCTTGGCATGTGACTGTATCTCTATTAAGTTCTCATACAAAAAGCTAACAGTACTGCGTATGAGCCAATTCGGAATACGCACAGTGAGGGTGGAGACAGTGACGGCCTAATGCATGTCTTATCACCACTTGGAAGAAACAGATCAATCTGCATTTCAGTTCATCGCAAAACATTCCTCTCCTTCCTCATCCGCCTCTCTTTCGGTCTTCCTCTCCTGCTCATAGCGTTAGAGCCACATGCTCCAGTGTTGACCATAACTTGCCAAAATGTGCTGCAAATTTGTTCCACCCATGGCACACTTTATCCTGCTTTCTAGGTATGTGAACATCTTCTAAAGTAAATTTCAGGAGCATTCAGCCAAGGGCTTTTTTCAGAGCAGACGGTAATCAGCCTTGATTTAAATCTAAATCAGAGAGTATGTTTGGATCGCCGACGTCACACTTTCTCAAAGGGGAACAAATGTTTATCGTGTCCCCTCTTTTCTCGTTTGGTTGTTTTCTTCTGTTGGCTGATGCTCCCGCGGCCCTCCACTGCTTGTCTGTTCTGGGGCCAGGACACGGCCAGAGTTTCAGACGCAGTCTTAGCTCGGGGACTTCCGCCCTCAAACGGCTCCTCGTCAGACGAAAGGCCGCCGGTCTCCTCTCCGTGAGCAAGGCCCGCCAGTCCCGGGTTCTTCTTGCCGTAGCGCTGTTTCAGCTTTTCTCCGATCAGGAGCCCCTTCACCAGCAGAGTCCAGTTGGAGAGCGCCCTCTTTTCTCTTTTCTGGAAAGTGGAAGGGAAGCAGAGGCGAGGTGGGTGTGTTGGTGCCGAGCAGGTCTTAAATGACTGGTTTTGCTTTCACTTGAAAGTAAGATGGTTCTTAAAACTAAAGTTAATTCACTGCAGAATCCGTCACGCATGGTTATAGAAAGCTATTAGTCTCTACTCGAATGAGTTCAAAATAAAATCGACAAAAAAATAACACGGTTGCACGCACGCACGACACACACACACACACACACACACACACACACACACACACACACACCTCTTTCTCCTTCCTTTTCTGAAGCTCTTGATCTTCTGCCCAGGCTGCTCGGAGAACCTCCTCATGCTCCTCACACGCAATGTAACCGTCAGTCCTGAAACACACATGCACAGAAAATACACATTTTCTATTTTCTCCTCATATTTAACATGTTTTTTATAACACCTGCGGTTTTTTTCCCCCCTTTCTTTCTTTCACGAGTAGTAGAGGAAACTGGTAACATTCAAGTGAGTAGATTTTACAATGGTGCATGCCATGGGTGGTTAAACATAAACAGAAAGAAAGCGTTCACATCATACTATGCAAATGTTTAGAAATGGAGTACTTTTACCCAAGAGAACAAAGAGAAAGAATGAAAAGGTGTAAACCTTTGCGCAACAGAACTAACAACAAAAACAAATCTGGGATCTACTCTTACTATGAATATGCAAATTGTGTTCACTTTTAAAGTTTCCCTGCTGGACAATAGATGTCTCCTACTTCACTGTAAACACTTCTCTGTGTATGTGCTCTGGCAGCATCACGTTGCTACGCCACACTTCACAATTGGACCAGGACTGACTTCCACATTATTTGTGAGGTCACGAATCATGCTCGCATCCTCACCGCTTAAAATCACATTTTCACTGAGAATAAGAGAAACTTTCCACTTTCAGCAGATGAATGTGGAAACAACCTTCTAGTGTCAAACTCTGCACACGCATCATCCTGCACAGGGAAGCTCAAACATCCAGCTATAGGAACAGGAAAAACATGTTTTTTTGTGGTGGGGGACTTTAAGCAATAAAAAAAAGCCATAGTGAACACTAAAGCTGAAAGCCCGACAGATGTGGGAGTGGCGGATGTGAGAGTTTATAGAAAAAAAAAGCATCGCAGGTCGATATTTCTTTTCACGCAAACACTTAACATAAACATTTTCTTCATAGATTTCTCAGGATGTGTAATATGAAATAATGATGTAGAAGGGATTCTGTGTCCTTACAGGGGTTACAAAACATCCTACATCAGATCAAAGCGACTGTTAAAATTGCTAACAATGGGAAAAAAAAAAAAAAAAGGGAGGTCTGTTTCAACAAAAA